>JARHVA010007942.1:107500-582993 GCA_037957365.1 Torreya grandis | reverse complement strand
TCCCCCTATGATTCTAATTTTTTGACTTGAATCCTCATTTCTTCCATGAGCTTATTAGTCATTTGATTTTTATTCCTCACCATATAAATATGGTCCTCATTATATTTTTCCCCTCTAGTTCTCCTCTTTTTTATGGTCAATGAAAAATTATCCTCCTTTATTTATCACAACATGGGATTTCAAATTATGTGAACTTAGAGGCCATCATCATCTTCATCTTCATATTTAAAAAAAAAAAATTAATTATATATCAGGGTCTCCAAGATAGAACATCTCTAGCCTTTGTGTCTTCTCCATTTAGAGACAATCAATACAATTTACCTATGGATTTGGCCCTTGTGTAACTATGGAAATGGATGCATAAGGTGGAGCCTATGAGGTGGATGAAGAGGAAATGGGTGTAGAAGGTGGTGTATTGAATGTAAAAGATGAAGGGAAGGAAATGGTGGAAGACAATGATCTGAGTTATTGGGGATGGTATAAAAGGAGTCATGTAAGCCCATATTGTTTCTCATGTCATGTAAATAGAGGGTCCAATGAAACCATGAATAATAGTCATTACTTTTAATGAGTAAGTAGATTTACTAAAACCCAATATAGGGGGTCTTGAAACACTTGAAAATGATCATACTAAAGTGGTAATATTTTTAATTTTTCTTAATTTTTGATATGTTTAACTTGTGACCATATGACTTTGAGTAGCAATACTAGTTATAAAAATACCAAATACAAGAATGTCTAACACAAAAATACTAGGTTGCATAAATAATTGACTAAAAAAAAGAATATATTGAACTTAATTAGGAACTTGACTATGAGATTGAGTAGTGGTACTATTGATGCTTAAAATTGCGCTCGATTCTAATCAATAACAATGGGAAGTTTCGAAGCTATGGGATATTGCGGCTTGAAACAACCTCCAGATTTTAGAGAAGCTGGTCTCTTCTTTTGTATCAAGTGTGGGAAAAAAAGGATAGAAAATTAAATAAAAATGCAAATGTAGGAAATGAAAATCTAACTATGGTGATGCGCTTGAGTGTAATTTTGATCCTAATCTTGAGCACAATGAGACTATATTTAGGATTCATTTACATTTAAGAGCAAACAAGTGCGTGATCAATGTAAAGGATTGAAATAATAGAAACAAAGGCTCACAACAGAGACTTCTTTTGCTGAGATATAGAAAATGTCAACAAAGGCATAGGGTTCAATCTTCTTATAAGAATCTTCCAATCACATAAGAGGCACATAAACACGTACAATTATGTAGAACTTTTGACTCAAGAAAATGAGATAAAAGCAAATGACATTCCTAATCACAACTCTAAAAAATCTACAATATAGACTACTTTTGCAAATGACATAGATAATATCAACAAAGGCATAGAGTTCAATCTTCTTAATTCTTTCAGCCACATAAAAGGCACAGAAACATGCATAGTTACATCAACTTTACAACTCAAGAAAATGAGACAAAAGCAAATGATATTACTTAGTCACAAACTCTAGAAAGTCTAAAATTTTTACCATCCTCTCACTTTCTTTATATCTTGTCCCTCCTTTTTGATAGCCTCATATTTAGAGATAAAATAGTGTGGGAATTTGGCATATTCAATAGCCTTGGATGCATTATGGTCTTATCAAAAAAGGCCATGCTGGGGTGGGGCGGCTGCCCTGACTATGGCATGTATTCTCCTCCACTTATAGGGGGACAAATAGATGACCCTTTTTTAATGTTTTCAGGCCCCAAAAAATCTACTCAATGAACTACTCCACCTACCAAAAATAACTCCCACTGAGTTCACCCTTAGCTCGCTTGCTAAAATAGATACATAGAACACTTTGTCCTATTGAAATGGAAGAGAACACTTAGTCAATTCCCTAAAAATATTATTATTACTTAGAAGGCACTAGAGAATGACACTTGGCACTTTTTTCCTAATTTATCAAAGACATGCTTCTCTTTTCACTTTCCCTTTAGCTATGTTGTAGAATTAGTTGAGGCACATATTAAGCTCCTATGGATGGTGACACTTGGTAGCTTTCGTAGGCCTTTGAAATAACACCCATGACCCACCACAATTTTTATTCGATAATGAAGCTTGAAGATGATCTCTTAAAAGTTGACATGTGGCAACCTCCAACACTCTTGGGAAGATATGTGGCATCTTCCACTTCTCCTACTAGGGGTATGTGGCGGTCTTCCACTTATTTCAATAATGGAGTAGAAAGGAGCTCAGAAAGTGACACTTGGTGGCCTCTGCTACTCTTTGACACTTAAACAAAATGAAACGATGCCTTTCTACCTTTTGAAAAGGTACTTGACCCCTTTCATTTTTGGGACACTCCCTTAAACTGCACTGATGAACCAAAATGGTTCAATGGTTCAATGGTTCAACACTACATGCCATTTACACGTTAACTAAGGTATTGAACTAAAAATGTTGAACTAAGGCATTGAACCCAGGCATTAAACTGACTGTCTCTTAGATGCTGACACATGATAGCTTCCACTTTCCTTTAGAAAAGTAGTCTAGGGCCTTCCACGACTGCCAATTGGCACTTTCTGCCTAATCCTATTACTTAGCTTATTGAAAAACCTTTGCCAAAAAATAGAGTGAAATGTGGGTGCCAATATGAGACACAGATGCTGACACGTGATGTGTTCTTTTGAGTTGCTATCGGATACGTGGCACATTTTGTAGCTCTCTTGAAAGTTAGTAAAGGTGCCTCAGACTACTCCACTTGGCCAAAACCTGTGCTCAGACCATGCCACTTGGTAGCTTTTGCTACCCTTTGACTCACATAGACAGAAAATGAATCAAAAGAAAACAAAGTCTGTGATCTATTTCAATAATTCTACTGCCAATGACCAAGGTATGTGAGAATAAAATTGTAGTGCATGACTGAGAATCAGAATGTAACGTAGAGTAAAAAATTTTACTCTACAGTTACTGGTGACCCCCAGGACTTTTGAGCCTAATAAAAAATAAAACTCCACCTTTCGCTAGATCAAAATTGCAAAATTTAAAGCTTCAAAAGAGTCGTCGACATGTGTTTAAAACACTTATTTAAAAAGAAAAGTAGGAAAACAATGAAAAAATAATGCGAGAAAGGGAAACTATTTAACTATAATACATTAGAGACCTAAGTTAATTGAAATGCTTCAAATAGATTCCATTTAAAGGAATATCTTTAGGTTCTCCTTCCATTGATTCTAGCTCGAATGAATTCTTCCACTTGCACGTGTGAATTTTATATGGGCCAGTCCATAATGCTTCAAATTTGGTATGCTGACCCAACTTGGTAGCTCTTGCATCCCATTTCAAAACAATTGAGCCTACTTCAAAATTAGGATTCAAAGTCCTTTTATCAAAATATTTCTTAGCCATTCCCTGATGCTTAATCAATGAATCATGGGCTATATCCCTCTTTTCCTAAACTTCCAAAAGTTTTGTAAGTCTGACCTTCATGGGGCCATTTTCTTCAATTTCAATTTGTTTGATCAGCTGGAGAGCAGAGATTTCCAAGCTTAGGGGAATCACAATAGATTTTCCATATACCAATTCATATGGGGACATTTTGATCACCTACTTAGGCATGATTCTATCAGCCCATAGTGCTAGATTAAGCACTTTATGCCACTCTTTGTGATGATCAGCCCCTACTCTTTTGATGAGTCTTATCAGGATCTTGTTGGTTGATTCTACCAGACCATTACCTTGAGGGTAATAGTTAGATGAAGTTTTTATATATATTCCATGTTTCAAGGCAAATTTGGATACTTTAGACCCCAAGAATGCTTTAGCATTATTTGAAATAATGGTGTGAGGAGACCCAAAGTGAGTAGTGATACTCCCTTGAAAATCTAGGATCACATTCTTTGTTGCTTCTTTAAGTGGGACTACCTCAGTCCATCTGGTGAAATAGTTTGTGGCAATTAATATCTATTTGTGACCCATATTGGACACTAGATTTATCATTCCAATGAAGTCAAAACCCCATTGAAAAAAAGGTTCATCCACAATTATAGGACTAAGGGGCATGGCTACATTCCTCTTCATCCCCATATAATATTGCTAGGATTGACATTTTTTAACCAGCTGATAACAATCTATAAATAAAGTAGGCTAGAAATATCCTACCTCACTTATCTTTATGGCTATGGTCTTTGTAGAAAAATTCCCCCTAATATTCCATGATGCATTTCATATAGTATTCTCTTAGCTTCAGCCTGTTCTACACATCTTAACAATTTTCCATCAGAATTTCTTCTAAAAAGGACTCGTTCAATTAAAACAAAATGAGCTCCCTATATCCTATAATATCTCCTCTTATTTTGAGGGAGTTCTCTTAGATAAATCCCATTTTTCATAAAATGAATCCTTCTTGTGACCTAGGATTCTTGATCAACCTCTTGTAATTTTAGCACCGTCTCCATCTCTCCTTCTGAATCTGCTTCCTCAGGTAACACCTTTTCAAGCTCTTGGGTTATATATTGGCACAGACCCTTGCCTCTAACTATCTTCGTGGGTCTAACCTCTACATCATATTCAAGGATCTTAATGATCCAATTGGCTCTTTTCTCTATAATTTCCCCCTCCATGATGTATTCCCTGACACTTGGGTGAGCTACAAGTATCAACATTTTGTTCCCTGATATCATATGCCTGAATTTCTTGAGGGCTTTTACCATGGCATAGGCTTGTCTTTCCACAAAATTGTACCTAGTTTCATAATCCCTGAGATTTCTTGAGAAAAAGGCTATTGGGTGTTCCCCCTCTAGCTTATCATTATTTTGAGTCAAGATAGCAACAATACTTGACTCTCCTCCATAGGCATACATTATGAAGGGCTTGAAAAAATATGTATTTTTAAGCATTAGGGCTGTTAAAATAGCCTTCTTGACATCTTCAAAGGCTTGCCTTCCTTTTTTAGTCCATTTGAAGACCAGGTATTTCTTTAGCAAGAGTGTCACTGGTCTTACCAAGCCTACAAAATTAGATATGAATCTACTAACAAAATTGATCTTCCTTAAAAAAGACTGAACTACCTTTTTATTTATTAGAAGAGGTAGGTTCATTATAGCTACAATTCTCTCAAGATCTATAAAAACTCCTTCTTTAGATACTATATGTCCCAACAATTTGCCCTAAGGTACAATAAAGATGCATTTCTTCGGATTCAATGATATCCCAAAATCTTGACATTTCTTGAAGATAGATTCTAAATGATCAAAATGATCATCAACATTTTTTGAAAATATAGTGAGGTCATCCAAATAGACCAAGATAATATTATTTATAAGTTCCTCAAAGGATATATCCATAGCTCTTTGAAAGGTGGCTCCTACATTTGACAGACCAGAAGGCATCTTAGCATATGCAAATGTTCTGCATTTGGTAGTACAAGCAATTTTGTACTGATCCTCATTAGCCAACCAAATCTGATTGTATTCAGAGAAACCATCTAGTAAAGAAAACCTCTCTGATCTAGCCATAGTTTGTATAATTTGTTCCATGCAGGGCAATGGATAGTGGTCTTTTAGAGATGCTCTATTTAGATCTCTGAAATCTACACACAGTCTTACATCTTCATTCTTTTTCCTAACTGGTACTAGATTTGATACCCAGGTTGAGTGCTTGATTGGAAATATTATTTTGGAATCTAAAATTTTTTACAACTCATCTACCATTAAAGGCTCAATCCTTTGATTTACTAGCCTCTATTTCTGTTTGATGGGCTTAGACCCTTCAGTTAGTTCTATTGTGTGTTGAATAATGTCTCTATTATATCCATGAAGGTCTTCATAGCTCCAAGCTATGACTCTGTCATATCTCTGGCACAATTCGATTAGTCTTTCCTTCTCTTCTTGGGTTACAAAATTCCCAACTTTTAGCCTTTTCCCATCACTCACCTCTATTTCAGAATAGTCTACTTTTCTACCTGGAACTTTTTCTTTGCCAAGCTTACATCCTCTAGGTTAAACAAGTTTTCTAAGGTGATCAAGCCCTTGGGGATCTTATTAGTCCTCAATTGTATGATCTGATCATCATATGCCTCTTCAATTTTGGTTTATGACTGATTAACAAACTCATCTGATTGTTGTAAGAAAGAGACTACCTGAGCATCATTTTCAACTACTTGCTAGTTCACATCATTATCTGGAATAGTTAGCCTCACTATAAATTTTACTGACTCGTTGTTAATAAATAGGCCAGTTGCTGGGTTAAACTATGAGCCAATTTAGGCCATCCTATCAGCTTCAAAATTTTGACTCCTAGGGACTATCTCAATATTAAAATCTTCAAAATCTTCTAACAAATACCAAATCCTATGTCTATAGGATCTCATTCTCACATTTTTGGTTGCTACCTTTTCTCTAATTTGCTTTACTACTAATTCTGAATCTCCTTTTACTTTTAGATTCTTTATTCCCTTTTTCTTGGCTAACAAGAACCCATGTACTAAAGATTCATACTTAGCATTATAATTAGTGCAAGCAAATTGGAATCGGATAGCCCTTAAAATTTTATCACTATTTGGAGCAGTAAGACAAATTCTTGCTCCAGCACCATGTTTACTTCTAGCCCCATCAAAATTCAAAGTCTAGATCTCTAAATCTTGAGTATTAGGTGTCTCTTCCCTTATAACATTTAGGATTCCCTGGTCCTCATAAAAAATGACATATGTGCCCAAACTAGTAGAGTCATAGTTCCCTTATGGGTCGCTATGCATCATAGCCAACAATTGGCTATTTTTTTCTTCTTGATCATGATCAATCCAGTCACCTAGCTCTTTAACAAAAATCCTTTCTTCCTTATTTAGCATAGCATGATCTACCTCTAATCTTGTTGTTAGTTTGTTGGTGATATGGTCTTTGGATAGTGGTTCAGATAGAATTTTCATCTTTGAACCGTATTTGGTTCTCAAGATGAGGTGAGACCAGTCAAGAGACATATATCCTCCTATTTTTGCTGTAAAGTCTTTGGATAAACATAAACCAAAAACAAGACATATATCTATGACTACTACATCTTGGTTGATAATTATGTTGGGACATGTGTATAATTGCAATGGGAGTTGTTTGATTCTCCCTACGGTTTGTAACATTTTGCCATCTAGCTGCATAACTCCTTTTGCAAGGGGTTCATATTTTATTTTCAAAGCATCAACTATTTGCTTGGGCATCACTTTAGTACTAGCTCCTGAATCTATCAATGCATTAGGCAAGAGTTTTCTTCCAACTATCATAGTTAAATAGAAGGGCTCTAGTTTGGATTTGCTTACTTGTACTGCATCGTTCACAAAGGTTGTTGTCTTTAGAGGAACCGTATCTTTGAGCTTTTCTTTTCCAGCAGGTCCTTCCTTGGTGACAGTACCTTTGGGCACTACTTGGCCTTGCAGAGCTTTTTGTAGTAGTGTTTTCTATTCAAGAATAACCAATATATCCCATATCGATACTTTTGTTGGAGTCTTCTTTAACTGTTCCACTACATTTATTAGTCCTAAAGACCGAGTTTTTTTGGACATAAGGATATCTCATTTTTTCTTGAGTTTGGGTTGGAATCCCTTGATCTTGCACCGGCTGAGGCACTTCTTATCTAACAACATTTATTTGCCCTTGAGATGGAGGATTATTCTTGACTTGACCATATACAGTCTTAGGCTATTCCACCATTCTCCTCTTTGATCTGGTGTAGTAATCAGATTGCGCCACTGGTCTTTGGGAGGTAGATGCTTCGTTCAAGAAAATTGATTCTTCATCTTCAACCCATGAAAAAAAATCATGTTCTGGGGCTATTTCCTCCTCTTGTTGCAAGGACATTCCTTGCATTTGGGCCACTAGGATTGAATTCTACATATCAGGAGATTGGTAGGCTTGATTGTCACTAGTACTAGGAAAATAACCATCTATTCTTCTTTGCTCTGCCACCCTTTATTGCAGATTACCCCTAGGACAATCTCTAGGTGTATGAGCATTATTTCAAGAGAAACACTAGGCATTAGTATCATCCACATAATTATTTTTCCTTGGAACCATCTCCCTATTTGAGTTAGGAGGAATGGTCTATGAGGGTGTGGGAATTGCAACTAATTGATTTGCTAGTTGATGGTTAGTTTGTTTTGGAGGACCATGATATTGGTTTGGTTGAGATGAAAATCTATTTCCTTGATAGCCTTGATAAGGAGGCTTAGGGAAAGTATTCTGCTATCTCTTTATATTGATCACCTCATTAGAAAATATCCTTAGGATATTCTTGATATCATCCATCTCAGATGGCTGAGTAGGGATAGGTTCTTTCACAGATGATTGAGGGTAAGAGTACATAGACACAGGTGGGCATACAGCTTTAGGAAATTCTTGAGGTAAGGGCAAGGAAATTTTTGGAAACATGGGCATGGGAGGCCTTGGAGGTAACTTTCCAGCATCTATTAAATGATTCTCAGCTTTGACTGCATATTCATAAGCCTCTGACAAAGTGTGTCCTCCCAGTGACTGAATCACAATAGATATATCTAAATTCAAAGCCTTGAGATAAAACACTATGGCCATATTAGGTGGTGGCCTAGCTGTAGTAGGGATTCTGTCCCAAGTTTTTAAAAATCTAGTATTGAAGTCAGTCATGTCTTCCTGTGGTTCCTTTTGAATGGTGATTAATTGTTGTAACAAAGAAGACTTATCACCCTTCTCTACAAATCTTTCAAAGAACAGATCTCCAAGCTGGTCCCATGTAGATATGGTATTTGGGGTCAAAGACTGATACCATTCTAAATCCTTTCCCTTAAAAGAAGCTACTAATAACCTTATGGCCACATTTTGTTGTGTGACAACATGTATAGCACAGACATCTGATACATCTTGAAGATGTTTTGTAGGTGTTTTAGAGTCTTGCCCACTTAATTTAAGCAAAGCTTTTAGGGCATTTACTGGGATAGGATCCCAAATGGCTAGTGGTGTTGGGAGGATTAAGGGGCCACCAGTGTTCCATCTTGCATAATTTCTTGGGGGTATAGGGGCTCTCATATTTAGTATTGGTGAAAACTGGTTAGCTCTTCTTCTTGGACTTATTACCAAAGGTGGTAAAAGAATACCTGGATTTGTAGCAAACTATGATCTGGTGATTGGTCCAGAGCTCTGACTCCTCATAGCTCTCTAGTTCATATGGTCTTGAAATAAACTTCAAGACTGGTCCCACCAAGCATGCCAAAAATTGTTGATGCTTAAAATTGTGCTTGATTCTAATCAACAACAATGGGAAGTTTCAAGTTGTGGGATATTGCGGCTTGAAATAACCTCTAGATTTTAGAGAAGCTGGTCTCTTCTTTTGTATCAAGTGTGGGGAAAAAAGATAGAAAATTAAACAAAAATGCAAATGTAGGAAATGAAACCTGACTATGGCAATGCACCTGAGTGTAATTTTGATCCTAATCTTGAGCACAGTGAGACTATATGTAGGATTCATTTACATTTAAGAGAAAAAAAGTGCATGATCAATGTAAAGGATTGAAATAATAGAAATAGAGGCTCACAACAGAGACTTCTTTTGTTGAGATATAGAAAATGTCAACAAAGGCATAGGGTTCAATCTTCTTATAAGAATCTTCCAATCACATAAGAGGCACAGAAACACGTACAATTATGTAGAACTTTCGACTCAAGAAAATGAGACAAAAGCAAATGACATTCCTAATCACAACTCTAGAAAATCTACAGTATAAAATACTTTTGCAAATGACACAGATAATATCAACAAAGGCATAGAGTTTAATCTTCTTAATTATTTTAGCCACATAAAAGGTACCAAAACATGCACAGTTACATCAACTTTACAACTCAAGAAAATGAGACAAAAGCAAATGATATTACTTAGTCACAAACTCTAGAAAGTCTAAACTTTTTACCATCCTCTCAATATATTTATATCTTGTCCCTCCTTTTTTATAGCCTTGGATTTAGAGATAAAATAGTGTGGAATTCAGCGTATTCAATGCCTTGGATGCATTCTGGTCTTATCAATAAAGGCCATGCTGGGGCAGGGTAGCTGCCCTGACTGCAGCGTGTCAATTCAAGTCTAGTACCTCTTTTTGTGCTTGAATTTCCTCATTCCATCACTTGCTTAGCCATACAACTATCTATTCTCCTCTACTTACAAGGGGTAAATAGATGACCCCTTTTAATGTTTTCAGGCCTCAAAAACTCTACCTAGTGAACTGCTCCACCTACCAAAAATAACTCCCACTGAGTCCACCCCTAGCTCACTTGCTGAAATAGATACACAAAACACTCTGTCCTATTGAAATGAAAGAGGACACTTAGTCAATTCCCTGAAAATCTTCTTATTACTTAGAAGGCACCAGAGAATGACACTTGGTGCTTTCTACTTGATTTATTGAAGACACACTGCTCTTTTCACTTTCCCTTTAGCTATGCTATAGAATTATTTGGGGCACATATTAAGCTCTTATAGATGGTGACACTTGGCAACTTTCGTAGACCTTTGAAATAACACTCAGGACCCACCACAATTTTTATTTGGCAATGAAGCTTGAAGATGATCTCTCAAAAGTTGACATGTGGTGACCTCCAGTGCTCTTGGGAAGATACGTGGCATCTTCTACTTCTCCTATTAGGGGTATGTGGCATCTTCTGCTTCTTTTAAGAATGGAGTAGAAAGGGGCTCAAAAAGTGACACTTGGCAGCCTCCACCGCTATTTGGCACTTAAAAAAATGAAACGATGCCTTTTTGACTTTTGAAAAGGTAGTTGACCCCTTTGGTTTTTGGGACACTCCCTTGAACTAACCGATGAACCAAAATGGTTCAATGGTTCAATGATTTAACACTGTGCACTATTTACACGTTAACTAAGGTATTGAACCAAAAATGTTGAACCAAGGCATTGAACCTAGGCATTAAACTGACTGTCTCTCAGATGTTGAGATGCAGTAGCTCTAGTTTCCTCTAGAAAAGTAGTCAAGGGCCTTCTGCGACTGCCAATTAGCACTTTCTGCCTGATCCTACTGCTTAGCTTATTGAAACCCTTTGTCAAAAAATAGAATGAAATGTGGGTGCTGATATGAGATGCAGATGCTGACACGTGATGCATTCTGATGAGTTGCTATTAGATATGTGGCACATTTTGTAGCTCTCTTGAAAGTTAGGAAAGGTGCCTCGGATGACTCCACTTGGCCAGAACCCGTGCTCAGACTACACCACTTGGTAGCTTCCACTACCCTTCGACACTTAGATGGAAAATGAATCAAAAGAAACAAAGCCCATGCTTTGTTTCAAAACTTATGTCACCATGACCAAGGTATGCGGGAACAAAACTACAGTGCATGACTGAGAATTGGAATGCAACGTAGAGTAATTTTTTTACCTCTACAGGTACTTTTAATTTGGATGCTTTGAGTGGTAGGTGCCATTATATTATGCTTAGTGTAAACATGTGTAAATATACACATTCTCATACAAACAAGAGGTTGAGTTACAAATATTAATGGTTTAATATAAATGAGATAATTAGGTGAAATAAGAATTTCTAATGAAGCTAAATAGATGATAGGTTTTATGGGAGTATAAAATACATAATAAATAAGAATGGTGGATGTTGGATTAGGCCAAAATTGAGGATCAAGGTCTAAGTAGACATGAAGTACGAATCTATATAATATGAAAAATAAATTATCTAGAAGAGATGCATGTTTTATAATTAAAATCAAATATGAACAAAAATAATCATTTGCATTATTATTGAATCATTGGCAAAAATAACTTTAGGAGGGTATATTTATAGAGAAGCAAAAATACACCTCAAAAAGTGTGCAACCTTAATGACCTAATATAACACCTAAGAAAGATAAATAACATGTGTATGGAAAACTCAATAAATGTAATAAAAACCTACACTAACACCCCCCTTAAGTGTCGCTTATGTTAGTAGAAGAATTGGTTCCTAAAGTAAGGTCTGATGAAGTGGCCAAGTATATATTAAATTTCCCCAAAATAATAGAGATAATCCCCCCCAGAAGTAGATAGAAAGAATGAACTAATAATCCCACCCATAGGATGATGGTAAAGCTAATTAAACCCGAAGAAGAGCCCACAAATGAAGAAACTTTCTCTGAGTGAAATTTTTAGTGAATATATCATCAATTTTCTCTAAAGTCTGGTAGTATCAAGGATTGATGACTTGATCATGAATACTCTCTCAAATGAAATTCATGTGAATCTTGATATGATTTTTTTGTTGATGGAGGATTATATTCCTATAAATATAAAATTTTCTTTAGTTTTCACATAATATGGTTGTTTTTCATTGAAACTAGATACCAAACTCAGTGAGAATACTCTAAATCCAAATAGCCTCAGTGGTATAATTAATAGTTTCTTTGCATTATACCCCTATAGAAGATAAATCAATACCATTATGTTTCTTTCTTGACCATATAATTGGTATTGAACCAAAGGAGAAATTATATCTTGAGGTAGATTTATAATTTTGAATAACCCCATCCCAATATAAATATATATACCTAATAAAGTCCACATCAATTCCTATCCATAGTGAATCCCAAATTAATGAGTACCCTTAATATAGTAGAGAATTTGATTAGATAATTTACAATGCATCTAATGTGGTTTATACATAAATATAGATACCATTCCCATTGCATATGAAATATTAGGTATAGTGTGTTTCACATAGATTATAATGTCAACAATTTGTTGATACAAGATATCATCAACCAAAGGAGATGGAAAATCAGCCTCAATCTTCATAGTAAATAGAAAGGGATTTAGAGTTAGATTATACTTATCCATGTTAAACCAAGCAATAAAATAAATAACATACTTGGATTAGGAAATGGTGATCTTAGATTTAGACTAAAAATTTTCAATACCCAAGAAAATAATGCAACAAGCCCAAGTCAACCATTGAAAACCTATTAGACAAAGAAATTTTCACTATTGTAAAGGTGATTAAAGAAATCCTTGTGATAAATAGGCATCCATAAATAGAACTATAATCAATAGTGAATCATTCTACCCTAAAATGTATATATTAAGATTAGAGCAACATCTAATGAAGCCAATCGAAAGAAGAAATGAGTCCATCTTGGCATATTAAGATCAAGGATATTGTTTGATGCCATAGATTTCTAAATTTTGAAAATTATAGAAGAATATTAGATAAATCCATATAGTTGAACCATTTATAATTCTTCAGTAAGGTCATTGTAAATAAATTCATGCTTCACATCTATTGCATGAACATCCTAGCATTACATGGTGGAAATGGTGAGAGTGAGTCGAATTGAGTTCATTTTGGTAACTAGGGTAAAATACTCAGTATATTTAATGTTAGGTACATGATAAAAACAGTTAACTACCAAAATTTATTTTAACTTGTCTATGGATCCATCTACTACAAATTTTGTTTGATAGATCCACCTATATTGAATAATTTTTCTTCCCTTAGGAAGAGGGAATAAATCCAAAGTGTTGTTCCTCAATAAAGAACCATACTCATCTTCCATAAAATTATCCCACTTAGGAGTGTATAATGCCTCATTAAACAATTATGGATCAAAATAAGATTTAATGAATGCATGTGGTACATTTTATAACTATAAACATGTTTACCTAGTGTCTGATAGATCTCCAACCCAAAAGTTAACACTTTATAGTGTCTATCTAACCCAAAGAGGACTATATGTTGGATATTCAAGAAGGGATTCCTCATTATTTAAAGATATCATGAGATAATAAGGATTTTAGTCCCCATCACTACTCTCATCATTATAACTAGAAGAAGAATTTGGATTACCAAGAAGCTACTCAAGTGGATCTAAATCATCAAAAATGTCATCAAATCTTAGTGTGTCCAAGGAAGAGGGATAAGTACCAAGTGTGGATTCTAAAGGAACCTATTATAAATTAAAACTCATCTTAATGAACAACTCATGAGTGTTGGGATGAGAATCATGTATCCCTTAACACCCTTAGGATATCCAATGAAGATGCAAGGCTAATTTTGAGGTTTTGTTTCCTTATGTTTCTTCTTAAAAATTTGGGCCATGGTAGGAAATATAAACACTTGAAATTTCTTAATTGTGTATTTAAAATAAATTCATGATTCAAAATTAGTGACTCCCTTCAATGCTTTATGATGAACCTAGCTATGTATAAACAAGCATAGTTGATGGCCTTGTCTAAATATTGAGTTGCAAGATATTTGGAGTTTATCATATAGTTTTTCAGTTCCTTCAAGGACCTATTATTGTGTTATACAACAAAATTATATAGAGGATTGTAAAAAAAATTATGTTATATTTCAATCCCCTTTAAAGTGCATAATTAATAAAAATGATAGTTAACGTACTCACCACCATTGTCTATGTGTAAAATCTTGATGGCTTTACCTGACTATTTTTATACAAATGCCTTGAATTTATGAAAATGATCAAAGATATAAGATTATACTTAATAAATTGCACCAAATTATAACTAAAAAATGCTCTCCATGATTTGCCTTTGTCATTCTTTTCTTCAGGATGCCTACCAAGTGTGCAACCCTAATAAATACCATCGTAATAATGAATATGTGGAATCCCTAAAACCATGTCATTATGACTAAGTTACTCTAGGTAGTGATAGTTAAGATGTCCATATCCATCAACCCATAATTTACTCACCCAATATTT
The DNA here is from genome assembly GCA_037957365.1 of Torreya grandis. NCBI lineage: Eukaryota > Viridiplantae > Streptophyta > Pinopsida > Cupressales > Taxaceae > Torreya > Torreya grandis. Next base: position 568,283 of record JARHVA010007942.1, on the reverse strand, counting down.
ATGAGTGAGTAGTGCAGTAGAGGGTTGATCATGAGAAAAATGTGAAAAAGTATACAATCATGATTGGTGATCTAATTTACTAACTATAACTGTAGAGTCACTATGTATTTACTTAATTACCATAAAATTAGTGATAACTCAAATATATTTCATGAACCAATGTGAGTGATCTAATAAATAGATATGATACTGGTGGAAAATGTGGGAAAACATAGAACATCCTAAAATGTCCCATTATTCAATTCAACAGATCCTCTCCCACTAATTTTTTTTAAAATTATCATCTCCCAATAAAATATAAGGCATAAAATAAGGCTTCAATGAAAATAAAAGGTCTTGTGATGAATCCATATAGTGTAAGGCTCCACAATCAATCACCCATGTGGAAGGTTGGGATGAAACTACAACGAGTGTATTGCCCTTACCTTTTCCCTTACTACAATATTTAGTATTAGAAAACTCTTCCATCGATGAATTATGATTATATGAATCAGGGACATTGGTATTATTCTTCTCAAGCATTTTTTTAGTTTGTAAATATATTTGTTAATACATTTGGTTTCATCAAGCCCAATTCTTTGACAATAGGTACATATGAGTCTCTATTTCTTAGGTTTCCCACCTAAAGAGGAGGACTTGTTAATCCTTTAGACTTTACATCATGTTTTTGACCCTTTATTTTATAATTAAGGAATCCAATAAGGGTGGTTATATTACATGTTAGTTCAAAATGAAATCAACTCAAAATGAAAACTAGCACACTAACAAGTAAACACTACCTTGCCTAGATCAAAGAGGTGAACATAGTGAATAAATAACAAATGATAAAGCTCAACTAAAATGAAATAAAACATACATTTATTACCTTCCTTGAATTTTCTATATGATGTGTTCTTTGGCTTGTTCAAATTGTGCTTAAGAGGTCTTCATTAATGAAGTTTGGCTACCTTCATCTCCTCTTGGCATCATTCTTGGAATTAGATTGGATATGACTTGAAATGGATTAGATTTGGAAATTTTTCATAATAACACTATATCAAGGTGAGTTTTAATCAATTTAGACATGGTAACTTTGGCTTATTAGATCTTAAAATTCAATAGGCAAGGCCTTCTATTTATAGATTTTTGAGATTGGTTAGGATCAACTAGGACCATCCATCTCAAGATTGAGATGTGTGGCAATGGATTAATCTAATATTTATAATTAAATCCATAAATATACTCTTCATGATTTGGGGGAAGGAGCATTAATGAGGTATGGGAGGCCATAATCTTGATATTTGTTACATTTATGGCCTAAGGATGCCTTCCCAAAAAATGATGTCATTACCAATTTACAATAATGAAATAATCAATAACCTCCATGGAATATCCACTTAAGCTCTTGATTTAAATTAATTTTCCTTTAAACAAGATTAATGAATTTTAGTGTAATTATTTGGAAATTGGTGCACAAATTAATCAAACTGGCCAAAATGTCATGTTATTGGGTTAAAATTTGAATGGAGTGGAATTGGAAATTATCATTAGTCAAATATGGATAAATACCCCATTTAGGATGTTGTTGACACAAAATAATACATGCATGTGTCGTGTGATTCCTAATTAGAGGAATTTAGTGGTTTAATGAATTAAATTATATTTTTGGCATTTTAGCTTGAAATTATTTAGGAAGAACTAATAATCAAATAATATTCATTTCCCTTTTAGGGATACTTTAACTTAAATCATTACTTGTCTATGAAAAGTTCAAACCATTTAGCATGTTTAAGTGATTTTAGCCCAAATTATGTATTTTAGTAGAAATTGGTCTGAAGCTTGGTTGAAGGTTATTGATGGCCAATTTTGGATGTCTACAGTTTACCCCTATTTGGGAAGGTGTTGTAATATGTAAGAACAACAATGTCTTCTCAAAGAATGAGAAAAGTCCTATATGCCAAAAAAAAGATGATGGTTAAAGAAAAATCTCCAAACAATGTTTGGGAAGCTTATAATGCTACTCCCTCAATGGAGTGTCCATCATATTGGTTGATGGGAAATCTCTCAAAAAAAAGAAAGAAGAGGAATTAACCCATGGGTGAGTTAATCTAAATTAGAAAATGTTAACATGCATTGATTTAAAAAGGTACTAATTTGCCCAAAGACAGTTATAATCATGAATAAAAGTCAAACTAATGATTTTCCCATAGGTGATTATAATCATTAAGATGAACTAGATTAGATGAAGATTATTTTTGATATGATTCTACCCTAATTAGGGAGAATTAGCAAGCATGACTCACGGATATAAATTATTTCATGGATTACAGATGAATGAGCATAAATGTAGATGTGATGGTCTAATGACTAAAGAATCCATAAAAAACCAAGCATATAAGGATGTAAAGTAATAAAAGAGATGTATAGAAGAATAATATTGTTCAATAGAAAATATTTAGTTATACCTGCCAATGAGGAGATGCTCATCCTTATTAGCATTGATACAACTAGAATGGTCAATGGGCTGATTTGATCAAGATGGGTGAAAGGAATTTCCAAGGTATCAACGAGAAACTTCTATGGCTCTATTGCTTGTAAGACCCCCTAAGCTGATTTTTGATATAACATATGTTAGTATGCCTTATGATATAAAACACCATGAGGACTTAGTTGAAATATGCATAAGGACTGACTCCCAATATAATACTCTATTAAAAACAATGCACCAATGAAAAAAACCATAATGATAATGTTAACATTTACTATGGATGAAATCAATAATAATGCATAAGAAATCACCCAATGAATGCATATAAAATGAGTCAAGGCAACAATGCTGAAAGTAGACAAATAGGAAAGCGAACAAAGAAACAAATAAGAAAACAAACAAACAAATAGAAAGCCTAAAAACATAAGTAATATAAATCATCTTATAATGGATTTATCCCAATACGGTGGATCAAGGATAACTGACTAAGTTTAAATAAGATAACTATTTTAGGATTTTGAAATTTTATGAATGTTTATGGAAGTTTGAGCATCTCAACTCAATCAAGAATGATGAGATACTAAATGTTCCAAGCTCAAAAAATAGTGAGATCATGGAAAAATTTAAAGGATGATTAAAAAATGGTGAGAGCGTGATGGCAAAGGGGGACTAAGCTGACTTCAACATGAATCAAGTACAACTTGCATAGTCCCAAAATGGTCTTATGTCATAGTAGTTCCACCTCTTAGTGGAGGAATCTGACTAGTGTAGCAACCAATTCAAATAAAATAGGCATCATTAGTGTAATGGCATAGTACAACATAGGAATGGGTAGTTAGTGTGTCAAGGCCCAATAAACTATTATTGCCCCTAGTTTACCCATAAGTAGTTATAATTAGGATACAATGGATTAGATCAATGCTACTAATTTACCCATAGAAGGTTATAATAGTAGCAAGAATGGTAAACACTAATTTTCCCTAGAAGCTGATATAATTAGGCTCACATAAAAAAACATGATAAGAAGGGAAAATGAAATGAAGGATGCAACTACCAAAATTTTATCTTACTTCTTCAAAATATTACTTTTGTATAGAATGCATGAAAAAACTACTGAAACTAATTTGATTCTTCATGTTGAACATAAAACCAATGGATGAACCAAGTTTAAATGGGCTAAGATAGGACGTGATCAAAACATGTTAGATTGATAGAACATGATGGTAGAATGGATAAGTGATAGGCTGGTAGAATTATAAGAGAGTAAGATGGTAGAATGTTGAGAGGGATGCCTCCAAGTGGTAAGGTGACTGGCTGGGTATACGATAATGGCAAAAGGAATGGTAAATGAAATGGAAATGTACATGTTTTTAGATGATGATGGTTTTATATTTTTGATGTGTTTGTGTTGGGTATGGTAAATGACATATGATTCTATGGTTCTTGTTGATTTGGAGATGCACATCTTGTTCAATAATTGATAAAAAAAAATAGTAAATCATATAAATTACTAGACCATACCTCATTTGAATAGCTATTCTATCAGAAACCTACTATCTATTTGGATGCCAAGAATGTTTTTGTGATCTTTGTTGGTTATTGATTCTATTTCCTCCAAATGATAAGACAAGATATCTTTGCAGCCTCTATCAAGGAAAGTATGGCCAAGGATGGTAAATAGGGATACATTATGGATGATAAGTTTAATTTGGAAATATAAAGGTGATTGATAATGGAATGTATAATGGTTGGGAAACAAATGAAGAATGAAATTTTTAGGCACACACAATATTTTTGATTCTAGATTTGACATAACTTTGGTTATGGTGGGTCTTAAGACCTCTGAATATGCTCTCGATAGGACCACTAGATTTTTTTTTATTTGATCTTGAGAGTAGCTTCCATCTGATTATATTTTAGATTGGAAGCTATATTGATGTCATCTTTGATAATTTCTTCATCATGCAGTGAAGAACTTTTATGCTCACCTATTGGCACTTGAAGAGGTTTTCACCAATGAAGTTGTATTGATTATCCCATAGTACCTCCAAGAAGGTTTAACTAAGAAACACTAACTTTTAACTTTAATTGTCTTCTAGTGCCTCCAAAAAGGTTTCATTAGAAGATGTTGAGTTTTAACTTTGATTATCCCCTAGCACCTTAAAAAAGGCTTCACTAGGAGATGGTTCTTCTTTTATAGGAATTTGGTCTTAACCTCCCTGATGTTCTTCAACTGATATGTCTCCATAGATGTAGTTCAATAAGGTGTGATTTTGTCAGCCTTAATTGATGCTTGTGGGAGGCGGAATGTCAATATAATGGCTATTTTGGTTGGTGGTAATGGCATTTGGAGTGGTAAAGGAATGGAAAGAGGCAACACAATCCTTATAGAAGATACTAGAACTTGTATTGAAGCTGAAGTGTTCATCCTCAAAAACCATGGAAAGATCATAAATATATTCAAATTAATCTATGAAGCATTCATAACTAATATTGTAACAACTATGAATGTATTTTTATTCTGAATTTGATTTTGAATCAATGGACTCTGAATCCAAGGTTGAGACTTATGTTGATTCTATTTCTGATGATAAATCTGATTTTAGTTCAAGAATATAACATGACTCTAATGTTGATTATTCATTTGGCATGGATGTTGCTACAAAGGTGTTCTATTGAGTGTTTGGTATTCGAAAAATAATGGCTTATGATGGCATAATGGGATCCATAGAGACTAGTTTGTCAAAGTGAGACTCCTCTAATATGGGAAAAAATTCAAGATATAATGCCCTAGAGACTAGCTTATCAAAGGAAAATAATTGAAAAATAGGCATATAGTCAAGGTAATGATTTGTACAAAGGCAATTAAAATCATTAAAAAGTGACTCATCAAAGATTGGCTTATTAGAGTGAGTCTCCTCAAAAATGGGTATAATATCAAAAGGTGATTCATCATAGGTTGACTCATCACAAATGGTTGGTTCAATAAAAACATCATGACTTAGTTGCTTCTCTTGGCCTTGGTTTTTAATTAGTTAGAAAATAATAGTTTTGAATATAAATTGGTCCTAGAATGATTGGGTTGATTGGAGAGGTACTGATTGGCTCAATTGATATACTAATTGGATTAGTTGGGGTTTTGATTGGATTGGTTTGGGTTTTGATTGGATTAGTTAAGGTTATGATTAGATTGGATAGATAATAATAGGGTATTGTGGAGTGTGATTTCTCACATGAGCCATAGAATAAATTCATGCAATGGTAGAAATAGGGCATTATGAAGTTTGGTTGCTTCACGAGCTAAAGGATGAGGTCTTGGAATGGTAACAGTATCCCTTAGATGTTTTGGAGCTTGGTATCTCATATAATTTGAAGGAGGGTTAATGGTAGTCTATGATTGGATAATGAAAGGGTTTCATGGAGCTTGATTGATCACACAAGCCAAAAGATGATGTCCTATAATGATAAGTCTAGGACATTGTGAAATGTGGTTACTAGCATAAGCCAAATCATCCAAGTCTTCCTCATAAACCATATCATCCCATTTAGAATTTTGAGTTAGATTGTAAGTTTGTTTTTGACTATGTTCCCCATATGGAGTATTGTATGGAGAATAATAAAAATCCTTACAAAATTTTTCCCCATGAGAGTTTTGATTCAAATTTTATGTGAGCATTATATCATAACTTGGATTTTACATGACTCCAGTATAAGTGTAGCTAGACATATCCACATCAATTAAGAAATATCCAAAATAAAAAAGGTCTGACAGTTCTACAAACTCTTAAAAATAATGTCTAAAAAGATAAAGGGTTTAGACATGATCTAGCTTAGTCTAGGGTGGTGGAATTGTATCTCCAGAAAGTTTTAAAGTAGAGCTATATCTCTAAAATGGTTTGTGTTAATACTTGGCATAAAATAGTCTAATGTCAAATGACATACACATAAAAGTTTAAGTGTCTTAATAAAAATTGATATGCCAAAATTTTAGGCCAAAGTGTTCCAAATAAAGTCTAAACTAGGAAAGGGAAAAGAGTTGCTAGGTCTTTTGTCCAAACGTGGAGTTAAAAACTAATATCAAATAGGTAGTGCTAGGAATTTTGGCCAAATTGAATCAAAGGCTAGAATTGAAATAAGGATGATGATGATTTTATTTAATGTAACAAGTTTGGAAATAACTTTGACATAAACACGACACATAGACTCAAAGATAAATGTGATCAATTGGTATGATCCATAAGGCAAAAGGCTTTTGGTGAAAGGTTGTGTTCTCTAAAATAAATACACAAACAATGATGATGATTGGCTTAGAAAAAATAAACAATAGTTATCAAATTTGGTAATCAATTAACCTGAGTTATGTAACCCAAAAGAGAAAGATCTATGTATCAACCTCTACAAAGTGAGGCCTAAATAAAAATTAATCATTGTTTGAATTTGAACTTAACAAGGTTAATTGAAATCTCAATGTTTGAAAAATAGGATTTTGATGAACAAACAAGCTAGACAAGACATATAAATGCAAAATAAGGATCCCAATGACATACATGAAATGGTTTGAAAAAATGGTATTTGATACAAGGTAGATAAGTCTTGACATAATTGAGTAGCATAATGATGTTAACATGCTCTAATGATATGAAAATGATTGGTTTCAAAGACTCAAAGGCTCAAACATTGATAATGATTTGGGTAGCATAATGTTACCCACCTCAAACAAGACACACATAAAAACAAGTTTAGCAAAAGTCTAAGGCAAATGTGTGGTGTGAAATGGCTAGCATAATGCCTCCATAGACAAAGGAGTGATGTATAAAAAAAAACTTTGTTTTTGACATGGTTTTAAATAAATAAAAAATTATAATTCAAAACACCAAGTATCAAAGGATTACATGACAAAAATATAACTAAGTATAATCTTCCTAAATCCTGTCAAGGTGTGGAAATATGGGGTTGACTAAAACTAATTTATTTTAAATCATTTCTAGATGGATCCCATGTATACAAACTTTCATGTTGTGCACACACATGATAATAAAAACATTAATTGGAACAACATCAACTGCCCTGTTGTGAAAAGGTCTTGTCCTTTTCACAACCACTACATCCATCACTTTCTCAGTGTAGTGTAATTTCAGAATTTCCACTATAGCCTGAGTTTGATATCATTAATAGAGATTATTTAACCACTAAAACCATCATCCAAATGAGTCACTCCCAATTTGTATACCCCTATGGAAAGGGGTTGAAAACAATTCCAATAGATGAAGCCCTAGGTTAAATCTTCCTTAAAGAACTTATGGGAGGTAAAGAAGTCCCCTTCACAAGTCAAGATGCATGGAAATAAAAGACAAGTAGAAAGAATTTATGGTCATTTTTATATCACCCAATATTATGCAAGTTTTGGGATAGCTTAGGTGATGTTCTTTCTAAACCTTGGACCATGAACTAAAATTTAATGGAAAGGCATTTTTGGTCATTGATTTCCCTACAGGGGATGGGGGGAAAGCATACATGCACAATACCTTTTGATAAACAAACAAATCAACACACAACTTGCATGAAAATGAATTTTATCAAAATAATGTAAACTAACATGATGTTAAGTTTATTTTAACACACCATAACTAAATGTGTTGTGAATTTTGGCCCCTTGGCTTTGATTGAAACTTGTAAAAACTTGAAAAACATCTAAGGCATAAAAAATGAACTAATTTCTTTTTAAATACCCAAAAGATGATGTGAGAAATATTGACAACATGTTCATATTCTATTAGGTTCATTTTTATGCACCAATTGAATTTTTTTATTATATTCATGGCCCATTGGCTTTGATGAAAACTTGATAAACATTGAAAAACATCTAAGGCATAAAAATGAACTAAGTTATTTTTAAAGACCTAAAATGAAGTGTTTGATTAGTTAAAACAATAAAATTAGTCTTCAAACCACTTCTTAACCTACAAATGTTAGATTAGGACCCCCTAATTAGAAGCACTTTATTGATCAAGAAAATGATGTTTGGATTTGAGATCTCAGGTTTTGATTTAATTCACAAAGTGTTCATTGGTACTCAGAGGTGACCATCATTAGTTTCAAGGTAATCATCATCAGTTGGTTCTAAGATATCTATTTCCAGTCATGAGAATCAATGCCAATCAACTAAGACCATTATCAGTCACATATCAACCTAAAGATAAAACCATGAAAGATAAACACATTATGCTAGGCAATGGTTAGCAAAACACTTAATAAAACTAGCAAGGCAAGGATTAGACAAAGAAAACACAATTTAATAAAACTAAAAAACAATAGTTAGAAACTTTTAAAAGATTTAAACTCCTATTCCAAGATGTTGTTAAGAATTTATGCAACTTGAAGGTAAAATGATATCATATTCTAGAAATTTATGATAAAACATGTGGTTTTAAAAAAATCATCAAAAATAGAGTTTGTATGACCCCAAACCAAGCTCTATAAGATGGCTTATTAGCTTGTTTCCTTTCACAATGATCGCCAATGGTTGTAGGATGGACATAGTGACTGTGGTTTGTTATATATGACTACCACCGATTAGTTCTTGATCATTACTAGTTAGTTCATGATCTTAGTTGGTTATAGAATATTATTGTTAGTCTCTGTGTAAACCCAAGTGAACATAAAAATTAAAAATATGGTAAAATAAAGGTTATAAAATTGATTTTAAAGAGCTTCAAGCATCCAAATGAAGATTTAAAAGCTTTATAATGATCTCCTTACTATGTGAGATGTGTTGGGTCCCACCAAACATGTCATTTGTGATCAAGAAATCCAATAAGGGTGGTTATATTATATGTTAGTTTAAAATGAAATAAACTCAAAATGACTCAAAATGAAAACTAGAACACTAACAAGCAAACATTACCTTGCTTAGATCAAATATGAGAGCATAGTGAACAAATAAATAATGACAAAGCTTAACTAAAATGAAATAAAATATACCTTTCTTACCTTCCTTGAATGCTCCATATGATGTGTTGTTTGGATTTCTTAGATTGTGCTTAAGAGGTCTTCATAAATGAAGTTTGGCTACCTTCATCTCCTCTTGGCATCATGTTTGGTTTGGATTTGGATTGGATATGACTTGAAATGGCTTGGATTTGGAATTTTGGCATAATAACACTATATCAATGGGATTTTAAAGATATTTGGGCATGATAACTTTGGTTTATGGGCATGGTAACTTTGGTTTATCAGAGCTTAAAATTCAATAGGCAAGGCCTTCTATTTATAGATTTTTGAGATTGGTCAAGATCAACTAGGATTGTCCATCTCAAGATTGAGATGTGTGTCCATGGATTAATATAATATTTTTAATTAAATCCATAAATATCCTTATCATGATTTGGGGGGAAGGGGCATTAATGAGGTATGGGAGGCCATAATCCTGATATTTGTTGCATTTATGGCCTAGGGATGCCTTCCCAAGAAATGATGTCATTAGGTCATACAGATATTGAAAATCATTTTACAATAATGAAATAATCATTAGCCTCCATGTAAAATCCAATTAATCTCTTGATTTTAATTAATTATCTTTTAAAAATATTTATGAATTTTAGTGCAATTCTTTAGAAATTAGTGAACAAAATAATCAAACTGGCCAAAATGTCTTGTTATTGAGCCAAAATTTGATTGGAATGTAATTAGAAGATGTCTTTAGTCGCATATGGACTAATATCCTATTTAGGACATTGTTCACACAAAATAACACAAGCACATGTCGTGTGCTTCCAAATTAGAAGAATTTAGTGGTTTAGAGTGTAAAACTACATTTTTAGCATTTTGGCTCAAAATGATTTGGGAAGAACCAACAATCACATAAAATGCATTACCCCATTTAGGGATAATTTAGCCTAAATAAGCATTTGTTTATGATAAGTTGAAACTATTTAGCACGTTTAAGTGATTTTTAGCCTAAATTATGAATTTTGGTAGAAATTGGTCTAAAGCTTGGTCGAAGGTTATTGATGGCCACTTTTAGGTGTCTATAATTTTCCCCTATTTGGGAAGGCATTGTAAGTTATAATAATAGTAATGTATTCTCAAAGAATAAAATTTTCTATGTGTTTACATCTTCAATGGTAATGGATGAACTATAGGGTGCCCTCTTGAGGAAGCGGTTTGGTAAAAGGATTGACAAATGATCCCTCGAAAGAAGGAAACATGTGGACCAAAAAAAAATACAATGATGGGGTGAAAACACAATGATTAGGATAAATTTGGTCAAATTCAATGATAATGCAAGTGGGATGGTGTATAATGGTTTGCTCAAAGATGATTATAATAATTGTACCTTGATAGTGGTAATGTAGTATGTGTTGATGCTATGGATTACACCCTCTAAAAGGAGACTCAGCTCCCTTCCTCCATGTGGCATAATGGAGACATTCCTCTTACTGTGGGTTACAAACTTGAGGGATGAATCTATAGATTAGGGGCTAGATCCCCTTGATGCACCTTGAGGCCCTAGATTTCCTATTGCTAATAATGAGTGGGTGTGAAAAGAGAGAGAAATACTAAAAATAGAACCTAACTAATGTGGTGATACACCATATTGGTTGGTTTACTTAGCTTTGACCTACACTTTACACCAGAGAGAAGTAAATATACACTTCAATTAAATGATAACATTTCTTACATCAGTGTTTCAATAGGGGATCTTATGGAGATACAGGGAGGAAGGACTATCAGAGGTGTTCTAAGACACACTATGGATAGCCTATTCACATGCACCTATACTCTAAGCTGGACACTTCCTATTGACCTACAAGAGAATAACTCACAATACACTAGATATGCTAGGATAAACTTATGAAAGCATGAAAAGGAAATGACTTAACATAAGAGAAAACCATAGACATATGAAAAAGTGCAAGATTCAAATGGAGGTAAAAATGCTTCTTTTGATTTAAGGTAAATTTATTCAAAGCTTCACCATACAAATGTTAAGAGATGATTCTGAAATGAGAAGTTATATATATATATATATATATATATATATATATATATATGTATATGTATATATATATATATGTATATATATATATATACATATATATATATACATATATATATACATATACATATATATATATATATATGTATATATATATGTACATATATATATGTATATATATACATATATATATATATATGTATATATATACATATATATATGTATATATATACATATATATATGTATATATATACATGTATATATATATAGATATATGTATATATATGTATATATATACATATATATATATATACATATATATATATATATATATACATATATATATATATATATACATATATATATATATATATACATATATATATATATATACATATATATATATATATACATATATATATATATATATATATATATATAGCTTGGAAAATAGATAATTAACCAATTAAGAGATGGAAACCCATGCTATATTAAACACTTTTGTAGTGACCACAAGCCCATGCTACTATCATACCCTTCCAATTGCATGTGATAGAGCCATGTTGTAGGTGTCCAAGTCATTTCCCTTGATATCGTGGCCCTACAAAAGCATGGGTTACTCCTAGCAATTGACAAGGCCATCCCCAATTTGTGTTGACTGGGCCATGCTCTCTTCAATGTTGAGCATAACTAGATGTGTATTAATGGTGAAGCATGAAAACATAGGCCACTCTCTTTTGTATTTCAAAAACCAATCGCTTTATTAGTTTTTGGCAGAGACTATTTCACTTATGTGTATTTAATTTACCTGTTGATGACACCTGTGTCACCTGCCTTGGTCTAGTTCATCCTTGGGTCTGTGCTTTGACTTGTTATGCCACTTGAAGCATTTTGAAATTTTTTTTTATTGTGAGCATGGCCACATTCTAGGTTACCCACCTTGATTTTCTTACTTTACTATTTCCCTTTTGTCCTTAGCCAATCAAGCTCTTGGGTGCTTATTATTTTCTCTCGGGTTCTATTTTTTGCTTGCTCAATCATTTGTTCTTCAAGCTTTTCCATCTTGAATTCCTTTAGACATTTTGTCTAAGAGAATTCTCCTTTGATTACTTCCCAAAGGTTGGTTTATTACCTTGAAGTTGGCATTCACAGGCCTGTCTCTCACTTTTAAATCGTAATGACTAGTTTATCACCCTAAAGTTGATGTTCACAGGCTTGTCACCCACTAGGACAATTCCTTCAACATTTTTCAAATGAAATTTTTTGAAGGGAAAGTGACCCTTAAGAAAGAATGAAATGGTCCTTTAGCAAAGATAAAAATTACCTTTGCCTTTAGAAAAAATACCTTCAGAAAAGTTGAAGTGGTCCTCTTTGAGAAGAAAGTGACCCTTCAGAAAAAAAGGTCCTCTTTCATAACCAAGTTCCTCCCACAAAGACACCTACCCTTCAGAATTCTTGTATTTAAAATTTCTTCAAACTCTTTATGATTGTCTAGTTTCTTCAGACAAAATATCTAAAGGAATTCCTTCTAACATTTTGTTTGAAGGAATTCTCTTTTGGCTTTTCTTTTTTGGTTTTCCTTTAGACAAAAAGTCCAAAGGAATTTCTTCAGACATTTTGTTCAAAAGAATTCTCCTTTGGTCTTGTCACATTTTTCTGAAGGGCAAGTTCCCTTTTAGGATTCTTGTATTTTCCCCCTTGCTTCAACTAACTACCTCCACAAGGGTATTTTGAGCCCAAAGTGCCCCTTGGAACTTTTGCACTGGTCCTCACATCGACAAAAATCCCTCCACAAGTTCTAGTTTGCCTTCTAACATACCCTTTAAATTTTTTGTAAAGGTCCATTTTATCCTTAAAGTGCTGCCCATAGGGGCACATACCCTTTGGGGAAAATTAAAAAGACCTTATAGAATGCCTAAGTGCCTTCTAATGACAACACTTTCCTTAAGAAGTGTCTAAGACCAATTCGGCTCTTTTGAAGGACTTGCTTAAAAAGCTTTGAAGTAAAGAGTCTCAAAACCCAATTGCTCTATGAGTGCTAGAAAAGACTAATTCTTGATGAGATAACACCTACACCTACACAAAAACAACTTTTCCCTTGATTTTTAAAGGGGTTAAGACCTAGTTTCAGGGCAAAAGGCATGAAGAGCAAGGCTTCAAGGCAAAAGAAGGGGGTGCCCATTTTGGTATGCAAGATTCATAAAATGGTCAACAAATTGGTGACTCATAAGGGAAACATACCTGCTATGTTTGATAAGACTAGTGGCTTAAAAGTCCATTGGGCATGGAGTCAGGATGCATCTTGAAAAGTTGGCAATAGCCTTGTAAGGACCTAAGAACCAATAAATATTTTACCTCACACAATCAAGGAAAAACACACACAAATGCTAAAAACACTACACACATGCATAAAAATATTTTAGGAGAATGAGAAAAAATAAGGAAACTATGTACATGACAAAAAATGCCTAGTAACAATGCTTAAGATATATCCCAATGACTAGGATATATAGCTCTTCACCATCCAACTTGGAAAGTTGGAAAACATTGTGTTGCTTTCATTAGATGATGACATACAAGCCACTCTATAGTGAATCAAACTTCATGTGTCTTCCAGGATTGGCTCGGCCCTCATCTCACTTCAAGACAATGTCACCTTTTGAGAAGCTCTTTGGCATAGACCTCTTATAAAAATGCTTCTTTATTTGTTGTTGGTGGTTGGTCATTGCATCCATGGCTTGGTCTCTTGCTTCTTGAAGCTCCATTAGCTCATAGTACCTAACTTATAGGCTATCAATCTCTACCAATTTTAATTGATGGGTAAGATCCAAGGCTGGTAACTCAAGTGAGATAGGAATTTTAGCTTCCCTTCCCTACATAATGTGTATGGTGAATTATCGATCACCCTCTTTGGAGTGATCCTATCTACCCAAAGAGCTATATTCAACTTGACATACCACATCCTTTGATTTTAATCCATTGCCCTCTTTATGATCCTAATCAAATTCTTGTTTATGGACTCAGCCAACCCATTCCCTTGTGGATAGTAATTGGAACAAGTGTTGAGATATATGCGATACTTTAATTCCTACTCACTTGTCTTTATTCCTAAGAAAGCCAATGCATTGTTTGAAATGATTATGGTTGGGACCCCAAATCTCATCACTATGCCTTCATAGAAATCTATGACTACACTCGCATTGGCCTCATTCAAATCTATGGCCTCTACCCATCTTGTGAAATAATCCATGGCAGTCAAAATCCACTTGTGGTTAACACTAGAAGGAGGATTGATCAACCCTATGAAGTCTAACCCCCATTGCATGAATGGCTATTCCACCTAAATAGGATGAAGAGGCATGGTAGAGATCCATTACTTCCTATTAAATAGGGCACATTTTTTACATTTACTCACCCAAGCATGAGTGTCTTTAAACAAACTAGGATAAAAGTAATCAGCCCTCATTTTTTACAACTATAGCCTTGGGAGCAAAGTGGCCACCAGCTAGTCCATCATGGAACTTAGATAGTACCCTATTGACTTGGTCTAAATCAATGCATCTCAAGAGTACCCTTGAAAGTTCCTTCCTAAATAACACTCCATCAACTAGGGCATAAGGAAGAGGTTGGAATCTAAAATACCTCCTCTTGGTCCTATCAAGACCTTGTAGACATTCACCAATTTGAAAGAAATGAACCATGTCTTGTGCCCAACTCTTCATGACTGTAGGTACTACTATTGTAGCTTCATCATGGAGTACCAAGACTTCCTCTTTTAGATCTATCAAGTCCATAGTGAGATGTTCACATAACCCTCTTCCCCTTATCAACATGGTGGTCTTGATCTCTACGTCATACTCCATTACTTTGGTGATCCACCCTACCCTTTTCTCATCCAAGTCTTAGCTCAATAAGAAGTATTTTACTCTAGGATGTGGCACCATGATGTGAATTTTTTTGTTAGACAACATATGTCTAAAATTCTTTAGACTTTGTATGACTAAAAGCACATACTTCTCAACATATGTGTATCTAACCTTATAGCCTTTTAAACCTTGGCTAAAAAAAGTGAGAGGCTATTCTAAATTCTTACCATTTACTTGAGTGAGCATAGTAGAGATTACCTCTTCATTCCCAAATGTGTATATATTGAAGTCCTTGGAGAAGTTTGGACTAGTCAGGGTAGGATCTTGGGTGATAGCTTGCTTGATGCCTTCAAATCTATCTCTTCTTCTTGTTGTTATCCACATGAACATCTCATCGTTACTTAGCATGGAAGTTAGTGGCTTGACTAGCTCAACAAAGTTAGGAATGAATATCCTAATGAAATTTATTTTACCAAAGAAACTTTGTAGACCCTTCTTGTGCTTAGGCAAGGACATTGATAAGATGGTATGCACTCTCTAGATCAATGGACATGCCTTCTTTTGAAATGACATGGCCCAAGAACTTGCCTTCGTGGACATAAAAAACACATTTATTTGGGTTGAGAGAGATGTTGAACTCTTTACACCTTTAAAATATTTACCTTAGGTACTTCAAATGTTCACTTTCCTCCTTGGAGAAGACTATCACATCATCAATATAAACCATCATAATGTCATTGATCAAACCTTAGAAATCCATATCCATAGCACATTGGAAGGTAGCTCTAGAATTTGACAATTTGAATGGCATCTTCCTATAGGCATATGTTCCCCACTTGGTGGTGAAGGCTATGTTGTATTGGTCACATTCTTGTACCAAGATTTGATTGTATCTCAAGTAGCCATCCAAGAGGGAGAATCTTTTACTACCTGTCACCATATGAATAATTTTCTCCATACTTGGGAGGGGATAGTGATATATTAGTGAGACTCTATTCAAGTCTCTAAAATACACACACAATCTAACCTCTCCATTCTTCTTCCTAACAAGGACCAAATTGGCCAACCAAAAAGAGTGTTTGATAAGGAAGATGATCCTAGACTCAATTAGTTTAGTGAGTTCCTTCCTCATGAAAGGCTCGATCTTTGGATTAATTGGCCTTTCATTTTTCTTGATGGGTTTGGCACTTTCCTCTAGCTTAATGGTGTGTTGGGCCAATCTTGGGTTAAAGCCCTTCAAATCACTATACTCCCAAACAAAGACATTAGCAAAATCTTAGCATAACATAATGAAAGAATGTTTTTCTTCATTAGTACATACCTTCCTAGGTATAAGAAGCTTATCTTTGTATATCTCTACCCTTTCATTAATTTTCTTCTTTGTTGAAATGATTGTTTTGTCCCTCTTGAGTTTGTCATCTTTGTTAAAGATGCTCTCTAGAGTTACCAAACCTTTAGGAAGCCTGTTGGTCTTTAGTTACACAATCTACCCATCATATTTCTATTATAGCTTGGACTAATTTTTAGAAGTGAAATTAGATTATTCTTATAAGAAAAGTACCATTTGATGTTCACTTTCAAACACCTACTAATTGGTGAAATTGTCTGATATGGAGGGCCTCATGATCACCTTTAAATGGTGTTGATTCTTGCTTTGTCTCACCCCCTTTGGGATATCAAACTAAGCACCAACTGATGCCAGTCTATCTACATGCTTGTTTTCTTCTCTTAGAATGGAAGTGATGTTGAAAGTAGTGAAGTTATCCATAAGGTCCCACACTCTATGCTTGTAAGACTTGAGTAAGGAGTTCTTGGTCAATCTTTAACCTCTCACCTAGTTCACAATCAACTCACTGTCTCCAAACACATACAATTATTTAATTACTTTCTTCTTTGCCCATTTTAGGCCATGTAAAAGGGTCTCATACTCTACTACATTGCAAGTTCAAGAGAGTTGAAACCTAAAAGTTGAGAAGTATTTGTATTTTGAAGGTGAAACTAGCATTGCTCCATCGCTAGCTCCTAACTTGCTTCTAGATCCATCAAAGAATAGCTGCCACAAACCATAGTCCTTTGGATCTATCTTCATTAATTCTAGCATGAAAGCATCTTTCTCATGCATGTAGTAGACTCCAATACCAACTTATTCAATGAAAATTTAAGGATCATGCTCAAAATTGCCATTTACCCATTCATCTAAGAATAGATCAACAACTCTTACAAGGGAAGATGATAGAGATTGGTCCACCTAGAGCTCTTATTCATTAATGATTGTGTAGTTCACATTCACTGCTTTAGGCAAGTATGTTTCTAGGTGATCCTTGTGGATGGGCTTTGACTCAATCTTCACTTTAGTTTGATAATTTATCCTAAAAACCATGTAAGACCAATTGGCTACCAAGTATCCACCTATCTTAGATGTGAAATCCCTTGATAATCAAAGAGTGAATTAAGGAAGAACATATACCACTACCACATCATGGGGAATTGAAAAGGTTGGATAGGAATGGAGAGTTATATTCAAGCCTCTTACCACTCCCAAGGTCTTAGCTAGTGATCCATCTAATTGTAGAACTCCTTTAGTCATTTACTTAGATTTGAGGCCTAGCTTATCAGCTATGCATTTGGGCATAACTGAGGTGCTTTCTGTATTATCAATGATGTAATTATGGACCAAGAAATCATCAATAATTAGGGGCAAATAGAAGAGAGGGACCTTCTCATCCTTCTTTGCTTGACCTCCCATGAAGGAGCCCCATTTACCATCAACACATTATCATTTCTTGCTAGGAAAACTTACACACCTAGCTTGTGCAATTCCTTTTGGAGTATATCCTCTTGTTCTAGTAGTGCTAAATAATCCCACAATGAGATGTTCATGTGTAGCTTCTTCATTTGGTCCACTACATTGATTGAAGGATTTCTCCCTTTAGATATCTCCTTGGGAACATTCATATCATGTGGTAAAACTTGAGGAGTTGAAGCTAAAACTAATAGTCTATAATTGGGAAAATTTTGACTTGCTTATGATGAAGGAGACACTATAGGTGCTTGAGCTTCATCAATGGCTCTCCTTTTGGACCTAGTGTTGGCTACAACACAATCATTTTGATTACTTTTACTCCCCACATAGTTGGACTATGTAGAACTCTCCTTCCAAGTGATTCATAAGAGTGGAATTAGATTGAGCCTACCTACTATCCATCTTAAGTTATGTTAATATCTCAAAATTTGAGAATTGGGTTGCCTAATCACCTTGTGTGGTCATGATTTTATTTGGTAGCTCATTGGCATAAGCAACTTGTTCTTGGCCATGCCCTAAGGGTGGATAATTGGGCTACTCCTATGCCAAATTATTTTAAGTGGGGACAAGAGCCTTGGAAGATGAAGGGGCATTTGGATTATAGCTTTGATATGGCTTGACATGTGTAATTTGACCCTGCCCTTAATTATAATTCTAGAAGGGAGATCTATTTATTTGCCCAAACTACTGGTAGCCTTGATTTGGCTTATAACTCTGAGCTTGTTATCTCTTGAGGGAAACTAACTTATTGTAACACTCTATAGTAGGCTCTTTACTTCATATAGATCATTTACATGTGAATTAGATGGATTTTCTTAACTAGGTAGAGGAGCCAGAGTCGGTGTAACAGGCTAGACTAAGGGTTGTAAATCAAGAAAGAGTGGCATATGAGGTCTAGGATCTATCTTTCCTACTTGAACAAGGTAATTTTTAGTAGCTATGGATATCTCATAAGAATTAGGTAGAATAGTCCCACCCATGGACTGTATCATGATAACAATGTCATTATTTAGGGCCATCAAGTAGTAAAAGAAAGCATAGCTTGTGGTTAGCCTCACAAGAATTGGGATTTTGTCCCAAGTCTTTTGGAACTTAGTGTTAAAATCTTACATAAACTCATATGGGGCTCACTTCATGGTGGTTAATTGCTTGACCAGAGATAAATGGTTTCTTTTTTCCCCAAACCTATTGGTCAAGAAGGTCCCTAACTCATTCCATGAGCCAGCCAAGTTCACAGGTAAGGTCCCATAACAGTCTAAAACTTTCCCTTTAAAGGACAAGGCTATAAATCTAATGGCTACATTTTCCTTAGTGATATTATGGGTGTTGCAGAGGTTGGCTATCTTTCTAGTATGCTCAAAAATAGTGATTGGGCCCTCTCCACTAAAGGGGGAACACTTTTGAGAGCTATCCCTAGAATTGGGTCATACTAATAAAGGTTCAAGGGACTCCGACCATTGAAGGCCACAAAAGGTAAAGCCATGGCTGTGAAAGGATTCAATTGGGGTCTCCTTGATAGGTGTATTTTATGGCTAGTTTGGGAAAGTGGCTTGCTATGTAAGGGTGAGTATTTGTAAACCTTAGCCTTTTTTCTAAGTTGAAAGACAACTCAATAAATTCAAAATGGATACCCTTAGAAGAAAATCTTGTAGTGACCTTTGGCATGGGATGCTAGGTTGATCATTAACCAGAGATTGAGTTCTTGAATGGAGTTGTCATGTGCTAAATTGTAGCTCCTTTTTTATTTTTAATAATATCAAGACCAACACCAATCTTGAAACTTGAAAGACTAAAAAATTAGTCCCACTAGGTGTGCCAAAAATTGTTGATGATGTGGATTGCACCATCTAAAATGATACTCAACTCTCTTCTTCCATGTGGTATAATGGATACATTCCTCTTACTATGGGTTACAAACTTGAGGGATGAATATCTAGATTAGGGGATAGCTCCCCTTGATTCACCTAAAGGCCCTAGATTTCCTACTTCTAACAATAACGGGGGAAAGAGAGAGAAATACTAAAAATAGAACCTAACTAATGCGGTGATGCACCAAACTAGTTGGTCTACTTAGCTATGACCTACACTTTACACCAAAGGGAAGTAAACATACACTTCATTCAAATGAGAACCTTTCTTGCATCAGTGTTTTAATAGGGGATCCTACGGAGATACAAGGAGGAAGGACTATTAAAGGTATTCTAGGACATACTATGGATAGCCTGTTCACATGTACCTATATTTTGAGCTACACACTTCCTGTTGACTTGTAAGAGAAGAACTTACAATACACTAGATATGTTGGGATAAACTTATGAAAGAATGAAAAGGAAATGAATTAACACAAGAGAAAACCATAGTCATATACAAAAGTTCAAGCTTCAAATGGAGGTAAAAATGTTTTTTTTTAATTCAAGGTAAATTTCTTTAGGGCTTTGCCATAAAAATGCTAAGAGATGCTTCTCAAATGAGAAGTTAAAAATATATATAGAAAGCTTGGAAGAGATATAATTAACCAGTCAAGGGATGGAAACCCATGCTGTATTAAACACTTTTGTAGTGACCACAATCCCATGTTGTTATTGTACCCTTCTAATTACATATGAGAGAACCATGTTTTAGGTGTCCAAGTCACTTCCCTTGCTATCATGGCCCTGCAAAAGCATGAGATATGCCTTCTAGTAACTGACAAGGCCATCCCCAAGTTCTATTGATTGGGTCATGTTCTCTTCAATGCTAAGCATAACTGGCTATGTATTAATGGTGAAGTACAAAAACATGGGACACTCTCTTATATAGTTCAAAGACCAATACCTTTATTGGTTTTTATTAGAGACTATTTCACCTAAGTACATTTACTTTTCCTGATGATGACACCTGTGTTACCTGCCTTGGTCTAGTTCATCCTTGGGTATGTGCTTTGACTTGTTATACCACTTGGATCATTTTGAAATTTTGTTTTATTATGCACGTGGCCATGTTCTGGGTTACTCACCTTATTTTTCTTACTTTTCTATTTCCATTTTTTCCTTAGCCATTCTAGCTCTTGGGTGCTTATTATTTTCTCCCAAGTTTCATTTTTTCTTGCTCACTCATTTATTCTTCAAGATTTTATAGATTGAATTCCTTTAAACAAAATTTCTAAAGGAATTCCTTTAGACATTTTATCTAAAGGAATTTTCCTTTGATTACTTCCCAATGGCTGGTTGATTACCCTAAAGTTGACGTTCATGGGCTTGTCTATCACTTTTTAATCCTAATGGCTAGCTTATCTCCTTGAAGTTGATGTTCACAGGCTTGTCACCCACTAGGAAAATTTCTTCATCATTTTGAAAATGAATGTTTTTGAATGGAAAGTGACCCTTCAGAAAGAATGAAATGGTCCTTCAACAAAGATGAAAATGACCTTTGCCTTTATAAAAAATACCTTTGAAAAAGATGAAGTGGTCCTCTTTGAGCAAAAATTGACCCTTCAAAAAAAGGAAAAGGTCCAATTTCATAACCAAGTGCCTCACACAAAGTCACCTACCCTTCAGACTTTTTGTCTTTCAAATTTCTTTAGACTTTTTGTGACTATCAAATTTCTTTGAACAAAATGTCTGAATGAATTAAGGAATTCTCTTTTGTCTTTTATTTTTTGGTTTTCCTTCAGAAAAAGATTATGAAGGATTTTATTCAAACATTTTGTCTGAAGGAATTCCCCTTTGGGCTTATCACCTTTTTCCAAAGGGCAAGTTCCCTTCAGGCTTCTTGTCTTTTCCCCTTGCTTCAATCAGTTGCTACCCTTCGCAAGGTCATTTCAATCCCAAAGTACCCCTCAGAACTTTTGCATTGGTCCTCATGCCGATGAAAATCCCTCTACAGGGTCCAGTTTGCCTTCTAACATACTCTTCAAATTTTTTGGAAAGGTCCATTTTATCCTTTAAGTGCCTCTCACAAGGGCACATACCCTTTGGAGAAAATGAAAAAGACCCTATAGAATTCCCAAGTGCCTTCCAATGAAAATACTTTCCTTTAGAAGCATCTAAGACCAATTAAACTCTTTAAGACTTACTCAAAAAGCTTTGAAGTAAAGACATCTCAAAATCTAATTGCTCTGTGAGTGATAGAAAAGACCAATGCTTGATGATACAACACCTGCACCTACACAAAAACAACTTTTCCCTTAATTTTTAAAAGGGTTAAGACCTAGTTTCAAGGCAAAATGCATGAAGAACAAGGCTTCAAGGCAAAAGAATGGGGTGCCCATTTTGGTATGCAAGATTCACAAAATAGTTAATAATATGATAACATAATGATTTACCCAAAGGTAGTTATAATAATTGAGAATATGGGGCTGCCCCAATTACAACATAAAAATAGGATAAAAACATACCCAAGGTGGGTAGAATAAATCAAATGATCATAGTTGGTGATAACATAATGTTTTAGCCAAATGTGGTCAAAATCATTGAGAATGCAGGTCAGATGGTGTGCAATGATTTGCCCATAGGTAGTTATAATCATTGGAATCTAATTATGGAAAACATTATTGATAATTGATGATTGAAAACATGATGATGACAATTAGATACATAGGATAAATATGAATTAGACAACCTACTAGTAGGGAAATGCTCATTTAAACTAACAAAGGTCAAGATTCTTTCATTATTTAATTACTCGATTTAGGATATGATGTAGATTGGCTTGGGATGGTTAGTGCCAATGTCGAGGAGATGTTAATATTGTCATTGATGGTGTAGACCTCTTAAAGCTAATGTTTGTTATCACATGTGACAGTATGCATCATGTTAGAACACCATGAGGACTTGTCCAAAATATGCATAAGGATTGACTCCTAGGATCCAATACTCAAAAGGAAAATAATGCACAAATGATAAAAGACATGATGTTAATGTTGACATATGAATATGGATAGATTCAAGATTAAGTGCACAAGGAATCACCCAATATACACACATAAACTGAATCAAGGCATCAATGCTTAAAGTAAACAAACAGGCACACAAACAAATATAAAGTAATAGAAACAAATAGAATGATGAACATTGCTCCTTACAAAATAAATGAAAAATTAATAAACAAATAGGATAAGGGATTAGAATAAAATGAAGTGGGTTACCAAGATGTCTCCATATGTATTAGGCAAGTGGATGCTACCTACATAGTTCCATGGATGAAATATCCAACAAAAATTTTAGGCTAAATGTAGTTCTCTTAGGAAATGGGAAGAAAATGATATCTAATGAAAAATAAACATGATGGATGTGATATAATAATAGGAATGAGCTTACAAAATGGCAAGTGCATGGGATAAAAAGGCCAAAAAGTATGGGGAAACTAAGTGACAAGTGATTTGTTTGTGATTTAATAGGGGTTTCCATAATCCTTAAGGAAACAAAGTGGTCAATGTTTTTGGTTATTTTGTAAATTATTTTGCAAATGTTTTGGAGTTTTAAAATATCCTAACTCTATTTATAATTATGAGATACCAAATGGTCCAAGCTCACAAAATGACTAGAGTGTGGAAAACTTAAAAAGATGCTCACAAAATGATGAGAGGATGAAAAACTTGAAAGGATGCTCACAAAATGACAAGAGTGTGAAAAAATTGAAAAGATTCTCAAAAAATGATGAGAGAATGATGGAAAAGGGGATTTAACTGACCTCAACATGAATCAATCATTACCCACATAGTCTCAAAATGGCCTTAGGTCACAATAGTTCCACCTTACAGTAAAGGAATCTTGTTCTATTTATTGTCCTTACTATTAGAAGCCTTATATTTTTTCATGACTCATAATTAAGGAATATGATTTATATGACTTCATTTTACCTATTTGAATAAGCATATCTTGATATCAAGTCAAGTTAGCAGTAAAATCATCCCAGGATGGCATGATCTATGTAGCTCTAAGGGCACACTTTATGGCGTGGAATATAGAAACAAGACAAAATAGTTAAAAGGTATAATTTGGCAAGGATGGAAAGAATCAATTGATCATCCTTTTTGTATATACCACACAATTTGAAATTCAACCTAATAAATTTATAGTTTTTGAAGAAGTCATGTATAGTGTCAAAATTGCTTGGGCTCAAATTGATGAGCTCATTTTCTAGTTCATGACCTCTCATTATGTTCTGCTCCCCAAAGATTTGTTTAAAAATGGTCCAAACATCATTAGAATAAGTTGTATATTTAATATGAAAGGTCAAATTAGGAGACATTAACATAGATAATGGATTTTAGGATTCATCACTTTTTCTAAAAAACTTTACCTTCTCTACATCATGTGTTAGTTTTGTTTTTGTACCCTTAGTAATTCAATGTAAGATTTTACTCATAAAGTGGATTTGTATTTTGACTTTACATTCAAGATATTTTTAAGTTGTAAGAAGTAAAACCTGATTATGATCCATTACAGTAAGTAGGTGTATGCAAAGGGAAATGCAACTAATCTATAAATCAATCATAGCTCAGATAAGATAAATCCTAATTAGACTTCCAATTGTCGATACATTATATATTTAGGGTCATGACTAAGATCGATCCAATAAACCTATCTAAGGGATATAATATAATAATAATATCACTATAGAGGGTTCCAAAGCCTCTAGTAAAAAAACTACATAATAATTATAACTAGGTCCTATGTTTTCATATTAAATACATTAGTAACAAGTAAAGTAAAGTATAATCTAGCACTCACCAAAGCTTGTAGGAAAAAGTGGTGGTAAATAAAGATAAAAGTAAACATGCATAAAATAATCATATTTAATCTATGTATAGGTATAACTCTAATTCATGGAGAGAGTAATATATTCAAAAGCTAGTATTTATGCTACTTCTATCTACTAAAGAGAGGAGTAACGTTAGAGATACTTACCCTGAAGATGAACCCGTTGAGATTCAATCTATCCCTTGGACAAAGGTGATTTACAAGAGGTTTTTATCATTTGTAAGGATCACTAAGAAATAAAAAATCATCCAAGACTTGTCTACAAGACAAGATTAGTCTCCAAGTAGAAACCCTAATCTAAGACTCCTCAAGTAGAGTGGTGAAAGAGAAAATTATAATGAAGCACAAATGAATAATTAACTCTTGATGTATCTCTAACAATGGTGAAATGGATGTGTTTATATAGGTGTATTTAACTCTAACCTTTCTAAAAGTTTAGGCTGACAAGGTTGACCTAATTGATCTAGTATCATTAATTGATAAGACAAGTATCAATTAGAATACAAGGTCAACCTAGTCAACTTTATTGTGTAAACTATCAAAAAGGGTTTTAGGATAGGGAAGGGATAATGAAGGTGGAAAATGACTAGATGAGTGTGAAAAATAGGAGGTGAAGCTTGGGGGAAGGTTTTTAGTATATGGTTGGATTGATAGTAAGTAGTAGTATAGGGATGCAAATCTCATGAAACACCAATGGTATATCCATCCCTTTCTCAGTACACCCTTTAATATGTACACTCAAATAGATTTAGACTCAATGGGTTATTAGAAGATAGAAAACATTAGTAATTGATAAATTTAAAAATATTATGTGTATACATATGCCCCACTCAAACTTCATCATGTGTCACTCAAGTGCAATAGGGTATGTTGCTTCAATAAAATAACATAGTAACACACTAATGAAGCTAAAAAAAATTGTGGTATTTTAAATAAAAAATAACTAAAATTAAAGGACTTGAAGGAAAATTATAGAAAAGTAAAATTAATGTATGCATACATTGACTTACCTTTATAGATGGATGGTTGTTTACTATGTTTGTATTTTTATTCATGGAGGGTACAAAGACTTCTTTCGACAAACCTAAGGATACAATACTAAAGAGTAAAGACAAATAAATGTAGGGAGGTTGAGATAATTGATGCTATATGGATGAAATGTACTTGTAAATTTGGCAAGCTAAGGTGATAAGTGTTATGCTAGACCAAATTAGCAAGTCAAAGTTTTTGAGTCAATTAGGTAACCAAAAATCCAAGGAACATAAATACCAAAAAACTCAAACAAGTGAACCTTAAGTTAGAAAGGCAAACTCACCAAGTCAAACCAAGGATACATGTCAAAATAAAATGGTAATCAAACATCAATGTAAAATTAGTAATAATACTTATTTAAATAAAGATGGGAAATAAAAATGGTAAAACAACATTGATAAGTGAGCAGTAAAAATCCTTAATAGAACATTGTATGAAGTCATATCAATAACTTAGAAAGAACTATGCAAAAAAATTTGAAACTAGTTTTTTCCCACCTTGTAGGGCCCTCTGAGTGCGACTAGAGTAATCATGGATCCAATGGAGGCTACTTTCATTGGCAATGACTCTAGGGACCTAAACCTAAATCTGATAGAGGACATTCCCTTCAATAGATGTGTTCCACTAAAAAAATGTCAAGCCTCCCTGTCAAAAATGATTCCACTAAGGGTATGGCCCTAGCTATCCTAGATGATCTGGTTGAGGAAATTGTGGCATCCATGGACCTTGCATTGGTAGGTAATTTTTTATCCTTATGTCCTAATATTGATATGGTTAGGAAATGGGTATTGTTTAGGTGGAGAATTAAAGGTAGTGTTTTGATCACTGCTATGTCAAGAGGCTTATTCCTATTTAGATTTATGAATAGGAAGGATATGATAGCTACCCTTGCTAGAGGACCATGGCTGTATGGTCCACATTCACTTGCCTTATGTTCTTGGAAATCTAGATTTGACCCCAACTCAGACCTCAGTAAGTCTGCTCCTACTTGGGTAAGATTGCCAGGGTTCCCATTGGAATTCTGGGATGAAATTTTTTTTATGGCTATTAGAAACTCTATTGGCCAATACGTCACTATAGATCATACAACCAAAATGCAATCTAGATGTGTGTATGATCAATTGTGTGTCAATGTAGAGATTAATCAAACCCTCCCCACGTCTATAGAGTTAAACTCTAAATATGGGACTTGGACTCAGCCAATCATGTATGAAAATTCTACCACTTTCTATCAAATAAGTAAAAAAAGGGACATATAATGACCTAATGTAAGGCAAAGCAAATAGGAAGGAAAGATGATTCCCTGATTGAAGGTGAGGATCAGTCTCACAAATCCAAAATTTTTGGTAGTCAGGGAATGGGGGGTAAAGCAGAAAACCTTGATAATACTAAAAAGGTTAGGGAAAAGGCTGGTAAGGAGGTCTCTGGTAATGGGGAAAAAGTTGTCCTAGAGGAAAATAACAAGAAGGTTAAAATAGACATAGTTAACTCTTTGGATCAATAGACCAATATGTCTAAGGAAGGAGAAATATGTGCCCAACCAATAGATGGGGATAATGCAGAAGGCAAAGTGTTAAGAGATGGTTAGGTGGAACTAACTCTAGAAATAGTAGATACTGAGGGAGAAGCAACCTTAAACATAGATATTTTCCATGCTCTGGAAGTTAGTGACCAAGCAGGCAATTATTCAGTAACAGGTTTCATAGCCTTCTTTCATCTCTCAGCTATGAAACATAGGAAGGCTAACTCCATAACAAAACTATGCTTGGATAATGCAACATTATAACTAAAGATAATGAGATAGGGGAACAAGCCAGGGTATTATTTTAGAATTTGCTCACTAAACAAAATAATGATGATGGGAATGATGGAACTATGAACCAATTCATTGATAAAATCCCCTATTTGATAACTGAAGAAGATAATATGGAGATGTTAAGGCCTATATCTAAGGAGGAAGTTTGTACTATTTTATTTTATATGGGTGCATTCAAATCCCTGGGTCCTGATGGCTTCCCTCCTATATTCTTCTATGAATATTGGGATATAGCAGGAACAGATCTTACTGTTGCTATATGTGACTTCTTTAAATCAAGTAAACTTTTGAAACAAGCTAATAATACTTTCACAGTACTTGTTCTTAAAAAGTCACAACCCACACACCTTACGGTTTTCAGACCTATTAGTCTATGTAACACTATTTATAAGCTCTACACTAAAGTGCTGGTTATGAGGATCCAACCTTTATTAGACAAAATTATTTCCCTTGACCAAAAAGGCTTGGTCTTAGGTTGGTAGATTCTTGATGTTGTGATCAACACTCATAAGACTATTCATTCCATGGACAAGAGCATAATCCCTGGTATGGCTCTTAAGCTAGACATTTCTAAAGCATATGATAGGGTCTCATGGGCTTTTTTGTTCCAAGTCATCAGGAAATTTGGATTTAATGATAAAATGTCTCGCCTGATATGGAACACTGTCTCTTCTACAAAATTTTTAGTTTTGGTCAATGGCATCCCTATAGGGTTCTTCTCTTCTTTGAGAGGAATCTGCCAGGGGGACCCTCTCTCCCCTTAATTATTCATCATAATGGTGGAGGCACTAGCAAGATACATACAAGCTGATATAGTCTCTAAACATTTAGTGGGCATCAAACCTGCTTCCTCCCTTTCTCCTATGGCAGTGCAGTAGTTTGTGGATGATACCATTCTTTTTGGCATCTCCTCTATGATTGAAGCTAGGAGATGGAAGAATATTCTAAATAACTATGCCATAGAGTCTGGGCAAAGCATAAATCTCTGAAAAAGCAATGTGCACTTCTTCAATACTCCTAATGACCTTAGATAAATAATTATTGACATACTTGAATGTGCTAAAGTTGTCTTACCAGCTACCTATTTGGGTCTTCCCCTCATGGTCAAAGAGGTATCTCCTAGTTTTTGGAATGGAATTTTAGAAAGAACTCAGAAGAAACTTCTTGGTTGGAAAGAGAAACTTCTCAGCAGTGCTATCAAATTGTAGCTTCTTCAGGCCTCTCTTCAAAGGATTCCTACCTACTTCCTATCTCTCTTTAAAATTCCTACATATTTTGTTGATAAATTGGAAAAAATTCAAAGAAAATTCTTATGAACGGGGATTAGAAGATAAACAGAGAATGTCTTTAGTCAGATGGGAAAAAGTGTGTCTTTTGAAATCACATGGTGGCCTCAATATTAGGTCTATCAGGAACATGAACAAATCCCTTCTCTCCAAAATTAAATAGAACTTGATTCATAAAAATAATGATTGGGGGGAAATAATGTATGCCAAATATATGCATAGCACTGATGGTTCTAACTTTCTTCAAAAGATGGGGTTACCCCAAGGATCTGTGATATGGACTAAAATGCTAAAAAGTAGAAGCCTTCTTAAGCAAGGAATTAGATGGAAACTAGGAAATGGATGGCATATTAAATTTTGGAATAACATTTGGGTAAAGGGTAAGGCTCTCATCACATAGGGAAACTATGGAGAGATTGCTGACATTTATACTCAATTTTTTGGAGATAAATTTAGTGATTACATGGCTAATAACAATGACATAAAGAGCTGGAAAAATCTATCAGATTGCTATGTTCATCAGCTTGAGCTCTTCCCTAGAGTTCTAGAGATTCAATAGTTGATTCAAGGGATTAGAATCCCTCTCTTCCCATGTGAAGATGAACAGTACAGGTGGCCAGATAAGAGTGGATGGTTCTCTATCAAGTTTTCTTATCAATTGCTGATTCCTGAGGCTCATAATAAAGAGTTATGGAAAAAGGTTTGGAATTATAAACTTATACCAAAAATTAACATGTTTTGGTGGGCTACTGCTCATAATAAAATCTTAACACAAGACAACCTTCAAAAGAGAGGGTTTACCTTGGTCAATAAATGCTATTTGTGCCATTTGGAAGAGGAAATAGTTTCTCACCTTTTCATACACTGTGATTTTGCCTAAGAACTTTGGGGCATAATCCTAAATAACTTTGGTATTGAGTGGGCCTATAACTCTGACCTTAAGGAAGTTATTATCAGCTAGAATCCCACATTTACCCATCCCTAGCTCATGGAATTATGGAATCAAACTCTACCCTATTTGAGTTGGATTTTATGGAAAGAGCACAACCACATAATTTTTAGGGACACTGCTAGAAATGCCTCTTAGGTGTTTCATTCTTTTGTTAAGACTCTTTTGGAAAGTGTCACCACTGCTCATATTCATTCTGCAGAGAAACCCATAACTCAAGAAGAAGATCAAATTACAGCTAAATGGAAGGTTCTAAACCATATTCCGAATTATAATAATTCCAAAATTCTATAGAGACTTAATATTAAATGGATTCCCCTAAAGCCTAACTGGATAAAACTTAACTTTGATGGGGCCTCCAAGTCTGATGGTAAAGCTAGTGGAGGAGGGATTATAAGAAATGACAAAAGATGGATGATTGTTGTCTATGCTGGTGGAATAGGATACCAGAGCAATAACTATGCTAAAGCAATGCCTCTCTTGTGGGGGATAAAATTGGCTATATCCCTAGGTATAAGGAACCTAAGTATACAAGGGGAATTTAAAATGGTCATCAATGCAGTTAATAAAGCATTGAATGTGGGAATTAAGTTAAAAGATATCATTAGGGATATCCAATTTCTTTTGTATAAGTTTTCCAGAGTGGATATTTCACATATTTACAGAGAGGGAAACAGTGTTGCTGATGTCTGTGCCAATCTTAGCCAACAATTTTCAAATTCATGATGTTAGCGCCAAGTAGTTCATATCCCTTTAAACCTTAAGGATATTATCCAAAAGGAAATGACTTGTTAAGGATGATTCAGACATATGAGAAGGATAACTCTTCTAGGTGGTCCATTTGGAGGGTACTAATGTGGATCTCAGAGTTTGATGCCTATTGTACTCTTTTGATAATCATTCTTGATTTATTTGACCAATGTATTAAGGCACACAGACTTCCTTATGGAGATCATTGGGAAATGATTTTTAATCATGGGAGGAGTAAATGTCATCTTTGCATGATATTATGAATTATGTGTTATCACATTATCATTATGCATATTCGAGAGCAAGGGCTTGTAACCACTTCAACTATGAAGGTGAAAATTGGGAATTCTCTAGGTTTAGTCTGTAAATAAAAAATGGGGGGAGACAAAATTTGAATAGAACTAGTCTCCTACTATGAGTTCAAAGATAATCCATTGGTTTGGCACTACTACAAAGAGGGGGGATTAGTCCCTACCTGGAGAGGCTCAATGGGTTTGATGAAAACTTGTCTGAGCAATTCATGAGGTCTTGGTTAAATAGGTGAGTCAATGTTGGAGGAATTATCTTTGAGATTTTTGAAAAGGTGATAGCTATGGCTATAGGCATGTCCACATAGGGGATGAAGCTATAAAGGAAAAAAAAATCATGGACCTCTCTAGCCATAAACTATTTTTGAGAGAAGGTGAAGAACTTGTTCATTACCAAGGAGGATTCGATCAAGCTAAATTACCCGAGCCATGGAATGGAGTGTGCTTCATCCTCATGAAGTACTTCATGCTAGAAGGATGATTCACTAGGTTCTATAATTATCATCTCCCCCTTTTAAATCACTTTAGGCATAATGCTCTTATCAATTTTCCCTTTTATCTGCTTTCCTCCCTAGAACATTATGTCCTTAGAGTAAGAGAAAAAATGGCAAAAAAACTTGATATGAATCCTATCACCCTCCATCAAGGCCTCATTTTATGTTTGTATAATTTCCACCGTGCCCTTGAGCCATCCAAGACTATCAGAATTGATAGCAGGGATATTTCTTCTAATCCTTTGGTTGGTGATGCTATTGATGAGCCCTGTCTTTCCCCTATTTCTAAAAAAACTAAAGAAGTCTCCTCTACTCCTAAGGAGACCCCCATTGACACCCTTAGATCCTTTGTGAGCATGAAGGGCAAGAAGAGGAAGTTTTATGCTAGGGAAGAGAGTATTGGGGGGACCACTATGGGGACCCATAAAAATCTTGGTAGGACCACTAGGGGACAAGGTGGTAAGTCCTATATGTCCACTAAGGTTAGTAAGGAGGGCTTATCCTCTAGAGTTTGATGGTTGGGATGGATTGCTAGAAAATCCACTCCCAAGGCTAGGCTTATTGACTATTTAGAAAGTGCCTCGGAGGAAGCCACCTGGGAGGAAGATTACAAGGAATTGGAAGTTTAGGAAATCTCTGAGGATACTAAAGGTAAGCAGGAGATAAGAGAATTTGAGGATACTATAGAGGATGGTGCTAACATTGTGAAAAATGTTGACAAAGAGGGAAATATGTATGTGGAGGAAGCTGATGAGGAAACTAAAATTGAGATTGGTTTGAAAGATGAAATTGATGCCTTGAAGGGTCACATATAGAAATTGGAGAAGAACTTCACCACTGGGCTCCAGAATTCTATTCTCCTAAACATGTCTATACTAAAGGAATTGGGTATTACTGTGTCTACTGTTAATGTAGAGAACACTGAGAAATTAAATGACCTCATCAAATCTATGGTTATGTAAGGAGAGATTTCTCTGTCTCTCATTTTTTTGTTTCATGTTTTATTTTAGTTTGTTGTGTTTGTTGGTACATTGATCATGCCATTTCTTGTCAGAAGGCATCTTTTAGTTTTATTACCTTCTTGGTTTCTCTACTTCTGTAAGGGTTCGGCCCCTGGTCTACCACCTTATATAATAAAAAACAATCCTTACTCAATCATCAATGGAAAAAGTGCATAAAGGTAGAAATGCACTTAGGTGTCTGCAAAAGGGGTAGTACAAACAATAACAAATGGTAAAAAAAGCAAGGCACATCTAAACATGTAGAGACATGGTATATAGAAAATAATCCATAGTTACTCAAGCATATTATTTTATTCTAAGGATAGATAAAACTAAAACAATGTAGTTCTAGCATGTTTTTAAGATGTGAAGAAGAGGGCATATATAAAAATTAGGAAAACATATTAAGAATAATAATTTCTTGTCAAGTGGGTAATGAAATGGGTGGAGGGTAAAATGAATGAAATACCAAGGTATAATAACTCTTTATGAAGTCAAGACACTCAAATTAGGTTTGTCAAAATAAGAGAAATTTCAACATTAAGGACTCTAAATAATTTTTCCTAGACACACAAATCTTAGATCGATAAATGAAGTATGTATATCATCTTATGAAGGATATATACATGAAAAATAAAATTGACATACCTTCTCAGAATGTGTTCCCCATTCCTCAAGACCCCTTAAAAAACTGTTAGTCTAGTGTGAAGATTGGGTACTTAACTAAGAAAGTAGGTAGCACATTAGAGTTTGTTGAATTCTCCTATTCCAATTTATTAGCCTACCACACTCCAATGGACCTCAAATCTATCATGAGGCCATACATGGAGTTTGAGATTTGATTGGAGATATGATATGAGCTTGTAATCACTTATTTTAGAGTGATTTTGACTTTTAAAATTTATATGTTACCTTTTGTATGTCATTACCTTTTATTTCAAATGATTTGGATTTTAACTTTCTTTGATAGATTTTTCTATTCCTCCTCCATACAAATGTAAAAGACCAATCATGGGTTCTAAAGATGACTTTCATTTGAAAACTTTGGACTTGGTTTCTAAGAGTGAGAACTTAGAGATCATGGTGTCTAAGAGTCTCGTTAATTTAATTGAAATAAATGGGCTATCTTGAATTGGACCTTGGTTTATCCAATGTGGAATGAAAGGAAAAGAAATCAAAAGGAATAAGACATGAAACAATTTGAATTACTAAAAATCACAAAAAATGTGAAAATGGTGAAAAATGGATACAATGGTAGTAAAGTGTGATTCCTTATCATAAGAATGAGGGAAGTGTAGGAAAACATGCTAACACAGTTTGTTATGAAAATTTTGTCTACAAAAAAAGCAAAATCTAAGTTTAGAATAAGGATAAAAAAACTCATAACCATTTATAAACACATTCTATAAAAGGAATACAAAACTAAAGATGGTAATTTTATGAGGAAGTCTTGGTCCTATCCATAGTCTTACACTACAACTCATAAAATAAAAACCCACGAGAGTGTACAAAGCATATGAAAAGTAAATGGGATAAATATGCATTTGTGAGGAATTCTAAGTCTTATCCATGGTTTTACAATGGAAATCACATAATATAAACCCAAGAGGTGCCAAAAAGTACTAGAAAGTAAGGATATAATGAGAGCAAAAGTTGAAATTATGAAGAAGGCTGGGTTGTATCCATAGTTTACATTGTAAATCATGAGAAAAATGGAAACCCAAGAACCCAAAATGAAGGACTAAAGTTTGTAAAAAGAAGCAACTACTATAGAGGGTGAGACCCAAGAAGTCTTGGTCTAAACTACCAACTTACAACTAATGAAAAATAGTGAGTATGGGAAATATGTGTAGATGTTATGGTTTATAATAAATACCTAAAGAATAGATTATATAGGAACAAATTCTACAAGAAGTGTGTGTTTCAGAATATATGCTATATGAAAAAATATGTGCTACAACAAGTGTATGCTATAAAACAAATTCTATAAGTTCTAATGTAGATGATACAAGAAGTTGTTGGGAAAATGCTAGAGGATTTGGATAGATGTTATAGGATACATGATTCTTCAATGGTTTATATTCATTTGAAAACCTAAAACTATTTTTAACATTGTATATTCAAGTATTATTAAATCTACATAATAAAATCATTAAATCATACTCTTTTATTTATAAATCATAAATTGATTACCACAATAGTAAATATATGAAACAAGGATATAAATAGTGATGAAAGCATGGTATAAAAATGGATAAAATATAATAGCTTATGGATAATAATATGTTTAATTAGTTACATTTATTTGACTCATCGTATTCCAAAAATTAACATGTTTCATGTCCTCATGCAGTCATACTAAGAACCTAGAACATTTTTGTCTTCTTCAAAATTGTCTCTTTACCATCTAGTGCTAGTTCATATATCAAAGCTTGTATTATTATGACTCTAAAATTATAGTATCCTTGATTATTTATAAAATAAAATGAGTCTCTTTCATTTATTCCCATAAGCATCATATTATGTCCAACCAATGGATGCCTTCGTTAAACTTCTTTGAAAGTTACAACCATTATTCTCAATAGATACATAGAGAGGTTAGGCATGCTGATATGAGAATTGTATCTCAATAGTTTGAAATGAAGAGTGTAAAATAAAAAATATCAAAAATAAAAAAAAATTACACCTCATAATGAATAATTATTCTTTATTCCATGGTGAAGGTAGTGAGTTTTGATAAGTTCATTGAGTAGTGACTATGAGTATCTCCCTATTTAGCATAATTGACATACTACTGCATTAGGCTTATCATGAGCCAATCATATCCCTATGTTTTAACATTTTATTTTTTATATATGTACATCCTATGTTTGATTAAAGGGATGATAAGTATAAATTAGTGAAATAATATGCATACAATAACCACTAATTTGTTATATATTTTGAATAGCTTTGACTTTATAAAAAGAGTAATAAATATGTACAAATAAAGACTTATCTAGAAAACACCTCATAAAAATATCTAAGTGCTAAAAATTGAGATACAAATAATTCTGAGTATCATCAACTAGATCCATATATCAAAACCCATCCTGGATATTAGTGCCACACTTGGATAGTAACACCATGTCACTCTAGTGTCTTGAAAATGACACCAATGTCCTCTATATAGGACTAATATGAACTTATGGATAAACATGTGCTTTTGTTTTTGGGTTTTATAACTATGTACATAAAGTTTGAAACTCTATATTGTGCCTTTAATAGTTGATTTATGATACAAAACATAATCCTCCTTGTAAGTAGGGCATGATTTGAAAAATGTGTTTGTTAGTAGGACATGATGGACATCTTCAACACCCCACTATAAAGATTGTTTCCTACATACCAATACTCTAATGAGGGATCAAGCTTGATATATTTCTCCCCACATAAGTTATGGTGCAAGTGCATGTGATTTTATAATGATAGTGGTCTTGAATTGTTAGAGTGTAATTGAGATTGGAAATTTGGAAAATTTGAGATTAGGGTAGTTTTAGATGGTAGTATGTAGAAGTAGGCCAAAACATGGATTAATAACCTTGATTTTTCTCAACTTGTTTAGTTTTTGAATAGATATTTTTCATTAAATTTCCATCTAGTGGAGAAAGGTCTAAAATTCATGTATTTATAATGTTTTGTATCTTGGACAAACAATAAATGATGCTTAAGATGAACTTAGGATAGTTTTAAATCTTTTTAAATATATTCATTCCAAAAAGATAAGGTAAAGGACATTAGCACCATTTTGGGAACACTAGCACCACGTGGATCTAGTGACCTTAATGTGGTTTTAATTTATATCTAATAGGATGCTGGGCACAAAGGGACAAGATCAAGAAATGAGGGTCTAATACTGCATTTAATATGACTAGAGATGCTTGTAGTCCACACAAAGGCTAGAAGAGTGTGATAATAGGCTCTAAGATAGGTTTAGAGATAAGATAGGAAAATTTTGTCTCAATTATAACTCT
Organism: Torreya grandis; assembly: GCA_037957365.1. Classification (NCBI taxonomy): domain Eukaryota; kingdom Viridiplantae; phylum Streptophyta; class Pinopsida; order Cupressales; family Taxaceae; genus Torreya; species Torreya grandis. The sequence goes on along the minus strand of JARHVA010007942.1, from coordinate 531,756 downwards.
TAGCACTCAAATACCAATTTTAAGTGATTACATCCACCCCTCATTTATGCTAGAAATGAATCAAAGTGAAATGACTAGTGTAAATTAAAAATAAGTGTACTTAGAATTACTTAGGAAGTGAAACCCATGAAATTGAGTCTAAATATGTGAAACTGAGTCTTGTTGGCTCAAATCTTTGTCAGTGGGACAAATTGTGGGAATTAAGTCCTCACATTAGTTAATAATTAAAGGACAAAGTCCCTCTCTTATTACTAGGTAGAGCTACCTTTATTGAAATCCAAAAAGGGGAAAATAGGGGAAAGGTTATTCACTTCTTTTTACAACAAAAATGATTTCTATTGGAGGTTTCATACGTTTAACCAGAAAGCATAGAAATGAATTAGAAAGGAAAATGAAAGGAATGATAGAAAATAGGGTGAAGTGAGAAATAAAAGGAGGAATAAGATTATTATAGCCAGTTAAATACAAAAGATACCATGATAACCTTAGGAAAAATGAAATACAACTATCAGTGGCTAAATACAAAAATTTACAAGAATAACCCAAGAAGGAGAAAACACTATATTCATGGAAACCTCTCTAATTCAATGGGTGGTAAAGACATAATGTACTCTTAGGAGTACACAAAATACATTGAGATAATTATCTACTAATGGTAATAGAATGAAAGGAAACTATCTCATATTTACCCATAAAAGATAATTAAAATATTACTTAAACCCCACTGAGATTTCACATTCATAGAAATAACAAAAAAGATTCTAAAAGAAATACTTAATATGAAATTCCCATTTTATGATAATTTGGTATTAATTATGAAAACAATTTAAAATTAAATATAAAGATACAAATGAATCATACATAAAGTTATAACTCACAAATAAATCATGAACACAAAGTCTACAAAATCTCCCTATTCTAATCTTTATTGACTCAAAAATACAACCTCATCATTAAAAAAAATTATGCATAGTATCACTACCAAAATTCCCCCCCTTATAATGAGCCTAACACTCATATTTATAGTGTGGGAAGGTGGTTACAACATGCAACCACCTTTTTTGTGTTACAGATGGTACAAAAGTGAGTTTACAAAAATGCACCACTTAAGTGATGTAAAAGTGAGTTGGTGTAATTACACTATGTGCAAATGTGAAATTACAACATTGCATCACTTAAGTGATATAAATATGCCTTAGTATAATTTCGCTTCATGAAAAAGTTAAATTACAAAATTGCACCACTTGAAAAGTGTAAATGAAAATTACATAATTCCAGACTTGCAAAGTGACATAGTGCTTTTGAACTAATTGAATTTAAAAGGTTACAATTACACAAAATATGAAACTATAAATTACAAAATGAGATCCAATATTAACATGAAAAGACCAGAAGCTTGAACAAGACTTCATTCACTTTCTCCTTCATTGAAAATAATCTTAATCATTGCTTTTCACTTGTCAAGGAATTTCATCCTACATATCTTTGTCTTTTATATTGGCATTTGTTTGAGTAATCTCAAATTTACTTGACTAAGAATTTTCAATGACCACTAATGTTTTCTAGTGATCCTTTATTTTCACCATAGAAATGTTTTCCTCATAAGAGTGTAATATTCATGTTAATATTTTTGTGAAACTTGTTATAGTAATTTTTAACCTTATCAAGTAAATGACATGATTCAAGTGCTAAGAGGGCACTTGTAATGGTAAATAAATTGTAATTTACACTTGTTTCTATGCTACATTCACTTTCACATTCAAAGAAGGAATTAAGAAACTAAGAAGAATGGTCAAGGCTTGTATGTACCTGGATATAGTCATGCGCACCGTAATCCAGATGAAGTGAGAACTCCTTTTTGATTGTGGAGGATGACACCTGCAAAAGAAAGAGACTAAGACAAAGAAGGCGTTAGATAAGGAGATGGTGGGTTGCCAAGCAAAAGCTTGATCCCAGAAGCAAAAGCTTGAGATATGTCAACCCACTGATTAATAAAAAGATGTCTGATAAAGGACAGAAAGATAAAAGACTGAAAATGAGAAAGACAGAATGAAAAGTGGAAGCAAATGCTTACCTGATGTTGCTGTCGGCCAAGTCATAGTCACCGGCGTCGGTGGTCCTACCGGCATCAGTTGTCAAGGCTACCGAGGTCGGTTAGTCTGCCGATGTCGTTTGGGGAAGTGACTAGCGTCGATCGGGGTAGTAGTCTGTGGACGAGTTTTGGATAGGATTTTGGTCTGTGGACGGGTTTGAGACAGAGTTTTGGGCTTGGTTGAATGGTCTAGGGGTCTGGGTCTAAGAGTCTGGTTTTGGTTAATGGTCTGGGAGTATGTGCAGAGTTTTGGGACAATGGACATAATGTCAAAAAGGGACAGAGGGATAGAGGAGACCAATAGGGGGACAGGGATATAAGGATTCAGGTCTAGTCTAGTCTGGTGATAGGGAGTGCTGAATTGATTGGATAGAGGGTGTTTGTCTAAAGAGAGACTAAATGAGTGTCAGAGGCAAAGAAAAGGGAATAAGAGGTGAGAGAAGGCTTTTCAGCCTCTTCGGGAAGAATAGAGAAGGTGGGGTCAAGGATGCTTGGAATAGACAGTAGATAGAATGCTAATATATTTGAAATGAAATAGAAATAAAAACAATACAAATACTTAGCTGTGACACAGGTCAGCAAAGGTGCAGAAGCTGTGTTTCTGTTGCCGCTGGTGATGGAGATATCAAGCAATCCCTGTGTAGAATGTCTGATGCAAGACCTCGGTGCCTAGAAAATGCTGTCAAGAATGCTGATCCCTACAAGAAAAAAAGAAGCCAGAGCCTTGGAAAGCAAGAGCACATGAGAACTTTGTTTCGCTGGAAGAAGTCTTGAGATTCGTGATTAGCTCCAGAGATTAATGATTTCTGATTAGCCTCGTCAAAGGCTTGAATTTTGGTTTAATTAAAACCGACGTCGGTGATCCCGTCAGTGTCGGTCGACATTTGACCGACGTCGGTGGGTGGAAAATGAGTAAAAGAGCCACCAAGCCCATTCTCCATCCACCAAGTACACTATCCATTGGAGAATTGTCGAAGGTTGGGCTAAATACACACGAGAATTGGTTAGGCAGTTAGAAAGAAGTAGGAATAGGTCTTGGGTGAGTCATAAGGTGGGAAATAGTCCAAGGCGAGGTGTCAGATGAGGTGTTATAGGTGATGTGTCAAAGGGGAGGATATTAATAATAAATTATTATTTTTAAATTAGTAAGTACATGGTTTAGGAATGGGTTAGGAATGGACCAAGGGGAGGATGACCAAAGGTTAGACACAATTTCAGTGTCTACATTTGCCCCTTTTTGTCTTGTTGGTTGCTCTAGATGAACTGCAAGACAAAAACAAGAGGATTGGTTGCCCTGATTATGAATGTTGGATTCCCCCTCAAAGCAGGAGTCGAAGGAAAGGAACCTGAAATCAGGTGCTGATTTGACAAAGAGTGGATGAAGATGGTGAAGATAGAGTGAGAATGTTGCAAAAGTTGTGATTGCACGTACACCACTTCACGAGATGGTCAGGTTAAATTGTCACAGGTCGAGGGTTAAGGAGTGCCAAAATTGAAATAATCGGGCCCCAGTATTTAGTCATCTGCTGATTGGGTTATTCAATCTAAGCTAAAGCTCCAAATGGTCATCATGTTCCAGGTATCCCAAGCTTAGGAAGTGCTCTCAGAAACATGAAAATGTCACAAGTAGTGCAGATCAACCGGCTTGTGATCTTATACTTGTGAGGGTCAAAATAGTCTGTGCACAATTTTGCTAACCAGTCGTGGGGTAGCATGCATGTAAAAAAAACCAAGGCGAAGTCATCTTGGAAGTGGTAACGATCAGAGGAGATGGTCATGATCTCCAAGGTCTGGTGGGTGAGGTGGATGAAGGAATGGTCGAGCTAACCTCAGAAGACCCCATGTCAACTAAGTGCTGCCTACATAGCCCCTGTTGGAAGGGCCTCAGGCCAATGTAGTTCTCCCAAGAGGGAGGAAGAGGGTCGAAGTGATTGATTTGGGTCATGTGTTGAAATGATGAGGATAAGATGATGTTGCAGCCTTTTCCATATTGTGTGATGGTGTATTCTGTAACTATGGTCGAGAGGTCTTTCATCCCTAGCAATTTTCCATATTCATGATGGATGTATGCTAAAAATGAATTGGGTCTATTTATGCTTCAGCAAGTAATGGTTTATGCTTAACATAAATTGTGTCTGGTCGATAGTCCCTATGTGTATTGTTGTCCATAGAAACTATGTGAGTGGTCTATGATGATGTATGATGTCATAATGTCATGTTGGTGGTCTGAAAATGTTTGGATTGGTTTGGTTTGGGAAAATGATTTGGTTGAATGTGACCAAAGTGTGACAAAAAGTGAAAGGCAAATTGCTCTTTTATTGATAAGGACCAGAATGATAGCATAGATAGGGGTTGTTAGAACAAAAACCCCATTTATGCATTGTGTCGTTGACCATAGGTTGTGTTAGAGAGGTAATCGAATCACTTTGACATTAAAATGAGCTCGAAGTCCCTTGAGTAGGTGATGTGATAGGAGGAGAGGGTAACCCATTTTAGAGTAGGGATAACTTTTCCCCTTTTTATAGGAGACCCTGAGACGACTACAAGCCAAGTCCATGATCTGTTTTTTAAGAGTGGACTGATCAATGCGGGAAGTCCACATAGAGATGTCACTTTGCTTGGTGGTCATTTGTGAAGCTGATCGATGCGGGAAGCTTCTAAGAAAGTGTTATTTGTAGCAAGATTTAGTCATAGCCATCCTTCAAGGGAGTGGTCTATATTTTGCTTTATATATGTTTAAGGGCATTTGAATAGCTGTCCTTCGAGGGAGCAGTCTATTAGCTACAACAATGATAGTATAGCTATCTTTCGAGGGAGCAGTCTACTTCTTGATTTAATTTGATTTTGGGACCTTGGATATTTTGACATCTTGATTTATTTTTGATAGAATGTTGAGTCATGGACAAGGCTATAGAAGGTCAAGGGCTTCCTTTTATTAGGACAAAGCATCCCTATGTCATAAAAGGGTTATAGAGGATTGGTTAAGGGAAAAAGGGTGGAAAGGATTGAGGATTAAAAGGACAGGGATTGCTCAAGGGATGAGCTCAAGTTAAATGTCAAGTGGATGAGTACTCGACTAACAGTAGAATGGTCATAGATGCAAGGCATTAAGGGGCTCAGGTTCTGGTCGGCCTTCAAGAGAAGATAGACGATAAGTCCCTGATCCATATTTATGCATGATGATATAAGGTCCGAGCTAATTAGGAGCAAATTTGTCACATTTACTCCGTTCCATATTGGTCACATGTTGGTTTTCTTTGAGGATGAAGTCTCCGATATTGAAATTTCATTCTCTCAGATATTTGTTATAGGCTCGTTTGATGTGATTTTGATAGACATGGAGATGGTTGAGGGCAGCAAGACATCGTTCATCGAGTAACTCAAGTTGAGCTAATCGATCTTGATGAAAGTCATCATTAGAAAGAATGTCATGCAGAGAAATGCAAAGAGATGGGATCTGTACTTCGAGAGGTAAGACAACCTCTATTTCATACATTAGAGAGAAAGGGGTAGCACCTGTAGAGGTTCGGATGCTAATGTGGTAGGCCCACAAAGCGAAGGGAACATGAATGTGCCAGTCCCTTCCTGTGTCATTGACCAGCTTCATGAGAATTTTAGTTAGGATTTTGTTAGAAGCCTCAGCTTGCCCATTTGCTTGTGGGTAGTAAGGCAAAGAAAAACTGAGTTTAATGCCAAAGGAGTCACAAAGTTTCTGGACAGTTTTATTTTTAAATGACTTTCTGTTATCGGTGATGATTTTGTGAGGTACACCAAAACGACAGATGATGTGGGTGTTGATGAAGTTGACAATCTTTTCAGCTTTTGTGGAGACGAGAGGAATAGCTTCCACCCATTTAGTGAAATACTCGGTGGCAGTGATGATGGACTGATGATGAAGAGACGAATGAGGGTTAATCTCGCCGCTGAGATATAAGCCCCATTGTGAAAAAGGCCAGAAATCTTGAGCAACTTGTAAGGCATGGCTAGGGAGATGAAGCAAGTTAGCATGCTGCTGACACTTGATGCAACGCCGAACATAATCGCTACAGTCTTGATGAAGAGTAGGCCAATAATAACCCAGGCGAAGGATGTGCTTGGCAACCAAGTTACCACTGAAGTGTCTGCCACAAATCCCATCATGGGCTTGTTTAACAGCATGAGAGGCTTTAGTGGAGTTTAAATAGCGAAGAAGAAGACCGTCAAAACCTCTTTTATAGAGAAGGCCTCCTAGCATGGTATAGCAAGCAGTGTGCTTGATGAAAGCCCACCGTACATTGCTAGAGAGGTTGGGAGGAATGATAGAATGAGCCAAGTAGTCCACAAGTTATTTATACCATACATCTTGTGAACTAGAGTCTATGGTGTGGATGAGGTTGATGTCAGTGGAAATGTATGAAGGCAATGGCACACGATGTACCATGACATAAATTCTTGATGAGGACGATGAAGAAGGAATATGTGAGGCGAGGGAAGCCATGGTGTCAGCAAATTTATTCGTAGATCGAGGAACAGTCTGTAATAAGTGATGGTCAAAAGATGCTAGAAGGGTGTCAACACGGTGCTTGTACCTTTGTAAAATTTCATTTTTACAAAGATATGAGCCATTGATTTGATTGGCGATAAGTTGTGAGTCGCTGAAGATGTTGATAGTCTTGATGCTTAAAGAAAGGGTAGTTTGAAGTCCCAAAATTAAGGCTTCGTATTCAACCATATTATTGGTACATTCAAAATCGAGTTCGAAAGACAGGGGCATGGGCTCACCCTCATGTGGGATGAGGATGACCCCCGCACCTCCACCGAGTTGACATTTGGAGCCGTCGAAGAACATCATCATTTGGTAGAATGTGTCATCAGTCGAGAGAGTGGTGATAGATTCATCAGGGAACTCGCACTGAGAAGGTTGATTGTCAGGAAGAGGGGCATTTGCTAGTTGGTCAGTGATTGTTTGCCCCTTTATAGATTTTTGCTAGACAAATTCCAAGTCAAACTCAGCAAGAAGCATGAGCCAACGAGCCATACGTTGGTTTTGGTATGGCTTGGAATGCATGTATTTAAGAGGGTCAGTGTGAGTGATGACAAAGGTTTTGTGATTGAGAAGATAGTGACGAAGCTTGGTAGTGGCAAAGACTAATGCCAAACAGAGTTTCTCGGTATGAGTATACCGAGTTTCATAGTCGACAAGTGTTTGGCTTATGTAGTAGACCGCTTACTCATGGTGTTGTTCATCTCGATGCGCGATCATGGCACCTAACGAATGGTTGGTTGCTGAGATGTAGAGGTAGAAGGGTTGGTCATCTTTAGGTGGAATAAGGACTGGTGGAGAGACCAAATAGATTTTAAGGGCTTCAAATGCCTCTTGATAGCCCTTATCCCATTTAAAGGAGACGTCCTTCTTGAGGAGATGATGAAAGGGTTGGTAGCGGTCAAAAAGTTATGAAATAAAGTGGTAGATGGATTGGAGCTTCCATTGCAGACTACAAAGTTGCTTGAGATTGGTCGGAGGTGGCATTTCGAGGATAGCGCAAATCTTGGCAGGATCTATCTCGATGCCACAGAAGGAAATGATGAAGCCGAGGAGTTTTCCTGAGAGGACCCCAAAGATGCATTTCTTAGGATTAAGGTAGACATTGTACTGAAGAAGGTGAGAGAAAATGATCTTGAGGATAGTCAAATGGTCACAACGAAGCTTAGACTTGCCAAGCAGGTCATCTACATAGTCCTCCATGATTTTATGGAGGAGATTGTGAAAAATGTAAGTCATGGCACATTGATATGTGGCACCTACATTTTTCAAGCCGAAAGGCATGACCCAATAGCAAAAAGTCCCTCATGGGGTGATAAAGGTAGTCTTGTGCTGATCTTTCAGTGCAATCAAGATTTGGTTATATCCTGAAAACCCATCCATGAGTGATAACATCTCATGACCAGCTGTGAGATCAACAAGTTGGTTAATGTTAAGAAGAGGGAAGTCATCCTTGGGACAAGCCAGGTTGAGGTCGCGATAGTCTATGCAAATTTGAATCCCCCCAGTTGCTTTGGTAACAAGAACGATGTTTGATACCCACTACAGATAATCAATGGGTTAGATGAAAGAGACAGAGAGAAGACGCTGAAGCTCCTCTTTGACAAGAAGTGCAACACGAGGATGCATTTTGTGAAGCTTTTGCCTAACAGGTTTAGCCTCTGGGTTTGTGACGATGTTATGGATGACAATGTTAGGGTCGATTCCAGGCATGTTACCGTAGGTCCAAGCAAAGGCCTTGCTATTGTCTAAAATAAATGTGGTATAGTTGATCTGCTCCTGGGCATCCAAAGACTGACCAATCTTTAAGATGTGAAGAACATCAGAAGATGGAAGGTTAATGTCAATGGTCGATTCATTTAACATAACCTGCATTTCAGAAGGGAGGGAACATTGAATAAAAGAGTCGTCAGCACCCATATAGGTAAGAATGACATCGTCGTCTATGCAGTGGATAGTGTTGATGGTTGTCGATTCATCGTCTATCATATTAGGATAAACGAGAGGGAGAGAATTAGAAACCCTATTGAGTTGATAGGTTAGGGGTTCCAGGTGGATGGTGTTTATGAAAAAAAAAACTAGGAGGGATGGAAACCACCGACTCCGTAGGTGAGGATGGAAGAATAGGCAAGTCTAGAAGGGATTGGTCGATGGCAGGTTCATGGCAAAGGTTTGTGGAAGCCTCAGTGGGGTCGTGATATCCCAGGCCATACTATTTCTTGGCATTGTCATCATTGAGCATCTTAATGGGCTAATGGGAGCCTTGCTCATAGCGCCCAAAACCAAAACCCTTCCATGCACACCTATAAAGGTAAGTGTGTATAAAGGTAGGGTTGCCAAGAAATGAGAAGTCTGATGTGAATGGTTGGGGTGAAGAGAGAGGGTTCCCATCAAGAGGAGCTTGGTTGAGCCCCCCATAGATGAGGTTGGTTCAGAGGTGAGGAGGACCATAAGGCACGACCATCCCAATCCAATAGTCATAGCTTGGACTTCGATGAAGCTGTCCATACTCTTGAGGAGTCTGGAACATGTCTAGGGTAAGCAAGCAATATTCCCCAAGTGAAAGTCTTTGGAAGATATCATCCATGGAGTTTTTGGTTGTCGCTTGAGAAGGTGATGTGATGGCAACCACTGTTTGCGAATTAGTTGAAGCTTCCGCGGATGGAGGTGGTGTTGGGGTTGATGGCTTGAGAGGAATAAGAACGTCATTTGGGTGATAGGTTGTGTTACAAGTCTTGAAAGGGGATGGGTCGACAGGAATGACATGGACTTGTCTGTCGTGTTCAAATTTGACACAACGGTGAAGTGTTGAAGGGACGCAAGCCATGGCGTAGATCCAAGGTCACCCTAATAGCATGTTATATTGGAATTCTTCCTCAATGATGTAGAAGAGCTCTGGGATTGTGCATGGGCCAACGCGAATATGGAGGACAACAGTGCCAATGGTGTTAGCGGTGGTGTCATTAAAGGATCTAAGGATTGTGTCGGTTTTTGATACGCAATTCTTAGGAAGAGTAAATTGATCAGAAGCGTGGGTATAAATGATATTAATGCTGGCACCCCCATCAATCATAATGCACTTAATACGTGTTTGATCAATGTAGGCTGTGATGAAAAGAGCAACGTCCTAATCTTTTAAGGTAGTGGTAGGAATTTCAGAATCACTAAAAGTGATAGAGGTGACAGGGGATAAAGAATGGACTAGGGCGGCTAGTGGTTGAGGGTGTTCAGGTTGGACCTCCACTGCCTGCAAGGCTTTGATGAGGACTTGACGATGCTGAGGTGAGGTTTGGATGAGGTCATAAAGGGACAACTTCACAGGCATCTGGTAAAGCTGTTTCAACATGGAGTCATGAATCAGCTTGAAAGAGGAAGAAGAAGGCTGAGATGCACCAAGGATAGAAATATTAGGCTTGGGCGGTTGAGGTGGCTTGACGAAAGGGTAGGTCCAAGGAATAACAGCTTTTTCTTTTGCCTTATCCTTTTGTGACCTAGTGGTTATGTGGATAGCATTGATTTCAAAGATAGGAGGTGAAGAAGGTGGAGGGGTCTGCTGGTGAGATGTTGATGTGGTTGAAGAGGTTAGATGGAAAGGTGTCGAGGGTCGGTCAAGAGTGTCCTCAAGGAGAAGAGTGTCCTTCTCCATATAGTGGCGAATGATGGCCTTGAGGGCATAGCAAGTCTCGGTATCATGTCCTGGCATATGATGGTATAAGCAAATCTTCATATCATCGAACCAGGAAGGCTTGGACTCGAGAGGTTGGAAAGGCCTGATGGGTGGAAGGGTTATGCTGGAAGTCTACAAAAGTTGGCACAGTATCAAAGCATATGAACCTACTAAGGGGTCCATGCTTGTTGATGCATGAAGCACTGCTGACTTTTGCTTGGGAGGTGTTGAAGAAGGCTTCTGTACCACCTTTTGGGTTGGTAGTGCGGCCACATGTGAAGACGACACTTTCTTTGTGAGAGATGCCAAAGTTTTGAGAGGGGATAGACTTGTGGTTGGCAAAGGAAGTAAGGGAGGTAATTTGTTTTGGTTAAGGGTCAGAGTAGGGAGCACTCTGATTAGGGTAGAAGGATGAGGGCCTAAAATGGAGGGTAATGTTGACGGTGGAGGAGGGGTTTGCTTTTGTGGTCTGACAGTCTTCTTTGACTTATTTGGAAGACTACTATTGGTCGAGGTCTGGTCTAAGTCCACCTTCACTTGCGGGTGAGTGAGGGTAGAGACAAGGCGAATGCTGAGTGACTTGATTGGTTTAGATGGGGTAGATGTGGGTTTAGAAGTGGGAGTCTAGTCTTTGTTGAGAGTCTTGGGAGATTCTGCCTTAGGAGGATTGGCAGCATAAGACAAGATGGCACGGGGATGTTGAAAAGCTTTAAGATGTTTCCACAATCCTTGATGCTCCACTTTCCTTGAAGGGAAAAGTTTGATTTTCTCCACTAGTCAGGAAAATGGTTGAGAAGATGTTAGATGAGGTTTGGGTTCTTGAGAAGATGTTGATGGTTGTGGGGTCGAAGATGAGATGGGTGTAGCAGTAGTCTCAAACCCAAGATGTGTGGGAGTCATAACTAGATTGTCGTTGGTCAAAGAAGATGGAGAGTTAGGTTCTTCTCTTGGTGGAGAAGGAACTGGAGAATGTGGCTCCTCAAGCAGGTAAAGGGTAGGGATGATGGTGCCCTCCACTTGTGGTCGAGGAGTAGGAAGGGTCGGGTCCTCCATAGGCAATAGGAAGGAGGATGGTGAGACTGGTGGTGCCAATAAGGTTGAGGCGTCCTCCAAGAATGAGAGAGATTGACGGAGAACTAGCCAGGGAAAGAGGTTCATCCACACGTGATGGACTGATAGATGGACTAACCTCTTGAGGTTGGTCAGGGATGAAGGGCGAGATCGTATTGACTATTTGAATGTTGTGTTCATGAGTGTTGTCAATCAAGGTCTGCACATTGTTTTGGGTCGATGGATGATTGGGGAATGGTTGCTTGAAGATGTCAATGCCCTGATTAGGAGGTGCATTGGGATTGTCTAGGATGAGGTCACCCTTTTCAAGCATGTCTTAGATTATGTTTTTAAAGGTCTTACAGTTACCCGTGTCATGATCTTTGACATGGTGGTAATTGCAGAAGTCATTTTCCCTATACCAGGCAAGGATGGCGTGTGAGGGATCAAATTGTGGAGGTGGTCAGATTTGGGGGAGATTGAGAACCCCCTATCTAACAAGTTTTTCTAGCATAGACGCGTATGATTCTCTAAGAGGAGTATACTGTCATTGTACGTATCTCTGCTAGAATTGGTGGGTGGCGCTCTGAGATGTGGATGGCTCAGGCTGATTGGTTGAAGAGGGCGAAGGTCTAACGACCACAGCATTAGCTGAAGCTTTAGACTTAGGATTGAATGATGAAGGTTTAGAAGAAGAGGAGTCATTGATCTGAGAGTTGGGATTCTTGCTCCGCAACTTGACTATATTCTCCTCGATGGAATGTCATTCAAGTTTGTGGGCCATCGTGAAGGCTTCGTCGAAGGTGCAGAAGGTCTGAACCCGTAAGGTGGAAGAAATATGTTTGGCACAGGCTTGGGAGAAAAGTTCAATAAGTTCGGGTTGGGGTAAGGAAAAGGAGAGTTGATTGATGAGGCCTCTCCAGCGAGCAACGAAGTTAGCTATGGATTCGTCCTTGAATTGGCAAATAGAATAGAGGTCTGTGATTGAGACCTTCTTGGTGATGTTGATGGAGAAGTGATCAAGAAAGAGCTGGGCCAGCTATGTAAATGTGAAGAGGGAATGGCTGGCAAGAGAGCTATACCAGTCAAGCACAACACTAGAGAGAGACATAGGAAACGTGCGTAAAAGCAATGAGTCGTCATGGGCAATAAGGTAATAGGCATGTCTGAATGCCCATAAGTGCTGTTGTGGGTCTTCCTTGCTTTGAAAGCGAGAAAACTTAGGAAGATCCCATTGACTGGGGTATGGCTTGATTGGGATAGAAGGATGAATGGGCTCATTGCAAATTTGCTCGTATGAGAGAGCATTGCATGAGCCAGAAATGGAGGTCTCTAGGCTAGACATCTTGTCCATCAGCATTTTGATGATATCTGTTGATGGATTGGTAGGTGGAGTGCCCCCTAGATTATAAGGCGCTTGAAAGATATTGAGAGGGGCATATGATGTGGTTGGTTGCATTTGTGTAGACGCAACATATGGGTAGCTAGTTATCGGGGCGAAAGTTGAAGCTAAGGGCACTTGTGTTATGGGGTTGGTAAGCACAAGTTGGATAGGGGCCGTCAAAGATGGGTGAGGAGTGGCCACACTTGTTGAAGGGTAGACAGTTACTCTTGTGTTGATAGGTGCAAGAGTAGGGGGGATAGAGACCACTAAGTTTTAGAAAGGTGTAGGATTTGGTTGAGTAGTTTGAGGTTGAGGGGGTATCAAAACCCCCATGGAGGTAGGTCTAGAAGGAGAGGCTAAATTTTGAAGGTAGGACATCGTTGGGTTATTAGTCAAGGTGTTCGCTTGATTGTCTATAGGTTGAGTTGTAGGTGCTGTTGATGTGATCATTGTCTCGACTAAGGAAGTTAGCATCCCATAGATTGGGTTGCCTAGTGAGTCTCACATTTGGCTATGCACGAGATAGTGTTGCAAGGCTTTGATGTTGAGGTCCAAGAATCATGGAAAATCTTGGTCCCCTTCTGGGACAATAGGAGTCTAGGGCGGGGTTGGGCGAGTAGGAGTTCTTTCAGTCTCTGAGTGGAACTCCATTATAGGACTGGTTATGGATGGTGAAGGTGGAAGTGGTTATTGCCTCATGTGGTCAAGAAGAGCCTTGGTTTGATTGCGTGTCAAAACCATTCAAAGCAAGAAAGGGTCAGGTTTTAGAAAATAGTGTTTTTTCAATTTTAGAAAACTCAGAATGCGGTTTTGACAGAAAAAGGGGCAGGTTTTAAGGTTGCTATTTTGAAAAAAAGAATTGAGACAGAGATTGACGTCGGTTAAAAGAACTGATGTCGGTGAGAAAGATGGCCGACATCGGTCAGATAACCGATGCCAGAGATAAAAGGTGGCCGACGTCGGTGGTAAAACCGATGCCGGTGACTGTGTTTTCCAGAAACCCAAAAGACTTGAGAGTTTTTGGAAATCAAAGAAGAAGAACGTCCTCACTAGCTCAAACAAGCAAATAAGAATAGAAAAGATGAAGAACACAAGCAGAGCCTAAGCATTAAATTCCTAGAAATAAATTATTGAGCTCGTGTGGCTTATGCCTTAAAGTGATGTTTAGGGAGGTTGGCTGTTAGAAGGGTCCTAGAAGAGGTAGTCTATGGATGGTTTCAAGTTTGTTTAGGTGCTCAAAAGTCTATGTTAGGTTCGGTACGTGGCCTGGTGCTAAGGAGCAAGCTCCCCTCACTTCACGAGCCCAGTGGTGAGCTAGTCTCACTTAGCCAAAATATACCTTGCCTAGAGATTATCCTCCGCCAGAGAATGGAGTGGGATTTCCCCTTGGTGGTGAAATCTAAGTGGGATTGTCGGGACAGGGTAAGGTATCTGCTGGGTGATGAAATCCCAGTCGGGCCTTGTCTCAAGTAAGTTTGATGTTTGATTTAGTGCACGTGGTTCGGTTGTGTAACATCAAGTGAACTACGATTAATTCAATATGCAGTTATTAATTACTAAGTGTGGACTAAGAAATGCAAGAAAACAGAAATGCAATGCAGTGTGTTTTAAGCCCCAAGTCGAAATGTTAAGTTGGAATGAAAACAAATGGAAAAAGGGTGAAGAGTATGATTTTTGACTAGTTTGAAATGCAAGAAAAAGAAAGAAAGGTTCTTTTTATTTCTGCTTATGATGTCATTTAGAAAGAGGTGAAGAGGGAGAAACCTAATGCACCTAAATGAAAAAAGAAGGAAAGGAACCCAAGGAAGGCCTTAAGGGTCCCACCAGGCATGCCAGAATGTTTCTATGCTACATTCACTTTCACATTCAAAGAAGTAATTAAGAAACTAAGAAGAATGGTCAAGGCTTGTATGTACCTAGATATAGTCGTGCACACCGTAATCCAGACGAAGTGAGAACTCCTCTTTGGTTGTGGAGGATGACACCTGCAAAAGAAAGAGACTAAGACAAAGAAGGCATTAGATAGGAGATGGTGGGTTGCCAAGCAAAAGCTTGATCCCAGAAGCAAAAGCTTGAGATATGTCAACCCACTGATTAATAAAAAGATGTCTGATAAAGGACAAAAAGATAAAAGACTGAAAATGAGAAAGATAGAATGAAAAGTGGAAGCAAATGCTTACCTGATGTAGTTGTCAGCCAAGTCACAGTCGCCGGAATTGGTGGTCCTACCGGCGTCGGTTGTCAAGGCTGCCGAGGTCGGTTAGTCTGTTGACGTCAGTTGGGGAAGTGACCAGCATCAGTCGGGGCAGTAGTCTGTGGATGAGTTTTGGATAGGATTTTGGTCTGTGGATGGGTCTGAGACAGAGCTTTGGGCTTGGTTGAATGGTCTAGGGGTCTGGGTCTGAGAGTCTGGTTTTGGTTAATGGTCTGGGAGTATGTGCAGAGTTTTGGGACAATGGACATAATGTCAAAAAGGGATAGAGGGATAGAGGAGACCAACAGGGGGACAGGGATATAAGGATTTAGGTCTAGTCTGGTTTGGTGATAGGGAGTGCTGAATTGATTGGATAGAGGGTGTTTTTCTAAAGAGAGACTAAATGAGTGTCAGAGGCAAAGAAAAGGGAATAAGAGGTGAGAGAAGGCTTTTCAGCCTCTTCGGGAAGAATAGAGAAGGTGGGGTCAAGGATGCTTGGAATAGACAGTAGATAGAATGCTAATATATTTGAAATGAAATAGAAATAAAAACAATACAAATACTTAGCTGTGACACAGGTTAGCAAAGGTGCAGAAGCTGTGTTTCCGTTGCCGCTGGTGATGGAGATATCAAGCAATCCCTGTGTAGAATGTCTGATGCAAGACCTCGGTGCCTAGAAAATGCTGTCAAGAATGCTGATCCCTACAAGAAAATAAGAAGCTAGAGCCTTGGAAAGCAAGAGCACATGAGAACTTTGTTTCACCGGAAGAAGTCTTGAGATTCGTGATTAGCTCCAGAGATTAATGATTTTTTATTAGCCTCGTCAAAGGCTTGAATTTTGGTTTAAGTAAAACCGACATCGGCGATCCCGTCGGCATCGGCCGACATTTGACCGACATCGGTGGGTGGAGAACGAGTAAAAGAGCCACCAAGCCTGTTCTCCATCCACCAAGTACACTATCCATTGGAGAATTGTCGAAGGTTGGGCTAAATATGCACGAGAATTGGTTAGGCGGTTAGAAAGAAGTAGGAATAGGTCTTGGGTGAGTCATAAGGTGGGAAATAGTCCAAGGCGAGGTGTCAGACTAGGTGTTATAGGTGATGTGTCAAAGGGGAGGATATTAATAATAAATTATTATTTTTAAATTAGTAAGTACATGGTTTAGGAATGGGTTAGGAATGGACCAAGGGGGAGGATGACCAAAGGTTAGACACAATTTTGGTGTCTACAACACTTTCCATTTTCATTTGGCCTTCAAAATTTTAGATTGGTAACTTATGCCCACAACTAAAAACCTAACACTAAATAACACCCAACACATACAAACATATATCTATCTAACAATCAATTTAATTTAGGAGATGCCCATGAAAAACAACTTTGTCTCATTAAAATTTCCTTATACTAGAAAAAACTAAAATATTCTAGCCAATACCATGCTTCTATAATGAAGACCATGGGTTTTGGGACCAAAACAACATTTTCAACACTCAAACCCATGGGTTTTATTAATAAAACCAATTTATTTTTAAAATACCACAAATTTATTCTTGAAACCACCATCATTCTCCATTTACTATGAATTTGGTAAAGTGCAAAACAAATTGCATGACCCATGGAAATGTAATTAAAATTTGCATGACTAGGAAAAATGAAACTTGAATTTGCATGGGAAGGGAAAATGCAAAAAGAATTTTAAAATTTCACTGAGTGGAAAAAATAATTTGCAAGTTAAACCGAGTGGAAAAAATAATTTATAAATTGTACCAAGTGGAAAAATTAATTTGAAAATTGCATTGAGTGGAAAAAGAAATTGTAAATTGCACCAAGTGGGAAAAAAAGTTAGATTTCATTATTCTGCCCATGTCTTGTCCATTGGGATACAAATTTGATGTCCCATTCTTCAAAATTATTATCATCCCTATCTTTAAAACAACTCAAATTGACTATATGAATGTAGTCAGGGGATTTGTCATGAAATATAAAATTTCATGATAATAATTATCTCCAACTCTGGGACCACATTTCTAAAGAGAATACAAGGGAAATCCAAAATATTAAATAATGGGTGCCTCATTACCATATATTCCTAAAAAAATTTATTTATCTCACATTCACATGATTTGATCAGACCAACTAATAGGTAATTCACCTATCTAAATGATATGAGAAATGAACACATGCTGCTAGGTTAGATCATTTGCTATGGATATTTGTATATTTTGGTCAGCCTAACTGATAACCAATTAATACATGTCAATCATATTATAAATGAACATGTGTTATCAATATAGATAACTTGTTCTTAAAATTATACCTATTCACCACTTTTTAACTTGAAAAGATCCATGATAATATTTATTTTGTTTCTTGAAATGTTTTCCTAATTGGGATTTAGTGCAGGTATAGATCACAACTATGAACATGTTTAAGAAGAAGGACTAGGACAAGGAGAGTAAGGAATAATAAAAAAATTGTTATATTTATTGAAAACAACACACACAAACCAGAAAAAAATAGAAAAAGTAAAAAATCCAAAATAGGGAAAGCAAAACTATTTACAAAGGGTAGAAGAAAACAAAAAGACTATATAAAATAGCTCACTAGATGGGAAAAGTATCTGCCATTTTAGAACAATGGATTTGAATTTTAAACTCTAAACATATTTAGTAGCGTTGACAAAGAAGATGTGAAGGATAAATTATAATTATCATTCACACATATATGATCATGAATTAAAAAATCATTACTATATTCATATCCTAGCATGGAAACATTATGAACTATTTGATATTCTATGATCACTCTTGAGCAATACTAGAATTTATCAATGTCTTCTTGGTTAGTTTTGAATGTATTTATAGTACATAAAAGATATAAACTAGAGAAAAGTGTGTTCCATGTTAGTTTATGAGATGGAATAATAATCGAAGTATCTTATATAATGAATTAAGTGCATATATTCCTTACCACATTACTTCCCACAATAAAGACAAATTTATTGTTGAATAATTCAATGTCATCACTTTCAGCAATCTCTTCTACCTTGATAGTTTCCATTTTTCTTGTAATGAATATTGGGTATCATTCATTTTGTTCTTACTTCATATATTTATTGATTTTAGTAATGGCCTTCTTATGATTTTAAATTTGTGTGTTGATTTCTTTGTATTCATGTTCTATGAGAAACTCTTCTTTGGTAGAACCTAAAAATGAAATACCTGAGGAATATTCATTTTTGACTATTGAGTCTTCCATTCTAATAAAAGAAAGATGTTCTACTTTATTAAAAATTGGTTCCATACTATCTTCATCTTCAAAAGGTAATAGATCATTTTCATCACTCTTCTTCCTTTATATTTGTGATTTAATCATCTATTCTTGAAATAAATCATCCTAGGATCATGAGATTTGAGCAATCATGTGAAACATGCAATTTTTATTCTTTTTTCCAATTGGGAAGCTAAATTATTCATATGTTCCTTGATCAATCATTAGTTCTTCCAACTGTTCACCTTCTTTTACAATTGTGAAACTAAAACAATCATATGCTATAGGAATCACTTTATGTTTCTCCTTGCTAGACTTCAAACATGTTTGATCAATAACTTGCCTTTGAAGTCACTCTTTTGAATATTTTAGACTCTTGATTGTATCAAGTTTCACTATTTATTCATCATCATTTTTAATAATTTTAGTACCTTTTAAAACCTCTTCTTTAACATTTTAGACATGATCAAATCATTTTCAATCTCAATGGATTTTTTTTGTTCAACATCCAATTCATTTACTTTATTTCTTATCAAGATGAACTTTATCTCTGGTGAAGTGAACCAATGAAGGTGCAGATTTTATTGTTGAGACTTGGCTAATTTATTTAAGGGATTAATCTCAACATTTTTTTGAAATGTGATATTAACTCTCTCATATGCTCATCATATTTATTTTTAATCTCAAAGAAATATAAAAATAATGCACACATGTCCATAACTAATTTGAATCTATTTAGGAAATTTATCTTCAAGTAGTCCCAATTCATAATGCATCCATCTTCTATATGCCAAAACCACTCAACAACATGTCTTATGAGAGTCTCAACAAAATATTGACAATGACATCTTCATGCATAACTCCTAAGATGCTACAAGACACTATGAATGCCAAGGTATGGTTATCTACATCTTGATCATTTTTTATAGAAAAGTTTAGAAATTTATTCCTTAAACTTTGTTGGTTGAATATTTTGTCAATCAGCGTAATGATAAACAAAATAGGTCTGATCAGCCAAAGTACAAAGATTGGTCATCCAAATGTGTAGGTTCACCACATCAAAAGGGGACTAATCTCTCCTCTCATCAAGGGGAGGTTCCCTATATATATATATATAATAATATTCAAGGGTAGGATAAACCATCCATCTCTCTTTCTTCAGAGATGATGCATGCAAATCAAAGGAAAAATCTCAAGGGAAATGACAAAAAGCACTCCTCTTCTTTCAAAAGTACTATTCAGTAAACCACAAGAATACTCCTGATAGTAATTGCAAAATGTAACCAAGGACGTAGTAACCAACAAATTGAGATGTAGCACAAAGTCTCTACCTGAATTGCCCAAGAGTGAAATATGAAGGATAATGAGGGCAAAAAGTCGCTCCAAGGTCCTTTACATAGAAACAAAAATAAAACACACTAAAGGCAATTATGGGGGCACAAAGTCTCTCCACAGTTGACTTTAGGACACCTTCCTAACTACTTTCACTAATTCTACTTGTTGAATTAAAGGAATAGAAAATATATTAAGGAAAAAGACATAAGAACAGTTTCCTCAAAAACAAAGATATCACAGCACAAAGTCCAAAAATTCACTTGCTTTCTTATTCCAATAATAAAATATGATCAACAATCTGAGCTCAAAGTCTTAGTAATGCCTTTCAATTTGGGTAGAGTTTCATTTCTGATTCTCAGAGAGAGATCCTTTTACAATAACAACAGAGTCCCTTACATAGCCTCTTCAAGAAGGACTTGGGAATAGTAACACATCATGTTGCATTGAATTTTGTTAAGAAGACATTCTGGAATTTAGGGGCATTTACCCATTTGATTTTCTTAATGCAGAGAAATGAGTCACACTATTGAAAGTTTACATCTTTCAATATCCACCTGGCGATCAGCTTCTAGAAACATATCCGATGCACAAATGTTTTTGATCCTTCCTCATTTTTCCTCATTTTCTAGTTAATTGAATCAAGTCCTTGATTTAATTTAATGCTCTGTTCCTTAGTCGCTTTCTACTGGTCTTGGCCTTAAAGCCTTTGAATGCATTTGGGTCCATTTTGGGTCGAGAAGAGCTCCCCACAAGGGTATCTACTCTTTGAGAAGTCTTTAGATGGCCTTCGGGATTATTTTGGTGGGTCACTAAGTTCTTTGGATTTTATTTAAGGCTTTTCAAAATCAATGGCTATTTTATGATCCTTGAAATTGACATTCACGCACCCGTTACTACGTTTGAATTTCCAACAACTAGTTCACTATTCTTGACTTTGACATCTTCGAGCATATCACTCCTTGGAATTTCTTTAGCTTTCTCTTGATTTAGCCTTTTTTGTTACTTGCTTCCTTTAGATTTCTTGTTTTGCATCCTTTCGAAGGGAAGGTGACCCTTCAGCTTTGGGGAAGTGTCCTTTAATATAGCAACTGAGAGTCCCCCACAAGGGCACCTATCCTTTGGGGTCCTTTGGCAGCCTTTTGTCTTCAAAGTCCTTTAGAGATTTCCTGTGGACTTTTTTCATAGACATTTTCCTATGGACAAAAAGACTACAAGAATTATTTTGGTTGCTTTGTCTTTAGCTTTCAAAAATTCTTTCAGGGTTTTCTCCCACAGCTTCCCCAAATTTCTTCAAAATTTTTGTCCAAAGGAATTCCTTCAGACAAAAGTCTGAAAGAATTCATTTCTTGCCTTAGGCTTTGTTTTTTGGTCTTTTCTTTCTTTTAGAGGAAAAAGTCTAAAGAAATTCTTTTGAACAATTTCCCCAAAGGAATTATCTCTTTGCCTTATTCATTTTCCAAAAGGAATTAACTTTGCTCTTTTATCCTTTGAATTGGTCCATTTGCCCCCTTTCTACCCTCTATAAGGGTTTTTTGATCCTTTGGCTTTGGGGCAACCCCTTTAACCTACCGATTGAACCGACAGATTGAACCAACTTTGGTTCAATGGTTCATTCCCATGATTTTATTGACCACTTGAACCAAGAATCTTTGAAACAAGCCTCGTTGAACCTATTGAACCTTGAACCTTGAACCCATTGAACCTTTGAACCAAAGTGGTTCAACGGTTCAATGGTTCATTCCCTAAAAATAACTAAGTGTCAAAAACTTGTTCTTTTGATTGAACCTACTTGTAGAAGCTTTTGAACCTGCTGAACCATTGATCTGTCACTTCCTTGTTCTTTCTAAGCTCTTTGATCTTCTTTGAACCAAATTCATTGAGCCATTTGGTCATTGAACCTATTGAACCAAAGTGGTTCAATGGTTCAAGCCTTGTTCTCTTTGATAAGTCTTTTGAAGCTATTGAACCTTGAAGCGGTTGAACTTTAAACCTTGAAATTTGAAGCTTGAAAAATGCGCTTACTCTTGATGCTAATGTTAAACGTTGACATTAAACTCTTTTAGTTGAACCTGGTCATTGAACCATTGAAATCACCTAAGTGTTGAGAGCTTGCTTCTTTCTTGCAGAGTCTATAAAAATCAACCTGTGAAGTTTGTTGAATTTAGCCTGCAGAGTCCATAGATTTTCTTCCTATAGAGTTTGTAGATTCAAGCCTGCAGAGTCCATAGATTTTTGAGAAGCTTGAAAAATGAGGAATTTGAATGCTCAAAACAAATTTTGAAATGAGAAGAGAGGAATTTGGTCTGTAGGACCAAAATAGTTCAAATGTTGTCTAAAAAATGAGCGATATTTTTGGGGGACAATAGTTGGCTCCAGTTGGGGAACTTCCTTCAATTAAAAACTTGGAATATCTGAGGGGAGTAGAAACTAGAATCTCTAGTGCCTTGAAGTATGCCATTGGGATATGGAGTCATGCTACCTAGAAATGGAAGGCATCAAAAATAGAAACAAACAAAATAAAATAGAATTAAAAACTATACAAATATACATATGTACAAATGTAATAATCTGATACTTCAAGAGTTGAAGTGTTTTAGATGTTGCTTCTTGAGAGGCAGTGAAAATAATGCTCTATCCTGATAAACTAGCAAGAAGACATTTTGTCCCCAAAAATGGTGACGGGCGAATGGAACTCTCCTCTAAGAAACCATTTTTTGCATCTTCCTCTTGGTTTTTTCTTCTTCTTATCCCATGGTAGGATGTGGTCTTCAATTTGAAAGCCATAACTCCTTGCTTTCTTGGTGAAGGGTTCCTTTTCTTGATTTTGATTTGCAACAGCATGGTCTATTACCATAATTGGTTGTTCTTCTAGTTCAGTCTAGCACATGATTGGATTGTCCACATCAAACTCTTAACAAACTATCAGCTTAGCATCTCCTTTGATGTGAAAGAGTTTAATCTCTTCATCTTGAGCAATCTTCAATTCGAGCAATAGAGATTCACATCTAGCTGTGTTGTTGGTGTTGCTGAATTTCAAATTGCATGAAGGAAGAATATCTCCTTGAGGAGATATCAACATAGTCCCAACTCCATCATTGGTGGAAAAATTACTACCATTAGATTCTAAGATCCAAGCATCATCAGAAGCTGATCTCTTATCAGATTTCTCTTCATTAAGGATGGAAGATCCTTCCTTATTTATATTGTTCCCTACCAATTCTCCTGACATCTTGTTTGGATCAATTCCTGGATTGTCAGCTATAGGACTTTGATCTATAGAAACATGAACATTCTCTATGGTCAAGAAATAATTACCCCTACCTAAAGACTCAAACAAAATTTGTGCTACAGGGGCTGATGTTTGGGTGACCATGTATTTTTCCTCTTTTTCAGGGAGAAATCTCTTCATTACACCTTGGACAGGGATCCTTGCCTCAGACAGGTCCATGCTTAGTTCTCCTCCCATGTCCTTACAAAAATTTCATCCAAGATACCATAGGATGTTGGGACATCAGCCACCAAGACAATCATCTTGATTCTCTTGTCTGAAAAGGCTATAAAAGCAAATTGGGCATCTTTGATTTGCCCTAGTAGTGGTACTTACTTGTTTTCTATGGAGAAACATATCCCAAAGGTTTTGGTCATTGTGAGGCCAAGAGATTTAGCTAATTTAGAAGGCATGACATTGTCAGATGCACTTGAGTTTATAATACAATTACTTAGCTTGTGACCATTTATTAACAGGGAAACATAGAAAGGTTCTATTTTCCCAGAGGCAGTTGGAGGAGTAATGACAAGATTATTTAAAATAGACATGTTCTTTAGGGAATCATGAATTACCTTTTTAACTTTTTGTCCTATAGGGATGGTTTGGTTCTTGACATATTGGACCAACTTATTCAATTGATTAGGATTGGACTGCAAATATTCAAATTCAGACATTTGTATGTTGGTCTTTTTGACATGATTAATTATGTCAAATAGTTGAATTAAGCTAGGTATAGAGGAAGGTATTTCAACCTTCTGAGTTTTAGGAGGGATGGGAGGAGGGCTGGTTTGCAAATTCAAAGTAGAAGGTGAAGGTGAAATTGATGTGCTTGTCTTTTGGGTGATCACCAGATCCTTTGACTAGAAAGGAAGAGTGGTTCCACACTTAGAAATTGTAATTGTTGGTTGAGGTTGCTCCTTTGTCTTCATTTTATCAGCTTGTTGAATTGATTGATCTTTGGACCTAGTAAACACTGCATATAATCCATCAAAATATTCTCCTTTGTTTTTGGGTTCATCCTGGTAGTTTAGGAAACCAATGTGGGAGTCTCCAGCTGATTCTTCTTGATTTTCTACAAGGAGATCGATGTCATTTTCTTGATCCAATTTAGGTAGGAAAGAGAACTCTGATTCTACTTCAAGATATCCCATTGCTGAATTGGTTGGAGGAGCTTCCAGGGCAAGTTTCCCTTGTGGGGGAGGAAGATAATTTTGTTGCCCTTGATTCTTGGCAACATTGACTTGATATGACTAATTTGGGAATGTCCTTCTTGGCATATCTCTATATGAAGGAGCAGAAGACATTCCTTGCGCTATTTGCTTTTTGAGAGCAAGTAACTCATTTGCCAACTTCTACACCATTGGATTTGTGGTGCCTGTAGATAAATATTCAGTAGATGATGAAGGTCTATTTCTATTTATATCTCTTCTTATCTTCCCTGCTAAGATGATATCATCTTCTACCTTAGTGGCCAAATTTTGAGTTGTAGCAAGATCTATTTGACCAGCATGTCTCAAAAGAAAACTTACTATAGGTAACTGAGAATTAATGAAGAAGCATTTGAGATTCTTAGCTGTAGGTTGAACAATTACAAGAATTCTATTCCTTAGTTTGTCAAATTTGACTATGAAGTCTCTCATTGATCCATGAGACTCTTTCTTCATCTATGTAAGTTGAGCCAGAAGGGCATGTGCATCTTCTGTAGGTTTGAATCTGGTTTCAAACTTATCTTTGAGGGTATTCCAATCAATTATTGACCGAGCATGTAGATGATAAAACCAATCTATAGCATCACCTTGTAATGTTTCTACAAATAGCCTAACTGCTACATCTTCAAATTCTACTCCAATTATGTTGTAGGTTATGTTGAAGGCTATAATGTGTTCATTAGGATAAAATTGCCCATCACCATAGAATTTGGGGAAATTCTTCCTTGAACTACATGGAAGCTCATGTAGAGGTTGAGAAAGATTGAGAGGACCAAAATAATTACCCTAGGGGCCTTGAACTGCCATTATATGACTATGAAAAAGAGGAATAACAAATCTTAGAGGGGTAATTATTGGCAAAGCTTTATCAACAGTAGAATTGGATACTTCATTTGGCAATGGAGATCTGACTTTAGTAGGAGGAAAGCTCTTGGTTCATTGGAGGTGACATGGTGAAGGAAATAGATCAAAATTACTTTGCTGTACCAACTTGAATACAGGGTCAACAATACCTTTAGCCTTTTGGATTCATGTATACCTTGAATCTACTAGATTGTGAAATATAAATGGAAAAGAATTGACCTTACTTTAGTTTGAAGCTTGAGGCTTTAAATTGTGTGTTCTTTCCTAATTAGTGTGGAGGTGAATTGTAAGGTTATAATAATAATGGGTAAAACACAAAAATAAAATGGAGTCTATAATGGATAATGGTAGAGACTGATTTCATCTAAAATTTGAGGTTTCAGAATGCACATAACTATATCCCCAGTGGAGTCACCAAAAATTATTGGTTGAATATTTTGTCAATCAACGTACTGATAAACAAAATAGGTCTAATTAGCCAAAGTAAGAAGATTGGTCATCCAAATGTGTAGGTTCACCACATCAAAAGGGGACTAATCTCTCCTCTCATTAAGGGGAGGTTCCCTATATATATATATATATATATATATATATATATATATATATATATATATATATATATAGAAAGTAATATTCAAGGGTAGGACAAACCATCCATCTCTCTTTCTTCAGAGATGATGCATGCAAATCAAAGGAAAAATCTCAAGGGAAATGACCAGAAAGCACTCCTCTTCTTTCAAAAGTACTATTCATCAAATCACAAGAATACTCTTGATAGTAATTTCAAAATATAACCAAGTACGTAGTAACCAACAAATTGAGATGTAGCACAAAGTCTCCACCTAAATTTACCAAGAGTGAAATATGAAGGACGATGAGGGCACAAAGTCATCCCAAGGTCCTTTACAAAGAAACAAAAAGAAAACACATTAAAGGCAATTATGGGGGCACAAAGTCTCTCCACAATTGACTTCAGGACACCTTCCTGACTACTTTCACTAATTCTGCTTGTTGAATTAAAGGAACATAAAATATATTAAGGAAAAAGACATAAAAACAATTTCCTCAACAAAAAAGATATCATAGCATAAAGTCTAAAAAGTCACTTGATTTCTTATTCCAATAACAAAATATGATCAACTATCTGAGCTCAAAGTCTCAATAATGCCTTTCAATTTGGGCAGAGTTTCATTTCTGATTCTTAGAGAGAGATCCTTTTACAATAACAAGAGAGTCCCTTATATAGCCTCTTCAAGAAGGACTTGGTAATAGTAACACATCATGTTGCATTGAATTTTGTTAAGAAGACATGCTAGAATTTAGGGACATTTACCCATTTGCTTTTCTCAATGTAGAGAAATGGGTCACGCTACTGAAAGTTTGCATCTTTCAATGTCCACCTAGTGATCTGCTTCTAGAAACATATCTAATGCACAAATGTTTCTGATCCTTCCTTATCATTACTCTTTTTTTGGTTAATTGAATCGAGTCCTTGATTCAATTTGATGCTCTATTCCTTAGTCGCTTCCTATTGGTCTTGGCCTTAAAGCCTTTGAATGCATTCAGGTCTATTTTGGGTTGAGAAGAGCCTCCCAAAAGGGTATCTGCCCTTTAGGTGGTATTTGGATCACTTTCGGGCTTATTTTGGCAAGTCTCTAAGTTCTTTGGCTTTTCTTTAAGTCTTTTCAAAATCAACAACTATTTTACAAACCTTGAAATTGACGTTCACCCATCCATCACTATGTTCCTTTAGATTTCTTGCCTTGCATCCTCCTGAAGGGAAGGTGACCCTTCAGCTTTTGGGAAGTGTCCTTTAATTTGGCAGTTGAGAATCCCTCGCAAGGGCACTTGCCCTTCAGGGTCCTTCATTAGCCTTTTATCTTTAAAGTCCTTTAGATCTTTCCCACAAAAATTTTCCATGGAAATTTTCCCATGGACAGAAAGTCTGCAAGAATTGTTTTGGCTACTTTGTCTTTGGCCTTCAGAAATTCTTTCGGACTTTTCTCCCACAGCTTCCCTAAATTTCTTTAGACTTTTTATCTGAAGGAATTCATTCAAATAGAAGTCTGAAAGAATTAATTTCTTGCCTTAGGCTTTATTTTTTTATCTTTTCTTTCTTTCAGAGGAAAAAGTCCAAAGGAATTCTTTCAGACAATTTCCCTGAAGAAATTGTCTATTTGCCTTGTTCATTTTCCCAAAGGAATTCACTTTGCTCTTTTAGCCTTTGAGTTGGTCCATTTTCCCCCTTTCTACCCTCTACAAGGGCTATTTGATCCTTTGGCTTTGGGGAAACCCCTTGAACCTACTGATTGAACTGATCGATTGAACCAACTTTGGTTTAATGGTTCAACAGTTCATTCCCTTGCTTCTATTGACCGCTTGAACCAAGACTCTTTGAAACAAGCCTCATTGAACCCATTGAACCTTGAACCTTGAACCCATTGAACCTTTGAACCAAAGTGGTTCAATGGTTCAATGATTCAATGGTTCATTCCCTAAAAATGACTAAGTTTTGGAAACTTGTTCTTTTGATTGAACCTACCTGTAGAAGCTTTTGAACCTGCTAAACCATTGATCCATCACTTCATTGTTCTTTCTAAGCTCTTTGAATCTTCTTTGAACTAAATGCATTGAACCATTTGGTCATTGAATTTGTTGAACCAAAGTGGTTCAATGGTTCAATGGTTCAAGCCTTCTTCTCTTTGATAAGTGTTTTGAAGTTGTTGAACCTTGAAGCAGTTGAACTTTGAACCTTGAACTTTGAAGCTTGACAAATGCGCTTAACTCTTACTACTGATGTTGAACCTTGACGTTGAACTCTTTTAGTTGAACCTAGTCATTGAACCAACTTTGAAATCACCTAAGTGTTGAGATCTTGATTCTTTCCTATAGAGTCCATAGAAATCAACCTGTGAAGTCCGTTGAACTTAGCCTGCAGAGTCTGTAGATTTTCTTCCTGCAGAGTCTATAGATTTAAGCCTGTAGAGTCCGTAGATTTTTGAGAAGCTTGAAAAATGAGGAATTTGAATGCTCAAAACAAATTTTGAAATGGGAAGAGAGGATTTTGGTCTATAGGACCAAAATAGTTCAAATGTTGTCCCAAAAATGAGCGATATTTTTTGGGGACAACAAACTTGATGGTAACTCATTGTATTGGGCCATGAGAGGCATTAGGGTTGGGGTGAATAAATTTCAGTTCTTTAATTATAAAGATGCAAGAACTAGGTACTTCATCTCAATAGAGTCAAAAACCTCCATTATAGGGGAGGTTTTTTTAAATGTCTAAAATTGTGTGCATAAATCACCTCAATCCCCAGTAGAGTTGTTAGAAACTACTAGCTTAAAAAATTATCAGTGAGACAAATTGGTGACTTTGAGTCAATAGTGTATGAACCAAGTCCTCACATTAGTCAACAAATAAGGTAAAAAATCCATTTCCTATTATCAAGTGGAGCTATATTTATTGAAAGCTATAAAGGAAAAATTAGGGGAAATGTTATTCACATCTATTTATAGCAAAAATATTTTCTATTAGAGGTTTCATACTTTTACCCAAAAACACAGAAAAAAGTTAGAAAGGAAAATGAGAAGAATGATAGAAAAGAAGGTGAAATTTAGAAATGAAAGGAGTAATGGGATTATTATATCCATTTAAATACATAATCCATAATGACAACCCCAAGAAAAATTAAAGATGACTTTGGGTAGCTAAATACAAAAACTTACTAGAATATCCCAAGAAGGAGAAACACTACATTCATGGAAACCTCTCTTATTCAATGGTTGGTAAAGACATAATGCAATCTTAGGAGTAAAAAATATACACTGAGGTAATTATACACTATTTTAAATAAAATGAAATACAACTATCTCATATTTATATATAAAAGATAATTAAAATATTTCTTAAACCCCACCTAAATTTCACATTCATAGAAATAACACAAAATGATTCAAAAAGAAATACTTAATGTGAAATTACCATTTTCTAAAAAATTGGTAACTATTATGAAAATAATTTGAAATTAAATATATAGATACAAATAAATCATACACAAATTTATAACTCACAAAGAAATCTTGAACACAAAGTCTACAAAATCTCCCTAATCTAATCTTTATTGAGTTAAAAATACAATATCATCATTCAAAAAGTTTATACAGAGTATCATTGAAAAATTCCCCTCTTACAATGAGCCTAAACTCATATTTATAGTGTGTTAAGGTGGTTACGATGCACAACCTCTATTTTTTTCATTACAAATGGTGTGAAAATGAGTTTACAAAAATGCACCATTTAATTGATCTAAAAGTGTGTTGGTGTAATCACACCATATGAAAATGTGAAATTACAACATTTCACCACTTAAGTGATTTAAGTATGCATTATTAAAATTTCACTTCATGAAAAATTTAAATTACAAAATTACACCACTTGAAAAGTGTAAATCAAAATTACACAATTTGAGAATTACAAAGTGACATAGTGCATTTGCACAAATTACATTTACAAGGTTGTAATTACACAAAACTTGCAAATGGAAATTACAAAATGAGATCCAAAATTAACATGAAATCACCATAATATTAATGAATAATTAATTCACTTTCTCTTTCACTAAAAATAATCTTGGTCATTACTTTTCACTTATCAGGGAATTTCATCTTGCATATGCTTGTCTTTTATATTGGCATTTGTTTGAGTAATCTCAAATTTACTTGATCGAGAATTTTTAATGACCACTGATGTTTTCTTGTAATCCTTATTGTTCACCATATAAATTTTTCATTCATAAGATCATAATATTCATGTTTATTGACTTCAATTGACTGTTAGGGGAAATAGGGCAAGCAGGGTAAAGTGGGTGGTTCAGTTAGAGATATTATTGGCATGGATGAAGATAGAGATGTTTCTAGGGAGGTACACAAATATGAGGGGCATGGAGGCAAGACAATTTATAATGAGTCTACTGAGGATGAGAAAGGAGTGACTGGAGTTACTTCCAAAGAAAAAGGGAAGAGTTCTACGGATAAGAAATAGAAAGACCAAAATGAGGATTTCAATAACCTTATTATTTACCTTAAGGGAAAGGATAATGAAGACAAGATAGTTGAATAATTAGATATTCAAAAATCTATAATGCACTAGTTTATGAGAGAGCTCATGAATCTTAAAGGGAATGTGAATTTATTATAGTAGGAGAATATCAGATTGAACCAAATCTCTTCAACCAAGGAGGGTGATCAACTATTATAGATCCTTCTATTCAGGGTAGAGATCTTAGAGAATGAGAATGGGAAGATTATAAATAACATTATATTTTTAGTGAATTACAAGAAGGTAGCCATATATGAGGTTATCTAAGATGTTGAGAATCTCAGAGCTCATTTAGGTGAGTTATTTGAGCCTAAGATGACTGGTAATGGAATCCAAGTATGAACAATAGATGCATGAGGTCCCTCATGATATTTAGAACTAGTGTGTGTAATAAGAAAATAAAAATCTCATGGCCATGATGCACACAAGAAATCATACATAAAAAACACATGAGGCAAATAAAATATGCTAAGGGGCCACAATATAAGGTACATGAGCACATGCCACTAAATATGAGAAAATAATACATACAAGAACATGTTAAAAATTCCACATACAGAAGCAACAAACAAGTTGGATTTGAGTGACATAGAAGGACATGTTTAAATGTCTATATACATAATCAGAAATGTACACACAAGGTACATGGTAACATATCCAAGGCATACATGAATATATGTGGTGTAGATCCAAAGAATAATGGCATATTTAAATTCCCTCAAATAGAATAAGCATGTAAAATACAATCAAGTTTAAACTAAGAAAGCTATAAATTAAATCATGCATGAATGTAGTAAAAAACTATGTAAGAGATATGATGTACATATGTTGAGTCTAAACAAGTGATAGTTGGTAAAAACTTTTGAGTATGAGTAGTAATGACCAATATAATTATATATTAATGTGAAATATTGAATGTAAATAATGTAAGGATAAAACATGGTAATAAAAAACTATGTATGATATGCATCAAGTGAGTGGATGTGTCAAATGAATAACCCTGAATTGGTGTATATGCCCCCAGTGGGTAGATGATAGCAAGTCTAGATTAGTGTAGTGGATGTGAGTCTTGTAAGTAATATACAAGTACTCAACAAGAACAAATGAAATATGTATGTATTGTGAATTTGACTATACTAAGATAGCTGACATATGTAGTGTCTATCAGATATATTAGATGTAAACATAAGAATGCATACAATTTATAATTTTTTTGTGTTTTCTGAGTAATATTTGAATACTTTTGTGTTTTGGCATGTTATATTATTTTTTTATTTTTTGTACATAAGCTATGTACAATAAAATGGAAATGAACTATGTACAAGGAGAAAATAAATAGGGAAAGTATGTATACACAACTAACATTGCCTTCTAATTCCTCTCCAATCAAATTATGACCACGTAATATACATTATAATATATTTGATTAATTTTGAACTAATTTCTAGAGAATTTTACTAAAAATGATTAATCTTACTTAGGCAAATTAAACCAAATTATGAGGTTAAGTAATAATTCCATGGAGAAAATTGAATATTTATTTATTGGAAATTGATTCCCAATATCTACATCACGTAATGACATGATCAATGGGGTGGCATCCATAAGTGATAAATGTAATAAATATTAGGTTTATGGGCACCCATGCCTCATTCATGACCTTTTATTCTCA
This sequence comes from Torreya grandis, assembly GCA_037957365.1. Taxonomy (NCBI): domain Eukaryota; kingdom Viridiplantae; phylum Streptophyta; class Pinopsida; order Cupressales; family Taxaceae; genus Torreya; species Torreya grandis. The sequence goes on along the minus strand of JARHVA010007942.1, from coordinate 500,131 downwards.
AATATTTATGAGGATATTTATGGATTTTTATTAAATAATTGGATTAATTCATGGTTACACTTCATCTTGAGATGGACAGTCATGGTTAATCCTGAATAATTTGAAAATATATAAATAGGAGGTGTCTCGCTCACATTTTAGAGCTTAATTTGTGTAAACTTATAATGGAATGTTCTCTCCACAAGTCATTTGTGTAGTTTGATAAATTCCTTATTTGCAATAGGATATCTTAATTTGATAGGCATATTAGTGATTTAATATCATAAGCCTAGATCATACATGGTGATCTTGAGATAATGGAGGATCTTGGCATATATTTTTGATAAAGAAAAGAACACAAAATCAAGGGGAAAAACATGCTTGGAGCCAATTTTATATGGTGGAATGATTTTGAGAAGGTAATAGGTATATGTGATTTCTTTCAATTACTTCTTATTGTCATTTGCAAACCTTGTTGAATAGGTTGGCCTATATTATTAGTTATTATGCATTATTTTGTGTTTTTCATGACTAATGATTGAGCTAATCCTCTTTTTAATCCATATTTACAAGTATTACTAAGAACAAAGTGGCTATATATGCTAGTTCAACATGTAATGGAAGCACAATCTCCCTTATATAACTTTGAACATGACCTCTAAAACCACTAATGACTATATTTATGGGGAATACATCCTTCTCTAAGTATTTAAAGTGTTATAAAGTGTCATATTGCACATGCTAATGCTTGACCCATTATAAAAAATAACACTATTTATAGGATGATCATCTATGTATGCTCATATAAAGAGTGCATGCAAATCTGTATGATCATCAACAATCTCCTGCTCTGAGAATGTGATGAGTGGTCTAGGTGGAAATATAGTATGTAACATTCCAATAATGTTGTGCACTGGGTGTGATTCCTATATAATAGTATGATATGAATCTATTTGGGGATGCGCCTAATATGTGTAGTGAACACCTGATGTGCTTCCTCCCTCATTCATTTTTTCTTTGGAAATGGATCTGAGAATATTTTTAATGCCTTAGATTTTATTTAATGTAATTTTGGTGCTTGTGTGTGTGCCCACATCAATAATATTAGCTTAAAAAATTATATCTTATGTTTTAGGCTTATGTGTCTATTTTTTGTATGTCTTGGTGCCCTTTTGATACTTACAGAATGTGTTAGAATCATAGTTCTTTAGAAGAGGTCATGTTGTATAAACCTCTTTAATATGAGGGAGAGATATGACATTGCATTCCAAAATCTACTATAAAATTCATGTTGGAGACTATTGTAGTTTGAAATTACACCTTAGATGATTCAAGCATACCTTCTCATTTTTAGGACAACATGGAACTCTCTCCCTTCATAGACAAGCCACTATAAGAGATATATCTCTAGGATTGAAAGCACTAGCTCCTTTGATTTGTCTCTTAGGATCACACTACACTAAGATAATAACTATTGGGTGTGAAAAGGAAATAAGGATACATAAAAGAAACCTATAATAATAAGGTGATAGACCAAGACAATTCCACACGACACACTTGCATCTTCACTTAAGAAATAAGACAACTCAAACTAATATCCTTCTATCATAAGTATTTATCATAGAGGTAGATTATTATGCCTATATTCAAGTGCGTGAAACTAAGGTCAGATATAAGACACTACTATTACCTCTCACACTTCAAAATAAACTTTGAAAACAATATACTTTATGAAACATGTTAGAAGAGATCTCATTCACACAAACGTGCAATAGTAGACATGGAAAGAAGGAGAGCATATTCATCACTTGTCATAACACAAACCAATTAACACATTCAATTAAGAGATTTCATATTATGAATTCAACTTAGGAAACTTTATTCAAATGTAAATAAGGTGTCAAAACTAGTAGGGCTTTGCCATACCAATTATGGATCCCATACAAAGCCAAAAAGTTTTGACTTTATAGAACTTAGAAGAAGAGAGATAAGTGAAGATCAAAATTCATGAGACCAAGTGTCAATATATGATAAATAGATACAAAGACATGAAATGAGTTGGAAAATAAGTTAGGAAATTGATATGAACATATGTCAATCTCAAACAAAGAATATTCCTCAACTTAGTATAGACCCTTCATTATCTTTTTTGAAACTACCTTCATGATGGTGAGGAGTGCACTTGAGTGTCCAAAACTATCATAGGGAGACATGACACATGGGTTCTGACATGAGAAGGTAGATAAGAGGCTAGTGCATATTATCTCCTCATCCCTAAATGATGGATTCATTTACAACATTTGTCATTAACTATCTATGATTGTTCACTAGCCCTTCTAGACTTATCATTAAACTTGTCATCAGAATGACTTATAGTTTCTCATGGAAACGTGTTGAATAGGTGTTAGGGAAAATTTTTAATACTCCTTTGTCCTCTAGTCTATCACAAAATTCAATAGGATTCAACATCATTCTTCTCATCTTCACACTTTGATAATCACATTGTTTCCTCACTATCTCACTTAGACTGCCTACAGTGATAGATCTAACATAGATATTTTCATTCTTTTATAAATTGAGAAATGGATATGAGGGGTTGTAAAAATTTCCTAGAGACCTACAATGAATCTCATTCAATAAATCCTTTTTATACATGTAGAAAACATCAAATGTTGTAAAAAACTCAAGTTTTAATCTATCCATACAAATGTTAGTATGGAAAATGTTGATGTTAAATATCTTGAGGGAGATATAAACAAGTTAAAAATACTTCCCTAGTCATTTGACCACTTTTATATTCACTCCCATGCATCTCTTTCCAATCAGGTTTGAAATAGGGTTTTGAGAGGGTTTCAAGTATCCTAGACTATTAAGGATTGTTTATAAAATATTGACATTTAAAATCTAAAAAATCATACTAAAGATAATATATGGATCCCTTTAAACTATTCCTAACTCCTTGGGGTCTCATGCATTCCCTTAATACAAGTGTGAGCAAAGGAAAGTGCCTCAAGTTCAATACATGCATTGTGAGTAGGCCTAACATGGTTTTAGGTCAAATTGACCAATTTTAAATGTTTCTATGAAACTCAATGGTTATAAATATCCTTTTAATCTATCATAAGGGTTCTAAAAACTATTTTTAGGTTTTTATGAAGTCATCTAGAATAAAATAAACTTCATGAGGGTTTTAGGCCTAGTGCAGGCCTAATATGTATAACTATACCTGACAACGTGTTTGACCCTCTCTATACATTTATAATGACTATAAGGTGTGATATCCATGATTTTTTCATATTTATATCAACCCTCTATGTCACCTTAAGACCATTTCAATATTCTTCCACTCATCCTCTTATCATGAATGTATAGGTTTGTAGATTAGCTTGTAATTAGAGTGCCCTTTGTCTAAGAAAGAATAAAGGGAACTTACCATATTATTATGACTCAACTGAGGATGTGGGAATATTTATTATGTCATTAAAACCATCTATAAAAATTCTCAAGGCTTACCTATGTCTCTAACTCTTATAAACCTCAAACTCCTCAAGACTTGTTACTAGTTTCTGTAGACTGTGCATAGGGTTTAGGTAGATTATAGGTTGGAACACTATTTGGTCAAACCATGCTATATTTATCTTATCCAAGAGTCATATGGAGATGTGTTTCCCATTGTGATAATTATCCTAGTCATATTCAATCCATTATACACTCGTGGTAACCTTCAAATTGCTCTTCTTCACTAGCTTAAGGTAGTCTATCTACTGTAGCAGATTGTAGGTGGTACTTATTAGATAAATGAGACCCCTATAGGTGATATTCAACACTTTAACTTTGTATTTAATGACATAATATCATATCAAGTTAATTTTTTCCTTTCAAAAAAGATAATCACTATTCCTATAGGGTATGTTTCCTTTGTCTCACTTATCAACACACTATGGATTTGTATATTGACTATAGATGCTCTATTTTAGAAACCATGTTTTTAATGTAAGTGTTCATATGGAATGAGTAATAAACACAAAATAATTTGAATACTCCTAAGGTCATTATATAATCCTTGACTCAAATGTAATCACTTTATATTGAGGCATATTTCCATTATGTCATTATTGCATTATGTTATTTTTAGTCATTCCAATGTAGTGTTCACTAAGTGGTTCGGGTTAAAACTTATCTAAGTTAAAAGCCACCCAAACATAACTCTCATTTATTCAATAAACCAATTTAATGTGTAAAATAGTTTCTATTACGATTGTGATACAATATGGAAACCATCAAGGCTTTCTAAACCTTAAGACACTCTACCATGGAAATACATAACATATGAGCCAAAATGTGATTCATAGAGGTTAAGGTCACCTATCTATCTTGTAATCTTCTTGACTAGTGAGCATGTTTATAGGTCTACCTACCACATGATGTATTTACCACTACCATACTAATTTTATTAATGCTCTTATACTTGATCAAGGTTTCAAATGAGTTCACACATCTCCCATATAAACATTCTTAGACCTCTACGGATTACACTCAGACCACTATTGGAGCTCCCTATAGGTTACTGTAGGATATAATACAATGTGTATTGAATTGGTTATAATAACTAATATATAACCTTTGGAATATTTCAAACTCATTCTTTTCACTTCTATAATCTTCTCAACGCCTTAAAACATTCTTTTTCATTAACGTGACTGGTCAATGTTCAATCTCACTTGACTGAAGGTGACAGTCATAAGGGAAACTATGTGAAATTTTAAGGCCTTTTATCTCACAAGGAACACTCCTAAGATAAATTAATTCATTAATTTCAACCTATAACCATTCTTATGATAGGTTTATAACAAAATTCTAGTCTTCTTTCTATGAACTAATGTAGGAAGATAGATTTGCTATTGTGAATCATAGTCTATAGACTTCCATGGTGCCTTCCACTAGAAAAGTGAGATGTCATACTCATTTCTCCACATTCACATGTGTAAACCATGTTATATACATCATTAATAAGATAAAACATCTCTAAAAAACTCATACAGATGATAAAACTAGAGGCCATAGGGATGAGCATGTAGTTTTAAGTCATCAACCTTCTTAGTGATGATTCATAGAGCATAGTACACCAAACCTAAAAATATTGCCATTATTTTATATTACACAAAGGTTATTATCACATACAAAATTCACTTTCTCTAATTCATCTACTTTTGTCCATACCAAGGGAAAACTAGTTGACCTTTTTAGCTTCTATAAGAGAGCGATGGAGAATATAAATTGGTTTTGCTGATTTTTGGACTTCTCAATGCAATCTGATCATGAAGATGAGTTGTGGGGAGATGAAAGATCACTCTTTTAGTTACCATATATTCCAAGGGTGTTGTATAATATGTATAATCACTAAAACTCCTCTTTTTCCAATTGATCCTCTAGATTTCAACATTTAAAAATGCCAAATTTAGTTATATAACTAACCACTAACACTCACTTAACACATAGAACATTGAATAATACTTACACACACTTTTTATTTCATATGAACTATACACTTTTATTAAAGTGACCCAAAACGTAGCCTAGGATGACATAAGAATACCTTAGACAAATGTGACCAATATCAAGACATATATTTATGACCATGGTAGACATTTTTCAACCTGGGGGGTCCTATGGAAGTTCAAACTTACATGGGGGTTGACATAATTTTACTAGGGGTCAAATTAGTCAACATTTTGGTAATTTTCTATGTGTAACATGCCTTTTATGCTAAGGCCTAGTTTCCTTATCCTATCTATTAAGATATGGGGTCACCTATACATCACTTTTGACACTGAAAAGCCTTTGAAAATACACCAAACACACCACACACAATAAAGAAACAAGCAACAAGAAAAGAAATAAAATCACACTTGTGTTATCATAAACACTTTGGGAAAAACAAACCAACTGAAAGTAAACACAAACATCCTAATATGTACAATATCTCAACAATTGAGGTGAGGAATAATCATCTACATTGCTTCAACTAGGTTCAAAGATAATGCATATTACATCCATATTGATCTAATAAAATAATCCATCATATGAGACATGTTTATATGTGAAAACTTGTTTTTGGAGGTAACCAAGAGTTTTTAGCTTCTAATGATTACAAATTGATCATTTGGAGTACTGAAGAACACTCCCTCCATCTCTTTAGGAAGTTTGTTTTGCTTTGAAACTTGTTTAGGCTTTTTCATGCTCAATTGATAATATTTAATCTACATCTTGTAAGTCATCAAAGACTTCTCAAACTTAAGTTTCTTTGTAACATGACATGCTTATTTTTGTATGTCATCAAGACTATCCTTTATATGTTTATTGACTACCTCAGATTCTTACATGGGTGTTCCATGCTTAGTTGAGATATCAAGCTCTTCCTTGTGTTCATTGAAAACATGATTGTCTCCATTACCAAGTCTACACCAACTTTGAATGATTGAAGGTATACTAACCTCTTCAAATTACTAAATGATGGCATATTATTTTTTCCATATGTCATCCATTTCCTCTTGAGGTTCAAGTTCAAGAATGTTTTCTTATTTTTCAAGTAAAAAGGACTACTCATTAGGACTGCCACATCTTGACAAAGATAAGATACTCACATAACCATCCACATGTACAAGGCAATTTGCCAATGAAAATTTCTCTAAAATGCCATCATGATCTACCTCAAGTACTCCATTAATATCTTCATGAATTATATAGGTTCCAAGACTAGTTTCTTCAATTTCACCTTGCTCAACTTCCCACTCATCAAGATATAAATTAGATATGCCATCAAGGAGAATTAGAATCTCTTGATCACTAGAGTGATCATATTCTTCAATCACATTTCAATTCATGTTAAAAGTGTAAGGCACATAAGGTTCAACATGAAAACTAGATAAAGGTTCTGACTTGATTGTCACTTTTGCACCATACCTAGTCCTAAAACCCATGTAGGACCAATATGAAGTAGGATAACCTCTAATTTTAGAATTGAAATCTCTAGACAAATAAAGTACAAAGTGAGGAGGTACATATACAACTAAAACATCCTAAGAAATGGTGAAGGTATGAAAAACATGGGGAATGATTTGAAAACTTTTGATTATACCAATGGTATTGGTAGTTGACCCATCTAATTAGAGCACTCCTTTGGCATGGGGTTCATACTTCAAGTTCAGTTTATCAACTACCATCTTGGGCATGACACAAGTACTATCTCCATTATCAATGAGACAATTATACACCAAATAATATATAATAATGATGGATGGATATAATGGAGAAGGTTTGTCTACCCTTTCAACTTTACTTGAATATCCTTCACTTGGATTTATGGTTTTTACCAAGGCTACCTCTCTTTGGCTAGGTTATTTGGATGTCAAACTAAGCTTGGATAGTTCCTATTTAATTAGTTATACTTATCCAAGTATAGATGATGTATCCCACATGGATACATTCACTTGAGACTTCTTCATTTGCTCCATAATGTTAGTGAAAGGACCACTAACTCTTTCTTTCCCACTAGAATAAATCATACTAACTACACCTTGAAAGTTTTGAGGCATGAAAAAATTCCTAGTATTATAATCTCTTTGGATTACTTATGTACTTAAAATGACATTGGACATACCTGGTCTTGTACTTGTTTGAATATTCATTAGAGAACCATTATCATTCCCTTGTAGTTCTTTAATATCCTTCATATTACTCCTTATGTTGGTAACTGTAGAATTTATATCAATGCTTGGCTACCCTTAATGATTGACTTCACATGAGTCATCTATCTACCAATTGAATAATATAGACCCCATTTCAACAACCTTCCCATCAATCCCTCCTACATTTTACCCTTCATCTTGAGTCACAAATGGCATGGTTCCCAAGTTTTTCATGAAGGCTTGGTTGAAGGATTCATTGACATAGGGAGATGGATCATAGGTTTGATATAATGAAGTTTGATTTTTGTGCTCTTTAGTAATATTTTTTTGAGTAAGAACTAGTGTCCTTGAGGTAAAAGGAGCATTCGGATTGTAACCACCATATGGTTTAGAATGGACCAGGTATCCTTGACCTTGAGGATTACCTTGGAAAGGAGGTATATTACCTTGATAGTTAGGGTAAGACTGATTAGGATGATAGTGAATTTGAAAGGGATTCATTTTATGTTGTTGGATAAGCCTCTTTATATTTAGGTTATCTTATTCCAAGACTTTCATCCTTTCTACTTCATTAGGTTTTTTTGGTTGACTAGTGGGAGAAGACTTATTTTTAGGTGTAAGATTGGGAGCAACATTAGGTGTAAGAGTTTACAAGTCAATAAAAAGAGGCATGAGGGTTTTTGAGGAAATATTCTCAGCTTAAATAAAACAAATATCTATCCTAATGTCCACTTTATAGACATTCGACATAGTATCACCTCCCATGGATTGTATCATTATTAAAATCTCATTATCAAATTCTGTAAGGAAGTAAAGGAAATCATGGTGATTTGTTGGTCTTACCAATATTGGGATTCTATCCCAAGTATTTTGAAATCTTGTATTAAATTCTTGAATGACTTCTTGAGGTGCTATTTTAATGATGGTAAGTTGATTTATTAGTGAAAATTTGTCACTTTTATCCTCAAACCTTCTTCTCAATACATCTCCTAGCTCATCCTAAGTTATGATTGATATAGGTGCCATTGTTCCATACCAATCAAGAGATTTTACTTTTAAGGAGATAAACAAAAACCTAATTGTAATGTTCTCCTCTATAATGTGATGTATGTTGAAGAAGTTAGTAATATCTATTTTATGCTTAATGGGTGTGATGGAAGACTCACCTGTGTATGATAGAACACTTTTAAGGGTAGATATGGGGATATCATCATATTAAGAAATATTTAGAGGGCCATGGAAATTGAAGGCAATAAAAAGATGGTTCCTTGACATGGTGGCCTTAGGACTTTGTAAGAATGGATGGATCAAGAACTTTCATATGGGCTTGTGATCAAGATATGATTTCTTTAGATAATGATAAGTGTGCTAAAATTTATTTGCTTTATAGGAATAAGGAGGAAGATCTTGACATTTAAAGTGTATTACTTTGGTGAGAGACCTTGTGTTTACCTTAGGCATGAAAATTATGAACTAGTATGTAACCAAGATTGAAACTTTGAAGTTGTTAAATGATATAATGAGTGGACTATTATAACTCGTTGTCAAACTCAATGTTTACCTTGAACAACCTTCATGGACTTCTTGTCCCACTAAGCATATCAAAACTATTGTATCCTAAAAATTCACCCTAAATAAGTCAAGTATACCTTATCAATTTTAGGACAACATGGAACTATCTCTCTTCATAGACAAGACACTATAAAAGATAGATCTTTAGGATTGAAAGGGATAGCTCCCTTGATTTGTCTCTCTTAAGATCACAATACAATAAGTGAATCACTATTTTGGGTGAAAATGGAAGAAGGAGACATAAAATAAACATATATTAATGAGGTGATACACCAAGAAATTCCACACAACACACTTGCATCTGTACTTAAGAAAGAAGACAACTCAAACTAAACTCAAACTTATATCTTTATAGAATAAATATTTCTCACAGAGGTAGAATACTATGCCTATTTTAAAGTGGGTGAAAATAAGGTCATATTTAATACACTAATATTCCATCTCACACTTCAAGACAAACTTGAAAAAAAATACACTTTATGAAACTTGTTAGAAGAGATCTCATACACACAAACAAGCAAAAGTAGGCATGGAAGCAAGGAGAGCATTTTGATCACTTGTCAATAAACAAACCACTTAAAACATTGAATTAGGAGATTATAGAGAATGAATTAAACTTAGGAATATTTATTAAAAGTAAAATAAGGTTTCAAAACTAGTAGGCCTTTGCCATACCGGTTGTGGATCCCATACAAAGCTAAAAAGGCTTGAATTTATATAATTTAGAAAAAGAGAGAGAAGAAGTGAAGATCAAATTTAAAAATATCAGGTGTAAATATATTATAAATAGACAAAAATACATGAAATGAGATGGAAAATAAGTCAAAAAATTTATATGAACATGTGCCAATCTCAAACAAAGCATCTTCCTCAAGTTAGTGTAGACCTTTCATTGTCTTGCTTAAAACTACCTTCATCATGGTGAGGAGTGCACTTGAATGTCCAAAATTAACATAGGGATACTTTACACATTTGGTATAATGTGAGAAGGTAGATAAGAGCCTAGTGAATATTATATACTCATACCTAACTAATGTATTCATCTATAACACTTGCCATTCACTATCTATGACTGCTCACTAGCCCTTCTAGACTTGTCATTAGAATGACTTATAGTTGTTCATGTACACATGTTTTATAGGTGTTATGGAAAATATTTAATAATCATTTATCCTCTAGTTTATCATAGAATCCAAGAGGATTCAACATCACACTTCTCATCTTCACACTTTGATAATCACATTGCTTCCTCACTGTCTTACTTAGACTACATGTAGTGATAGGTCTAATAGAGAGAGATTTTTATGCTTTATTATAGTGATGAATATATATTATGGGTTGTAACAAGCTCCCATAGACCTCATATAATGAATCTCATTCAACAAATCCTTTTTGTACCTGTATAAAGCATAAAATCTTTCAAGAACCTCAAGTTTTAGTCTATCTGTATAAATGTTAGTATGATAAAATTTGATGGTGAAGATATTGAGGGATTTATAAAAAATTTATAAACACTTACCCAATAATTTTAACACTTATATATTCACCTCCATTCATATCTTTCCAATCAGGTTTGATTTAGGTTTTTGAGAGGGTTTCAAGTGTCCTGGACTGTTAAAGATTATTCATAAAATTCTGATGTTGAAACTCCAAAAAAATCATATTAAAGGAAATATAGGGACCCCATTAAACTATTAATAACTCATTGGGTCTCATTAAATCCCTCCATACAAGTGTGAGAAAAGGAAAGGGGGCCTCAAGTTTAATACATGTATTCTAAGCAGGACTAACATGGGTTTAGGTCAAATTGACCAAATTTGAATGTTTCTCTATAACTCAATGGTTATAAATATAATTTTAATCTCTCATAAGGTTTCTAAAATTATTTTATGGATTAATGAAGTCGTCTTGAATAAGATAAAGGTCATAAGGGTTTTAGGCCTAATAGGCCTAATTATACCTGACTGTGTGTTTTAACCTCTCTACAAATTTATAATGAATGTAAGGTGTATTATCCATTATTTTTCATATTTACCTATATGTCACTTTAATACCATTACAATATTTTTCCACTCATCCTCTTACCATGAATATATAGGTATGTAGATTAACTTGTAATTAGAGTACCCTCTATCTGAGATAGAATAGAGGGAACTTACCATAATATTTTTACTCAAATAAGGATATGAGAAGATTTATTAGTTAATTAATTCCATATACGCAAGGATTAAATTATTATCTATGTTTCCAACACCTTATACACCTCAAACTCCTCAAGACTTGTTACTGGTTTCTACAAACTATGCATAGGGTTTAGGTAGATTGTAAGTTGGAACCATGTTTGGTCAAACCATGATTTTTTTATATAATATGAGAGTCACATGGAGATGAAATTCAAAATATTATAATTAAATTATTAATCTTCAATCCATTATACACTCCTGCTAACCTCCAAACTACTCTTCTTCACTAGCCTAATCTAGTCTATCTATTGTAGTAGATTGTAGGTGGCACTTCTTAGACAAATGAGACACCTTTAGGTGATATTAAACTCTTAAAATTTGTATTTAATTCCATAATATACTCTCAATTTAATTATTTAATTAAAAAATAAAGAGTCACTATTCTTGTAGGGTATGTTTTCTATGTATCACTTATCAACACACTATGAATTTGCATATTGATTGTAGATGCTCTATTTGAGAAACCATGGGGTTCTTATAAGTGTTCATATGGATTAAGTACTAAAACCAACTAATTTGAATACTCATAAGGTAATTAGATCATCATTCAATAAAATGGATTCACCTTGTATTTATTACATGCTTCCACTGTGTCACTATTGCATTAAGTTACTTTTATTCATTTCAATGTAATGTTCACTGAGTGTTTTAGGTTAGAAAATTGTTTAAGTTAAAAGCCACCCAAAAATCACTATCCTTTATTAAATTAACCACTTTATTATGTCAAATAATATCCCTTAGGATTGGGATACAATATGGAAACCATCAGGGCTTTTTAAACCTTAAAACACTCTACCATGTAAAGACATGGCATATGACCCAAAATGTGATTAAGAGAGGTTACCATAACCTATCTCTTGTAATCTTCATGACTTATGAAAATTATTCTAGGTCTGATTTCCACATGATGGACTTACCATTATCACATTAATTTTATCAATGATTTTATACTTGATTAAGTTTTCAAATGAGTTCACATATCTCCAATTTCAACATTCTTATACCTTTAAGTATTACACTCAGACCACTGTTGGAGCTGCCTATAGGTTATTACAGGATATAAGATAGTGTGTGTTAAATTGGTTATCATAACCAATATATAACCTTTATAACATCTCAAACTCATTGTTTTCACTTTTATAATCCTCTCAACACCTTGAAACATTCCTCTTTCATCAATGTGACTGGTCAATGTTTAATCTTACTTGACTATAGGTGATAGTCACAAGGGAAACTAACTGTGTGTAACTATTAGGCCTTGAATCTCATAAAGAAAACTTTAGATACAAATGCATTCATGAATGTAAAATTATCACCATTATTATGAGAGGTTGATAACAACATATAACCTTGTTTATGGGAACTAATGCAAGAAGATAGCTTTGAAATTGTGAATCACAGTCTACAGACTTCCATGGTGTCTGCCACTAGTAGATAAAGATGTATTGTTCATTCATCCACCTTAATATGTGAAAAAAAGTTAGAAAAATCATGAATAGGATAAAATGTCTATGAAAAACACATACAAATCTTAGAAACATCAAATAACTACATATAAATGAGAAAAAATGAAGGCCATGGGGATGAGCATGCCATTTTAAGTCATCAACCTTCTTAGTGATGATTCATAAAGCATAGTACACCAAAACTACAACTATTTACATGAAGTTTTAGTACACATGGGGTAATGTTTTATAACAAATGTACTTTATTTGATTCACCTCCTTCTATCTATACCAAGGGAAGACTGGTTGACCTTTTGAGCTTGTCTAGGAGAGCAACAGAGAATATAAATCACTTTTGATAAATTTTAGAATATTTAATGAAATATAATCATGAATATGAGTTTTTAGGAGCTTAAGGATCACTCTTAAAGCTACCACACATGCCATGGGTGTTGTGCAGTCTATACAACCACTGAAACTCCTCTTTTTCCAATTAATCCTCTTAATTTCAATGTTTAAACTTGCCAAATTTAGTTATATTACTGACCAATAACACTCACCTACCACATGTGATGTTTAATAGTACTAATAAGTGATTTTAATTTCATATGAACCATATGATTTCATTAAAGTAACCCAAAAGGTGGCCTAGTATGACATAAAGACAACTTAGACAATTGTGACTAATATCATGACATACTATATGACCATGGTAGACATGTTTCAACCTAAGGGGTCATATGGAAGTTAAAAGTTATATGGGGCTTGACTTAATTTAAAAAATGGGTCAAATTAGTTAAGAATGACTCTAGAAGTTTAGTGAAGATTTGACACTGAGGAGTGGATAAAACCAATCTAGGAGATGGATCAAAAGTTGTGTTGACATTGGCCTTTTGATCACTCTTGTTCTCAATGGCCCTTACCTTGTATGGAGGTTTATTATAAATCCTAATAGTTTTATTTTTATCCATTATTATATTTTAGTTTGCCCATTGATAGAAGTTTGACCTCTCTTTTTTTTACTATGTGGCACAAATCTATGAATGTAGGAAACTTATTAAACAAGATAGCTTGATGTAATTATAGTAAAAGACTTTGTTTAAAGATGTACTAAATCTCTTTATCTATCATGGGGATATTTAATTTGGTTAATATAGTCTTGTATTGTAAGACATAGTTTGCAATAGGTTCATTTGACTTTTGTTTCAACTGTACAACTTGGGCATATGATATTTTGTCACTAATATTGATGGATAAGTGTGATAAAAACATGTTAGTCAAAGGATTTAATGTTGTGATAGATTGATTTGGTAAGTCATAAAACCACTATAGGGCATAATACTTTAAATTACTTGGAAATAGCTTTGTGAGAAATCAATTGTTAGGCACAATGTCCAAACATGCTATGTGAAAAGCTCTGAGATGGTGCTTTGGGTCACCCTTGACTTCATATAATGTAAGCTTACGTATCATGAAATTAGATGGCAGGGGAGTTACCACTATATGATGTTCCAAAAAGGCATGTGATGGCCTAGTGGCTCTCTTCTCAAGATGTAACATGTGAGCTTGCAGAGTATGAATCTTGTGTATAAGGGATTATACATATGGAGTGGAGGAACTAGGCACAATAGGTGTAACTCTCACTAAACATTGTTGAATTAAAATTTTAGGTTGTGCTAGATGAGTTAGCCCCACTGGAGGTGTAACAATTTTATTATTTATGGAATTTTAAATTGACCATTACTTGATTTTTGGATTTCTTCCTAAATAATAGTGATGAAGTCATATTTTATATCTATATTTTTAGACAGTTTTTTTTAATTATTTATTATTAGTCTCATCAAATCTATTGTTGAATTCTACCACTATAATTTATGAAGTAGGAAAACAAGTTTTGGTATATTTTTAACCTTTTAAGAATTTTAATCTAAGAAAGATTGAAAAAAAATGGAAACAAATTTGATATTTTGGAACTAAAATATGAGCATAAAAAAAGGGGATACAAACCCTAAGATCATCTAGTGTTAGGCTTTTGAATTATAGTTGATTTATAAAAAAAATTAAACTACATTTCTATAAATAAAACCTTAATGTGGGATTGATTAAATGAGCTAGGTGATGCCAAAAAATTATAAAAATAGAAGTTTGTAACCCTAAATTAGTGCACAAAATTGGGAGAATGTAAAACCTATGTAAAAATAGGGTTTTAAGAAATATTTAAAGTAAGTCAGGCTCACCAAATGTTTTAAATTTTAAGGTTTATCTTCATAAATCCTATGTTTGATTAAAAGGATGAATAGTCTAAATTAGTGAAATAATAGGCATAAAATAACCACTGATTTGTTACATATTTTGACTAGATTTAAATTAATAAAAATAGTACTAAATATGTGCAAATAAAGACTTATCTAGAAAATAAATGATATGTAATATCTAAGCATAAACAATTGAGATACAAATATACCTGAGTATAATCAACTAGATCCCTATATTATAATCCCTCTTAGACAGTAGTGTCACACTTGGATAGTAGTGCCATATGGCTCTAGTGTCCTAAAAATGGCATTAGTGTCTTATGTGTAGGACTACTCCAAAATTTTAGGTGGACTTGCACCTATGTTTCTAGGTTCTATTCTTGTGTGCATAAAGTTTTAAACTTTTTACTATGGTTTTAATAGCTAATTTATGATACAGACCCTAGTCCTCCTTGAAAGTAAGGCATGACACGCATATAGAGGGACTACATCCCTAATACATTTATCCACTATGGGAACTATCCAACATCCTAGAATTGGGACTTTGGGGTGTGTGTGCAATCTCAAACCTTGATGAAATAGGGTCTTACAACCTTGACACAAAACCTTGATATCAGACATTTTGACTGGAAGAGTAGTCAATAAACCCTGACACGTGTGTAGGCTCTTCCAAACTTTGATGATAGTCTAGGGGACATAAAATTTAATCTAGTAAAGAGTGACACTATTCATTTTCAAAAAGGGGTCCCTTTTTAGATGATGTCACTTTCACATCAATAAAATTGAAGGGGTGAAAACACCCAAATTTTGTCTTAGCCCATGGTCACATGAGAATTAAGCCCTTGGTCATAGTCAACAAAAAATTTCTTAACTTTTGCTCCAAAAGGGAAAAAATGTTTTATAGAGAAGTTGACACCAAAAATATATCAACAATTTACACATCTATTTTTTTAATGCAAAGTGGAGAACATTATTTTTTCTATCAAGAAACATTCAAATGCACATAACTTTCTACTTACTTCTCCTTTTGAGGTGCCATGTTTTGAAAGTGCAAGTTTTCTTGAATTATATGAATTGGTGATATTCTCATGCCTTGTCAATTTGAATCTCTACAAATTCAAGGGGTGTTAAATTATTAGTCTAAAGCACACATAGTTCAACACACACTTTCTTTCTACATCATAGATCGTAGTTCCACTCTATTACTTACATCATTCAACTATCTAGAGTAGAAAATCAAAGTGAAAATCCTCTTGAGGAGCAAAATATTAATATTAGAACCCCATTGGGTTTAACTCAAAAGTGGTATTTTAAAAAAAATTCTAATTAATAGTTAAATTTGATTATTCATAAAAGATTAGTTAATATGATCTTTAACTAAATGCATCCTTAATAATAAATCTATTATGATTAATTTAGATAATGATCAGATTAACAAAGCCAAAAACATTACAAATATAGTCCATCATAAATGTATAATATTTGAGTTTAATAACAACTCAACCAACTATTGGAAGTTAATACAATAATATTATACAATTATTAGTAACCAAACTATTGTTCATCAAGTATAATAATAAAAATATTTTACATCAGATTGAATATAATAAATACAAGGGTCCACAAAACCAATGAATGTCCATAAAATCGTTATAAGTAAATAGAGTAAAATCATGAGTAAGAGTCTTTATCAGATGACTACTAGAAGAGAGGGAGAGCATCATCAGAGTAGTTTTTGACACCAACTATGGACCATAGATCCCCCACACAATACCTAACTAGGGAATGGCCTTCCCTTAATAGATGAGCAGATGATAATGATGCAGGTATCAATAATTCAACTAGAACCCATGTGTTTTAATATTCTCACTACTTGCAGTAGTAGATCATAAAGAATTCAATTTCTAACATGAAATCATGCATACATACATATAATCAAATAGGTGAAATGATAATGTTAACTATAAATATTAATTTGTCCAAAGTTTTCATATAGTTTAATGATCCATTAGATCAATCATAATCATACACACACACACACACTTAGATCTCATATATAATCTAAGTATTAAAGCCCCTGACTATATGCATGAGAATCAGTCTCATCATAATTATCATTAGTGACAATATTACTAGATTTCTAATTAATCCATATAAAATAATTCCACAAAATTCTCATACATATTTAGTATTTAACACCATGATAATTAAATATAAGAAATATAGAAATAATCTTATGTTAAACAACTTATTTTAACAAATATATTTCCTAAGTTCTAAAACAACCGACGTCTATTTCCCATTAGGGAAATATTGCATATGAAATTAATTTATAACAATCATCATAAAATCCAAGAATTTATCAATTCTTAATAAATATACTGTGTTCACATGTATTATATTAAATAACATAATTCAAGAAATTCTCAATAAAATTCTAAGCAAATCAAAAATAATAAATACAACATTTATTATTCTAATCAGATAATAATCAATTCACTCATAATTAATAACTAAAACAACATATTATTAATTGATGACATAAATCTATTTTGCATATGAATAAAACTATTCACAAAAACAAAACATCGATTTATATATCAAATTATCTATATAAACATGTATATCTAATATGTCCATTTATAGCTATATACATTTAAAACCCTTTTAAATGTATAACCAAATGACATAATATATACATATAAATGGTCGTGTGTGTGTGTGTGTGTGTGTGTGTGTGTGTGTGTGTGTGTGTGTGTGTGTGTGTGTGTGTGTGTGTGTGTGTGTGTGTGTGTGTGTAACTAAAGTGATAACACACACACACACACACACACACACACACACACACACACACACACACACACACACACACACACACACACACACACACACACACACACACACACACACACACACACACACACACACACACACACACACACACACACCTCTTTGTGTGTGTGTGTACATATGTTTTTATGAACTATTGATATATAATATATTGGTTTATATATAAAATCCATATATATATATATATATATGTATGTATGTATGTATGTATGTATGTATGTATGTATGTATGTATGTATGTATGTATATATGTTCGAGTTATCTAAAAACCCAAGTTTTTTACTAAGAATATAAATTCATATTAACTCACACAACATTAAAGACTTATATTAAATGGATTAAAAACAAAGAAAAATAGTTTGTTAAGTACCATATGGTACTTCAAATAAATGAAGTCATTCAACAAATGTTTAACCTCTAAATTAAACATCTAAAATCCTAAACACTTCACTTAAACATTTAAGAATATTAAAACTAAGTTTGAACTGATCATTTAATAAATATTCAAGACCCCATTATAAAATCTAAATATCAAATATGTTCAAAAACCTAGAATAAATACTAGACTAATATTAAACAAGGACTATATTCCCATACTTGGTTCATATATATATATTTTTGTATGCAATCAATAATAACACCAAGAACACACAACCAATATAAGTCTCCATACTAGTCGTCTTATTAATATTTATACATAGTCAAGATTCAACTATTTATTATCAAACATTACAGGTTTTCCTAACACATTCAACACATATAGTGATATATCCACAATCATCTACAAATTTATATACATCAAATTCAACTCATATTAACATATTCATAATTAACTATACTTTATATACTCAGTCAATTAAATAACTTGAGTATGACTTATATTAACTTGCCATTGTTTATATTTAATTAGATTTGAATAGAATACCAAACTGTGTATAATGATTATCATTGTAATAATATAAAACCTATGTTAAGACATTTGATTTCATTATCTAACTATTGACCCTCAATTTGAAGTTAACACGAAACTATTTATTTTTAGTCAACCCTTTTATTCATTCATACCCAACTCATATATAATTCTTTTAAACTTTGACATTAATAAACAACCATAAAACTTAGTCCATAACATAGTCATAAAACTTCATTCAAAATATCCTACAACAAAAACCTAACCTAAACTATACTCAAGCCATATGGATAATGAACTCTCATTCATTTTACTATACCTATTTTTGACTCATAGTCACTAAAATAGATAAACCATTGACTCATAATTAACATACATAATTATCTTGTTATATTTTGATAGAATCAATAAATACATAGTCAATGTAATGAATGTAAGAACCCTTATTCAAACCCCCATCTACACCAAGTCTCTATTCTAAAAACACACAATTATTTTTATATACATCTAGCTAAACAAAAACTCTAACAGGTAAATGAACATATGATAACCCTACTCAAAACCCTATATCTAAACAAGATTTTTAGTCATTTTTCTAATACATTAACATTTCATTGATACATAGCATTATACACAATAATTTAAATCCATATAACTATTTACATAATGAACAAACCATTCACAAATAGTGAACCCACAACAACTTGGTTTCCACAATTACCCTAACCATTTGCATACATGCTATATAAATCCGAATCATTGGATTTGATTATTCTGAGAGAAATTGTTATCCCATAGGGTTGAATCCATGATTAATGATAGGGTTAAAACCTTATAACCTCAATTTATTAAACCCATTAAAATTTATTCATTGTATAACAAGAATAAAAATATTTAGAGTGAGCCAAAAATAAAACCCTACCTCTTTAACTACTAAGGTCATCTCCCTCTTTGTCTACAACTTAAATTTATTTTCCTTCCTTTCATTCTTTTCTCTATCTACCATGGATCCCAAAATAATGTTGTTGGTTGAATATTTTGTCGATCAGCATAATGATAAACAAAATAGGTCTGATCAGCCAAAGTAGGAAGATTAGTCATCCAAATCTATAGTTTTACCACATCAGAAAGACCCTGATCTCTCCTCTCATCAAGGGGAGGTTCCCTGAAGGTATGCTATATATATATATATATATATAAACAAAAAATAATACTCATGGGTAGGACAAACCATCCATCTCTCTTTCTTCAGAGATGATGCGCGTGGATCAAAGGAAAAACTCAAGGGAAATGATAGACAGTACTCCTCTTCTTTCAGAAGTACTATTCAGCAAACCACAAGAATACTCCTGGAAGTAATAACAAAATGTAGCAAAGGATGTAATAAACAACAAATCAAGATGAAACACAAAGTCTTCACCTGGATTGCTCAAGAGTAAGATATGAAAGACAATGAGGGCACAAAGTTGACTCAAGGTCTTTTACATAGAAATGAAAAGAAAACACACTAAAGACAATTATGGGGGCACAAAGTCTCTCCACAGTTGACTCTTTAGGACACCTTCTTGACTGCTGTCACTAATTTTGCTTGTTGAATTAAAGGAATAGAAGATATATTGAAGAAAAAGACATAAGAACAATTTCCTCAATAACAAAGATATTACAGTACAAAGTCTGAAAAACCACTTGCTTTATTATTCTAGTAACAAAATATGATTGACAATCTGAGCTCAAAGTCTCAGCAATGCATTACAATTTGCGTAGAGTTTCATTCTCATTCTCAAAAAAAAGATCCCTATTACAATAGAAGAAAGTACCTTATATAGCCTCTTCAAGAAGGACTCGGGAACAGTCAATACATCATTTTGTGTTGGAATCTGTTAAGAAGACACACTGGAACTTAGGGGCATTTTACCAATTTAATATTATCCATACAGGGAAACAAGTCACGCTTATTGAAAGTTTTCAAATTTCAAAGTCCACCTGGTGATCTGAGCTTATCTTCATCATTCCTCCTTTTCTGGTTAATTGAATTGGGTCTTGGATTTAGTTTGTTGTTCTGTTCCTTCTCCGCTTTTTTCTGGTCTTGGCCTTGAAATATGTGAATGTATTCTAGTCTGTATGTTTAAAGGATCAATGGCTAGTTCACTATGTTGAATTTGATGTTTTTGAGTGCGTCATTCCTTAGTCTTCTTTCAGCTTTTTGCTTGGTATTTTTTGGATTGGACTTGCCCTTTTGGGCCTTGAGAAATGACCCATTTTGAGTTAGAATAGCCTCTTGCAAGGATATCTATCCTTTGAGTAGTCTTTAAATGGCCTTTTAGGCTTCTCTGGGTGACCCTTTGGATATTCCCCTAGGATTTTCTTACGCTTCCTCCCACATACATTTTCCCTGGGGAAAATTCCCATGGACAAAAATTTTGGGGAACCAATTTTAAATGCCTTAAACAAATCTGAAAGAATTACCTTTTGGCTTCCTTGAAAATGACCCTTTCGAAGGGTGCTTTTATCAATTAAGTGTCCTCTACAAGGGCACTTGTCCTTTGGGAAGCTTCCTTTTGCATTGAACTGCCCCTTTGAACTTTGGCGATGAACCATTCTGTTGAACCAATCAGTTGAACCAAAAATGGTTCAAGCTGATGGTTCAAATTGATGGTTAAATTTGAATGAACTGAGCTAATGAACTAAGCATTGAACTGAACATTGAACTTGCCTTTGAACCATGTCTTTAAACCAAAATGTTGAACCTTTTCATTGAACCAAGATGTTGAACCAATTGTTGAACCAAGTTTTGGTTCAACGGTTCAAACAAAGCTTTGAACTGACTGATGAACCATTTGATTGAACCAAAGAATGAACCAAAAGTTGAAACAAAGTAGATGAACCAAATTTTGAAACAAAAAGTTGAACCTGCTGCTAATGTTTGCTGATGGAAATTCCTGTAGAAGTCATGAAACCTGTTGAACTTGTAGAAATGCGCCTATTTGTAGAGTTCGTAGATTTCTAAAAAGCCTAAAAAAATGAGGAATTTGAAAGCCCAAGACAAATTTTGGAAAGGGAAGAGATAATTTTCGTCTGTAGGACCAAAATAGGCTAGCTATTGTCCCAAAAATAGTTGATATTTTTGGGGGACAACAGCTGGCTCCAGTTAGGGAACTTCTATCAATTGCAAAAAGAATTGAAAAGAGTAGAATCTAGAATCTCAAGTCTCTTCATGTGTACCATTGGGTTACGGAGTCATGCTACTCAAAAATGAAAAGGCTTCAAAAATGAAAATGAAAAGCACAAAATAGAACTAAAGACTATACAAATATACATATGTACAGATGATCTTATCTGATGCCTCAAGATTTGAAGCACTTCAGATGCTGCCCACTGTGAGACAATGAAAATGGTGTGCCATCCTGATAAACCAGCAGGAAACCATTTTGTCCCTAGAAATGGTGACGGGCGAATGGAAATCTCCACCAGGAAACCAATTTTTTGTGTCTTCCTCTTAGTCTTTTCATCTTCTTGTTCCAAGGAAGGATGTGGTCTTCAAACTAGAAACCATAACTCCTTGCTCTCTTGGTGAAGGATTCCTTTGCCTAATTTTGATTTGTAGCAGCATGGTCCATCACCATAATTGGTTATTCTTCTGATTTAGTCTAGCACATGATTCGATTGTCCACATCAAACTACTAATAAACTATCAGCTTAGCATCTCCTTTGATGTGAAGGAGTTTGACTTCTTCATCTTGAGCAATCTTCAATCTGAGCAACAGAGATTTGTATCTAGCTATGTTGAAGGTGTTGCTGACTTGAAAATTACATGAAGGAAGAATATTTCCTTGAGGAGATATCAACACAGTCCAAACTTCCTCATTGGTGGAAGAATTGCTGTCATCATCAGAAGCTGATCCCTTATTAGATTTCTCTTCATTAGAGATGGAAGATCCTTCCTTATTTATGCTGCAACCTGCTAATTCTTCTGATGCCTTGTTTGGATCAAATCTTGGATTACTAGCTACAGGACTTTCATCAGCTAAGACATGAGCATCCTCTGTGGTCAAGAAGTAATTACCCCTACCTAAAGGCTCAAACAAAATTTGAGCTATAGGGGCCGACATTTGGGTGACCACAATTTTTACCTCAGACAGGTCTGTACCTGGTTCTCCATCAATGTCCAATTGCTCAGGATTGACTTGCAGGGATTAAAACTCAGTCATCTAAATTTTGGATTTCTTGACATGATTAATCATGTCAAATGACTAGAATGGGCTTGGAAGAGAAGATGGGCGTTCATCCTTTTGATTTTTGGGAGGGGGAGGATTGGTTTGTGAAGTTGAAGTAGAAGGTGCAGAGATGTTCAATGTACTTACTTCTTTGGTAATAACCGGGTCCTTTGATTGAAAAGGAAGAGGGCTTCTCTACTCAGCAATTGAAATTACTAGTTGGGGTTGCTCCTTTATCTTCTCTTTGTTGGCCTGCTAGGCTGACTAATTTTGGGACCTGGTGAATACTGCGTATGATCCTTTGACTACTTCACCTTCACTTCTGAGTTCATCCTGGTAATTTAGGAAACTAATGTGGGAGTCACCAGTTGATTCTTCTAGATCCTCCCTAAAGAGATCAGCATCATTTTCTTGCTCTAACTCAGGTTGAAAATAGGAAACATGCTCTATTTCTAGATATCCAACTATCGAGTTTGTTGGAGGTGCTTCAAGGGCAGGATTCCTCTGTGAGGGAGGAAGACAATTTTGTTGCCCTTGACTTTTGGCAGCGTTGCCTTGATATGGCTGATTAGGGAATGTCCTACTTGATATATCTTTATATAGAGGAGCAAAAGACATACTTTGTGCCATTTTCCTTTTCAAGGCTAGCAATTCATTTGCCAGCTTTTGTACTATTGGATTAGTGGTGACTGTGGGTGAGTATTCAGAAGATGAAGAGGGTTTAGCTCTGTTAGGATCTCTCCTTATCTTTCCTGCCAAGATAAGGTAATCTTCTAGCTCATTAGCCAAGTCTTGAGCAGCCTCAAGGTCTATGTGTCTATCCTGTCTCAACAGAAAACATACTTTAGGCAGCTGTGAGTTGATGAAGAAACACATGAGATTCTGAGGTGTCAGCTAGGTGATCATGGGAATCCTGTGCCTCAGCTTGTTGAACCTAGAAATGAAGTCCCTATAGGTTCATGGGGCTCCTTCTTCATTTGTGTGAGTTGGGCTAGCAAGGCATGTGCATCTTCTATGGGCTTGAATCTTTATTCAAACTTGGCATTAAGTGTATCCTAGTCAGTCATTGATCTAGCTTGTAGATGGTAAAACCAGTCTATAGCAGCACCTTGTAGTGTCTCCACAAAAAGCCTGATTCCCATGTCTTCAAATTCCACCCCTATCACACCACAGGTTATGGTGAAGGCTACAATGTGTTCATCAGGGTGGACTCTTCCATCACCAAAGAATTTGGGGAAATTCTTCCTTAAACTAAGTGGTAGCTCATGTAGAGGTGGAGTCAAGTTGAGTGGGCCAAAATAGTTACCCCAAGGGTCTCGACCTGCCATGATTTAATTATTAATAATAGGGATAACACATCTAAGTGGAGTTGCTAGATTATAGGACAAAAATGGAAAAGAAACTGGCCCTGCTTTAGCTTAAAGCTTGAGGCTTCAAACTGCACTTTCTTTCCCAACAGCTCTGGTTTTATAGACTAGATAATATATTGGAGGTGGATGAAAATGGAGATGGATGAAAATGGTAAGGCTATAAATGGATAATGGGTAAGACATGAAACAGAGTCACTAGAGTCAATAATGGATAAGTTTATAATGATAATGGGTTATATAGGTGATGTTTCAATCTAAAACTTGAGGTTCCAAATTACACAATATTGTGTATATCCCCAGCAGAGTCACCAAAAACTGTTGGTTGAATATTTTGTCGATCAGTGTATTGATAAATAAAATAGGTCTGATCAGCCAAAGTAGGAAGATTAGTCATCCAAATGTGTAGTTTTACCACATTAAAAAGACACTGATCTCTCTTCTCATCAAGGGGAGGTTCCTTGAAGGTATGCTATATATATATATATATATAAACAGGAAATAATACTCATGGGTAGGACAAACCATCCATCTCTCTTTCTTCAGAGATGATGTGGGTGGATCAAAGGAAAAACTTAGGGGAAATGACAGATAGTACTCCTCTTCTTTCATAAGTACTATTTAGCAAACCATAAGAATACTCCTATCAGTAACAACAAATGTAGCAAAGGATGTAATAAATAGAAAATTGAGATGCAACACAAAGTCTTTACCTGGATTGCTCAAGAGTTAGATATGAAAGACAATGAGGGCACAAAGTCACCTCAAGGTCCTTTACATAGAAATGAAAAGAAAACACACTAAAGGAAATTATGGGGGCACAAAGTCTCTTCACAGTTGACTCTTTAGGACACCTTGACTGCTGTCACTAATTCTGCTTGTTGAATTAAAGGAACAAAAGATATATTGAAGAAAAAGACATAAGAACAATTTCCTTAATAACAAAGATATTACAGCACGAAGCCTAAAAAACCACTTGCTTTCTTATTCTAGTAATAAAATATGATCAATAATCTGACCTCAAAGTCTCAGTAATGCATTACAATTTAGGCAGAGTTTCATTCTAATTGTAAAAAAAAAGATCCCTATTACAATAGAAGAAAGTCCCTTATATAGCCTCTTCAAGAAGGACTCGAGAATAGTCAATACATTATTTTGCATTGGAATCTGTTAAGAAGACATGTTGGAACTTAGGGGCATTTTACCCATTTGATTTTATCAATGTAGGGAAACAAGTCACGCTTATCAATGTCCACCTAGTGATTTGATCTTATCTTCCTCGTTCCTCCTTTTCTAGTTAATTAAATCAGGTCCTGGATTTAGTTTGCTATTCTATTCCTTCTCCACTTTCTACTGGTCTTGGCCTTGAAATTTGTGAATGTATTCTGGTCTTTATGTTCAAAGGATCAATGCTAGTTCACTATGTTTAATTTGACATTTTCAGGCGTGTCATTCCTTAGTCTTCTTTTGGCTTTTTGCTTGGTATTTTTCAGATTGGACTTGCCCTTTCGGGCCTTGAGAAATGACCCATTTTGAGTCAAAATAGCCTCTCGCAAGGATATCTATCCTTCAGGTAGTCTTTAAATGGCCTTTCAGGCTTCTTCAGGTGACCCTTCAGATATTCCCTTAGGCTTTTCTTACGCTTCCTCCCATAGACATTTTCCTCAGGGAAAATTCTCGTGGACAAAAAGTCTGGGGAACCAATTTTAAATGCCTTAAACAAATTTGAAAGAATTACCTTTTGGCTTCCTTGAAAATGACCCTTCCGAAGGGTGCTTTTTTTGATTAAGTGTCCTCTGCAAGGGCACTTGTCCTTCGAGAAGCTTCCTTTTTCATTGAACCGCCCCTTTGAACTTTGACAATGAACCATTCTATTGAACCAAGACATTGAACCAATCAGTTGAACCAAAAATGGTTCAAGCCAATGGTTCAATTTGAATGAAATGAGCCAATGAATTAAGCATTGAACCAAACATTGAACTTGCATTTGAACCATGTCTTTAAACTAAAACATTGAACCTTTTCATTGAACCAAGACGTTGAACCAACCATTGAACCAAGTTTTGGTTTAACGGTTCAAACAAAGCTTGGAACTGACTAATGAACCATTTGATTGAACCAAAGAATGAACCAAAAGTTGAAACAAAGTGGATGAACCAAATGTTGAAACAAAGCATTGAACCTGCTGCTGATGCTTGCTGATGGAAATTCCTGCAGAAGTCATGAAGCCCATTGAACTTGTATAAATGAGCCTATTTACAAAGTCCATGGATTTTTTAAAAGATTGAAAAAAATGAGGAATTTGAAAGCCCAAGACAAATTTTGGAAAGGGAAGAGATAATTTTGGTATGTAAGACTAGAATAATTCAAATGTTGTCCCAAAAATAGCTAATATTTTTGGGGGATAACATGTGTAACTCTCTTCTTCTTTATTGTTTTCTCATACCATTTCATGTATTTGAAAACCCCTAAAATCATGGTGACCCCTTATCTACTACAACCGAGAAGACTCACCATCAAGCTAGAAATTACTAGCATGCCTTCCAAACTTCCCAGCTTAACTACCAAGCTAATATAATCCTTATCTATTTCATCCAAAATCACACTCAACCCAGCTCAACTACCACTTGCTTTCTTATTCTAGTAACAAAATATGATCAACAATCTAACCTCAAAGTCTCAGTAATGCGTTACAATTTGGGCAGAGTTTCGTTCTAATTGTAAAAAAAAAGATCCCTATTACAATAGAAGAAAGTCCCTTATATAGTCTCTTCAAGAAGGACTCGAGAATAGTCAATACATTATTTTGCGTTGGAATCTGTTAAGAAGACATGTTGGAACTTAGGGGCATTTTACCCATTTGATTTTATCAATGTAGGGAAACAAGTCACGCTTATCAATGTCCACCTAGTGATCTGATCTTATCTTCCTCGTTCCTCCTTTTCTAGTTAATTGAATCAGGTCCTGGATTTAGTTTGCTATTCTATTCCTTCTCCACTTTCTACTGGTCTTGGCCTTGAAATTTGTGAATGTATTCTGGTCTTTATGTTTAAAGGATCAATGCTAGTTCACTGTGTTTAATTTGACATTTTCAGGCGTGTCATTCCTTAGTCTTCTTTCGGCTTTTTGCTTGGTGTTTTTCAGATTGGACTTGCCCTTTCGGGCCTTGAGAAATGACCCATTTTGAGTCAAAATAGCCTCTCGCAAGGATATCTATCCTTCGGGTAGTCTTTAAATGGCCTTTCAGGCTTCTTCAGGTGACCCTTCAGATATTCCCTTAGGCTTTTCTTACGCTTCCTCCCATAGACATTTTCCTCAGGGAAAATTCTCATGGACAAAAAGTCTGGGGAACCAATTTTAAATGCCTTAAACAAATTTGAAAGAATTACCTTTTGGCTTCCTTGAAAATGACCCTTCCGAAGGGTGCTTTTATTGATTAAGTGTCCTCTGCAAGGGCACTTGTCCTTCGAGAAGATTCCTTTTTCATTGAACTGCCCCTTTGAACTTTGATGATGAACCATTCTATTGAACCAAGACATTGAACCAATCAGTTGAACCAAAAATGGTTCAAGCCAATGTTTCAATTTGAATGAAATGAGCCGATGAATTAAGCATTGAACCAAACTGTTATGGAAGTCTAAGAACAAACACACCTATTCTAATTCCTCTGTTGGATCTTGCTCCTCAGAAAGAGCACAGTATGATTACCAAATATATAAGCAATTAAATATGTGGAAATAACCAGAAGCACAAGTAACTAGAATTCACCAATAGCACAGAATATGAGAGACAATACACTATCTTGTATTAACACTATACAGAAAAGAATACAGCAAAGAGCCGCCACACTCTTTCACCTTACAGAGGTTTGCCACACCTCAAGTGTTCAGTAATTCTTTTCACACACACTCTCCTACACAAAAAATGGTCCCAACAACCAACTCACAAACCGAATTGGTGTTCACCTCTCCAACTAGTCAGTAATAACCCTGCCAGTACACCAAGCACTCTATAGCACTTCAAGCTGATCTCCCATGAACCTGCAACCTGCAATTCAACAGACCATACTCACATGTGGATCTCCTATGAGCTTGTAACAACCTGCAACTCAATGATCATACACACACACAGAAGGTACTTCCTTGCCTTCCTTAACTTATGCTTATACAATACATGCCAATGGGTCTATAAATAGATCCCTAACTTAAACACTAACTTAGACTCTTAATTTAGACAATTATCCATGCAGCTCAAGACTCTAACTGGTCTTTACATGCAAAATCTTCGTTCACTTAACTAACTGTCTGTGCAACTAGCACTTCTGGAACACACAGGCGACCGACGCCGGTCCCTGCTTGTCTGGTTCTGTCGACGTCGGCCGACTCCCTGCCATCGCCAGTGGCCTTCAGCACTGCTCATGACCGACGTCAGTCCTACTACCGATGCTGGTTCTCCTGGATCTCAGCAACCTTCTGTTCCACCTTGTTTGCAAGTAGCTGAAGCTTTTAGCTCCACAACCTAACACAAACATTGAACTTGCATTTGAACCATGTCTTTAAACTAAAACATTGAACCTTTTCATTGAACCAAGACGTTGAACCAACCATTGAACCAAGTTTTGGTTTAACGGTTCAAACAAAGCTTGGAACTGACTAATGAACCATTTGATTGAACCAAAGAATGAACAAAATGTTGAAACAAAGCATTGAACCTGCTGCTGATGCTTGCTGATGGAAATTCTTGCAGAAGTCATGAAGCCCATTGAACTTGTATAAATGAGCCTATTTACAAAGTCCGTGGATTTTTTAAAAGATTGAAAAAATGAGGAATTTGAAAGCCCAAGACAAATTTTGGAAAGGGAAGAGATAATTTTGGTATGTAAGACTAGAATAATTCAAATGTTGTCCCAAAAATAGCTAATATTTTTGGGGGATAACATGTGTAACTCTCTTCTTCTTTATTGTTTTCTCATACCATTTCATGTATTTGAAAACCCCTAAAATCATGGTGACCCCTTATCTACTACAACCGAGAAGACTCACCATCAAGCTAGAAATTACTAGCATGCCTTCCAAACTTCCCAGCTCAACTACCAAGCTAATATAATCCTTATCTATTTCATCCAAAATCACACTCAACCCTTGCCATGCTAAGCATGGTTTGAATAACCAAGCCAACAAAGACAAATGATACTTCTAGAGATTAGGGCTGATATAATAATATGTGAATTAACATAATAATTATGTTTTTCAAAATAATTTAAATATGTATCCCAACCTAATCATTGAACAATAATCAAAACATTTAAATAATCAATGTCACATATCTAGGTCAACATTAGGTATTTAAACATAATTCCCCCTAAGTACTCATAGGTTTAGGTTAATATTAATAAAATAATTTTTCTATAAGTTTAAAATTCAATTTAATCATGTCTTATATATTCATATTCTAACAATGATTTTGTTGAATGTTTAAATTTACCTAGTTGAAAAGTTACACATACAACTATATATAGTATAAACATTCAAATACAAATATGCAACTAAAACATTCAAAAATATTAGCAATACTATGATCATAAAAACCAATCACAACTAAAGATAAGATTGATTAGCATCGAACATGAATCTAAACCATATTAACACATCCAAGCATGAATTAATCAAAAACATTGAAACTTAAAGCAACCATGCATTATATTATGTTGAGTGGTGTGTGTTGGGTTCATTATCAATTCTCAACCATTAGAATGTCTCCATCTATGAAATCCTCCTTGATTATACTCTCCCTCCATATTTGACTAGAGAGTATAATTTCTCCTACATACACCTCAAAAATACAAATGGTAGTTAACTTATAACCAAGAAAATCAATATAAATACTATGTATGTATATTAGTACTAAATAAGCATCATCCACATGCATATTAAAATTCATATATAACTAACCAAAACAAGTAATGAGTTACAAAAATATTCATTATATGTCTATCCATACATCAACATAATGAAAAGTAGTTTTCTATAGTAGTAATTAAACAAATTTAACCCCATAATATCTGTTTAATAAAAAAATCATGTTTAGTGAGGAAATAAAGATGTAACATGCTTTCCCCTTAAAACTAGTCATCATCCTTATGACACTTATTTAAAACCATATTTTTGAGATAAATTAACATAAAGTAGAAAATCAAATAACAACAATAATTCTAAAGAAAATAAATATGGAAATAATATATATAACTCATCATGGTCCTCCCAAGTGGAACTTTCCTTATAATATTGGTCCCACTAAACCTTTCACTATGACACTTCTCTATTAAATAAACTAAGTTTATGAGTGTCAATTATTCTAACTAGTTCTACTATGACCACCCCAAGATCCATAACCTATAAAGTATTCCAATCTAATATATGAGAATGATCAACTACATACTTTTTAAGATAGGACACATGAAAAACATTATGCAATAGAGGTAGAGATGGTGTAAAGGCATGCCTATACGCAATAGGGTTGATCACTTCCAAGACCTCAAAGGGTCCCACATATCTTAATGAAAGCTTCACTAATTTACTAAATTTGATTGAGTTATTATGAGGCTTAAACCTCATAAATACTTTATCATCCATAGAAAATCATCTTGATATCCTTTTCATATCATCATAGATTTTATGTATATGGTTGGCTTTATCCAACCTTTGTCTTATTAACTTGACCTACTCTTCCATTTCTAAAAGCATTTCAAGACGAAATACCACCTTATCTTCTAGCTTGTCCCAACTGATTGGCGTTCAACACCTCCTTCCATATAATACTTCAAATGGAGCCATATTTAAAGAGGATTGGTAAGAGATATTATAAACAAACTCTACTAGTGTAATATAATCTTCCCATTTGTATTGTTGATCCACATAATACATTAAAAGAAGTTCTATAGAACTTGGTTTACCCTCTCTATTTGTCCATCTATTTTCAAATGATATGCAGTACTAAAATTCAACAATGTGCCCAACATTTAATTTAAAGTCAACCAAAACCTAGACATCCTTAGATGTTGATTGGAAATGATATTCTTTGGAAACCCCTTAACCAGTACACCTCTTTCACAAACCTATTCACAAGCATAGGTGAATCATCTATCAAATTAATTGGTATGAAGTGGGATACTTTGTTTAGTTTGTTAACTTCTGTTGGAAATATTTTCATTGATGTCAAAGGTCTAGTATTGGTGATAAAGGCCCCATTACATTTAATGGTGTTTTTAATATTCATATCTTGGCTAATGTGTGTTAATATTTATTTAATATTAATGAATATAATTTTGGTTGCATATAAGTAAAAAGAGGGCCCATGGAGAAGTCAAAAGAGGGCGTATGGTGAAGTCAAAGAGTCACGAGGTAAAGAAAAAAGAGGAATGGGATGCATTTTCTCATGAAGAGTCATTTTGAGGAATTCCGAGAGCCACCATGTGAAGATAAAAGAGGGTATGGTGCATTTTTATATGAAATGACACTTTGAGGAATATGAAAAGTCACCAAGATAAGACAAAAGAGGAAAGAATGCATTTGCTTATGAAGAGTCACCATATGACTTTTCAAATGCAAGGATGTGAAGGGTCATGTAAGTTTGGCACCATTTTCCATGAGGATTGAAGGGTCACAAAGGGTGAATGTCAAAGTTCATTTGGAAAGCTATAAATAAAGGATTGAGAATCCATTTGTAATATGCAAGAAGAGAGCATGATTTTTAATTTTCATATCTAGCTTAGAAGAGGAAAGGAGAGAAAATAAAGAGATATTGTAATGTGTTATCATTTGTTGAGAAAGCAACATTGAGAGATAGTTGTGTGGGATACAAAAAAGGGGTTGGTGCTCCCATGGGTTGGTGCTCATGAATAGTTACTATGTTGGTACTCAGTAAAGGGGTTGGTGCTCTTGCAAGTTAGTGCTTTTGAATAGTTTGAGTTTATGCTCATTCATATACTTGAGATTTTTCTCTATGGCTTTTCCCACATTAGGTTTCCACATTAAATTTGGTGTCTCTCTCTATCTTGTGTGGTGTTTATTATTTTAGTTTTATTGAATATCTTGAATGTATGGTTAAGTGGAATTTGATTAAGTGAAAGTTTATAAGATTTATGATATAGTGATTCACCCCCCTCTCAGTATATTCCATGCTTAACAATTGGTATTAGAGACGGTTCCTTTAGAAAGAGTTTAACAGCTTGAAGGTAGATCAAGGAAAGCATGGTGGCTAGATCATATGGAGATTTTTATACAACCAAGGCACCTTTTTTTGATGGGTCACATTATGCCTTTTGGATCATAAGGATGAGGACTTACTTGATGGCCCTTAGATTTGACATTTGGCAAGAAGTGTTAGAGGAATATGAAGAGCCATAAACACTTGTAACTACTCTGATAGAAAAGAAGGCAAGTCAAAATAATGCTAAATCTTTAAATGTTATTTTATGTGGTTTATGTGAATCAAAAAAATTTAAAGTTATGAAATGTAAATCTGCTCATGAGACTTGGGTAAAGCTTGAGAATATTTACAAAGGTGATGAAAAGGTTCAATGGGCTAAACTTCAAAATTTTAGAAGATAGTTTGAGAGTTTGAAGATGGAAGAGGAAGAAAATATAGAAAGTTATCTTTTTCAAGTTGATCAAATATTAAATCAGATTCAAGGTCTTAGAGAAAAGTTAGAAGAGTCAAAGGTGGTATAATATGTTTTGAGATCTCTATAAATGAGATATGATGCAAAGGTTTCATAAATTGAGGAGATAAAGGATCTTCCCAAGCTAAATATGGATGAACTACATGGTATTCTTACGTCATATGAGATGTAGACCGAATAAGAGAAACCCTCAAAAAGGGAAGCTACTTTCAAGACATCAAAGAAATACAAGGCTAAGATTCAAGAATCAAGTGATAGCTCTAGCGATGATGAAGATGATAACAAAGATATTTTCATTCATAAAAAAAGGGCATAGGTAAATATCAAGGAAAATTTCCATTTAAATGTTTTAAATTTGGTAAGACTGGACATTTTGTAGATAGATGCCCAAATAAGAATAATGATGATAATGAAGAAGGAAATTCTACATACAAGAAAAACTCTTCTTCTTGAATCTCTTCAGATGAAGAAGAGAATCTATTCATGACCATAAATTAAGATGTCTCTTCAAGCAAAATTATAGATGATCAAGAAAAATAACATGATGAAAATGAAGATGAAGCCATGGTAAATTTGGAAGGAGAACTCATTTGTGCCTTAGAAAAACTAAAAGTTTTTGAGAAGAAGAATCGAAGATTGCAACACCAGATTGAGAAAAATGAAAAAGAGTAAAAGGAAATAATTGATGATCTACAAGCACCTTTTGAAGAATCTAAAAGGAATGAAAAATATCTAATAACAAATTGTAAAAAGTAAGTAAAGAATATGAAAGGTATGTTATTGAAATTGCCTCTTTAAAAGAAGATATTGAGAAAGTAGTCAATGATAAAGTAGTCAGTGATTTAAAATTTGAGGATAACACTAACATGTTGAATAAGATATTAGAAAGACAAAATGAAATATTAGATAAGACATGTATCAGATTGGAAATATTAGATAAGATATGAAGAAGAAACAAAAAGGGAAGAAGTGAAGAATACAAAGAACATCTCAAACAAAGAAGGCTAGAAGGAACAAAGCTATAAAATATAATAATGATAAAGATACAAAAATAGGTTCTATTTTCATGGTTATTTTTTTTATTTTAATGGATATAGTCACAATAAAATAGAATGTTAGAAAATAGCTAATAATTTTAGAAATAAGGAGAAGGAAACTCATGCAGAGTCTAACAGAAGCTACAACTCTTTTGCTCCTCTATCAGGGTTTGATGAAGAGGCCATAATATGTTACAAGTGTAATAATTTTGGACACATATCCTAAAATTGTAAAAGCATGTTCAAGTCAATAAAGGACTAGAGTTTCAAGGTTCCATTCATCAAGAAGAAGGTTTAGATGTGTTCATGGAAGAAGAAATAACTTGAAGATTCTATGTTAGTTCAGATAGCTTTTCATTCAAGAAATGAAGAACAACCATGGTTCATTGATAGTGGATGTTTGAGGCACATGACAGAAGACAAGATAAATTTCATAACTCTAAATAATATCAATGGTGGCACAATAAAATTTGGAGATAAAACCACTACTAGGATAGCTAGAAAAGGTACTCTGAGTTTGGATAATGGTAGAATCAAGACTAAGAATGTATTCTATGTAGAAGGTCTTTAGCATAATCTATTGAGATTAAGTCAAATATGTGATTAGGGATACAAATTAAATTTTGATGTAGAAAGTTGTGAGATTAGAATAAAATATTCAAATGAGTTGATTGTAGATGTTTAAAGGACATGCAATAATTTATATGTGTTATCAAATAACTTCAAAAAGTTTTGATCAAAGGACACATTCAAAGATCTACAAGAGGAGTTGGGAGTAATTTATTTTACTTCCTTCCATTGAGGATCAACATCAGTTGAGGGGGAGGTAAGTGTTAGCTCCAAGATAGGCCCTTTT
This sequence comes from Torreya grandis, assembly GCA_037957365.1. Classification (NCBI taxonomy): domain Eukaryota; kingdom Viridiplantae; phylum Streptophyta; class Pinopsida; order Cupressales; family Taxaceae; genus Torreya; species Torreya grandis. The sequence goes on along the minus strand of JARHVA010007942.1, from coordinate 465,035 downwards.
CCATTGATGTCAAAGGGGGAGAAAAATAGAAATAGGTACATGTACAAGTGTAGAAATAGGTATAGAATAGGTTCAAGGAATAGGTACAAGTTGCTACAATAAGGGGGAGTTACTATATGATTTTTAGATGGTAGTATGTGTAGGTTTCAAGATGTTGCAATTTTAGTTTGAGGTTGCCATCAATGATAAAGGGGGAGATTGTTGGAAATATTATCATTGATGTGAAAAGTCTAGTATTGGTGATAAAGGCCCCATTGCATTTAATGGTGTTTTTAATATTCATATCTTGGCTAATGTGTGTTAATATTTATTTAATATCAACAAATATATTTTTGGTTATATATAAGTCAAAATAGGGCCCATGGAGAAGTCACAGAGTCATGGGGTAAAGACAAAAGAGGGTATGGTACATTTTTCCATGAAGGGACACTTTGAGGAATATGAAAAGTTACCAAGATAAAGACAAAAGAGGAAAGGATGCATTCACTTATGAAGAGTCACCATGTGATTTTTTGAATACAAGGATATGAAAGGTCATTCAAGTTTGGCACCATTTTCCATGAGGATTAAAGGGTCACAAAGGGTGAATGCCAAAGGTCATTTAGAAAGTTATAAATAAAATCTTAAGAAGACATATGTAATATGAAATAAGAGAGCATGATTTGTAATTGTCATATCTAGCTTAGAAGAGAAAAAGAGAGAAAAGAAAGAGATATTGAAATGTGCTATCATTTGTTGAGAAAGAAACATTAAGAGATAGTTGTGTGGGATACACAAAAGGGGTTGATGCTCCTATGGGTTGGTGCTCATGAGTAGTTTTTGTGTTGGTGCTTAGAAAAGGGTTTGGTGCTCCTGAAAGTTGGTGTTTGTGAATATTGTAGTTTGAGTCAGTGCTCATTCATATACTTGAGATTATTCTCCATGGTTTTTCCCACATTGGTTTCAACATTAAATCTAGTGTCTCTCTCTATATTTTGTGGTGTTTATTATTTTAGTTTTATTGCATATCTTGAATGTATGGTTAAGTGGAATTTGATTAAGTGAAATTTTATAAGATTTATGATATACTGATTCACCCCCCCTTTCAGTATATCCCATGCTTAACAACTTCCATAAAGATAATGGCATGTTAGTTCCATGATAATAGAAAACCTTAGACAGATTACATAATAATTACCTTCCACTTTCATTTTGGTATATCATGAGGATACAATAATCCTATTCGATGCACATGTTCATCTTTCACACACTAACACTCTAAGGAAAAAGACACAAAATCCACTACATCCCTTTTAATTCTTTTTCATAAATAAATAGCTTTTAGCTCATCCATGAGCTTAGTCACTCTTAGATGACCTAAATAAGGGGCATTGTGTAATTCCTTTGCCACCGTGCTCCTCAAATTCTCTCTATTAGGTACATATATTTTGCCATTATACCTTTAAAGACCACCATTATCTAAATTAAATCCTTTACTCTTAGGATTCTGAGCATCCTCTAATATAGCTTTCATAACTTGTTCATATAATTCATCTTCAAGGGAGAATTTAATAGATTGATCATGAAAGGTACTCCCAATAGTATCTAACGATTCTATATACATTTTAGAACTTAGGGCATCAACAACTCTATTTTTATTGTCCTTAATGTAGTTAATATCAAAATGTAGTTGGATAAGAACTCTAACCAACATATTTAATGAATATTTAGGTTTAGTTAGGTTAATTTATATTTGATTCTTGAGTTTTTAGTCTTGAGGTCAAATAATTATACCAATAGATAATGCCTCCAAACTTAAAAAGCATGCATAATTGACACAAGTTACAAATCATGTGGAACATAATTTAACTCATATAATTTAATAGTTCTAGACTTATATGCTATAACTAAACCATCCCACATAAGAATTCCTCCAAGACCATCCTCAATTACATCTGTGATTACTAAGAGCTAACCATAAAACTTCTTGTAATAGACTACTAGACCTATAAAACTTCTCACTTCATGAAGATTTTTGGTGTTGGCCACTCCATAATGGGTCTTGTCTTCACTAGTTTAATTTAAATTCAATATGTGGAGATAATGTGTGTCAAATATTATAATTTACTCTAGAAAAATGCACATTTGGATAACTTACCATACATTTTGTGCATACTTAAATGCTACAACACCAAATCTAGATGTTGTAGATGCTCTTCCTCATTATTATAATAACTGATGATATCAACCATAAAAAATAATACAAATTTATCCATATAATCCATAAAAATAATATTCATGAGATTCATGAATGCTACTGTAGCATTTGTTAACCTGAAAGTCAACACTTTAAACTCATAGTGCCCACACCGAGTTTTGATTGTTGTTTTATGAATATATTCCTCTCAAATCCTCAATTGATGATATATTTCTCAAAGATATATCTTCAAGAATATTTTTTACCCATGTATTTGAATAAATAAATCATCAATGTGAGGTAATGGATACTTATTATTGATTGTCACTTTATTTAACATCCTATAATCAATACACAGGCAAAGAGTACCATTATTCTTATTTATGAAGATGAATGGTGCACCTATGGTGACACACTTGGTCAAATTAACCCTTTAGATAATAAATCATGTATTTGATACTTCAACTCAACTAATTCTATACTCATCATCCTATAATGTGCCTTGGACTATGGTTCAAAACTAGGTACTATGTCGATTGAAAAATTAAACTCATGCTTAGGTGGTAATCCTGTTAATTCATCAAGAAACAAATCCTAAAAATTCCTAAGGGTAGTATTAAATGGATGAGTCATTGTTTTACTCTATATAATGTATTATAAAAATAAATTCATGAGATCCTTTCCTCTAAGCCTTCTTATGCTGAATTGCTGAAATCTACCTAAGTTTTAACTCCCTTTTCTCACCCTAAATTTGAGTCTAATTTCCAAAATCATCCTGACACTCTACCTTATTCAAATAAAAATTTACATTTGATTTATGATTAAAAATCTAATTCACCCCAAGGATTACATAATATGACCCTGACAGAGTTGCATAAAGATCTATAATAGTAGTTCATTTAGGCAACTTAATCTCAACTTCCATTATTTAAACACCTATTAAATTTGACCTTAGCATCATTCCCATATTGCATTGACCATGCATTTTCTATTAAACTAGATTTAATAAACAACTTAGAAAGCATACATGGAGAAATAAAACACTTAGTAGCTCTAGTATCTATCAAAATGAAAATAGGTTAACCAAAAATATTACATGGAATCTCAATAGGTGAAGATTGAAAATTAGCTTAATGATTGTTAACCACCACATGGAATGTATTTTGGAAGTTCCCTTGATGTGTAGTACCATTTGATTTTACTTCAAACTTTCTCTAAGCACATTCCCTGAAAAAGTGATCATTTTCACAAATGAAGCATTTACTAGGTTGTCTTTTCCTTTTTAACTATTAGCTCTCCTTGAACCCAAATTTGAAACCACCAATCATTTTATTTCCACTCGATAAGTTAATAAACTTAGTATTTTTATTCTTGAACTAATTCTTGGAATTCTCATTCTTCTTCTAATTCTTTTCTTAAGAGTCAGTTTGGAACCTCCAAACTTCTTAAAATTATCTCTAATTTGAGCAAGATATTTTAGCTTAGACTTCTACTTAACTACCTTAAAAAAAACCTAATCCATCATAAATGGATCATACACATCTACCTCACATCTAATTTTATGTTTTAATGCCATAATGAACCTTTGGATTTGAAACCTTTCATCTTCCTGATATTGAGGAACACATTTTAGGAACTTGGTGAACTACTCCTAGTACTTGTTCATTGAAAGAACTCCCTAATTTAGATTCTAAAAATTTATGAAATTAGGATTAAAATATATCTAAGGAATATATCATGACCTAAATGATGTCATAAGCTTCTCCCAAGTAGTGGTGGTAGAGTCAAGGTTCATCTTTAGCTTCTTATTCTCCCATCATGTTACTACTTCTTTAAAAAGTTGATATGTTCCCCAAACTACTTTAGTAACTTTAGATTAGTTTTGTATCTTGAAATACTTTCCAATTTTAGTTAAATAATCTTAAACAACATCCCCAACTATAGTTCCATCAAACTTAAGAGGATTTACCATCTTCATTGATGGATGGTAGAGCCTGATCTTATTATAATGCCTAGTTCCCAACAGGGGGTGTGGGGGAGAAACACCCCCCACTATGGTTTTAATGGGGGTCCATGGGATGGTGAAATAATTAGAAGCCCACATGGTGGGGGTTATAGGGTAGTGCCCCTGAATAAATTTTTTGTTAAAAATGCATTGTAATATATTGTAATTTTGTACTAAATCTGGATCATTGACTATTAGGTTGTATATCTAATTGTAAAAATTATGTTTGTACATTTTTTTCTTAATATATAACCCTATTTTTAATATGAGAACATTGTAATTATGTTGGAAAGATGTATTTAGGTGAAGAGGAGTTTGAAGTGGATATATTTCAGGTTTTATCCCTTCAACATGTTGGATTAAATAAAGAGATGAATTGGTTGTTTCTGTGTGGATGTAGCCCATATTGGGTGAACCATATTAAATATATGTCTATCTTTTATTGTGTTTTTTGAATTTTAGTTTTGTTTTTATTTCATTAATATTGCTTTGTGTTCTATATTCTTAAAAATTGGTATCAAAGCTAAAGGTTTATTTGGTAGATAAAATCATAAGAAAAGAGGGTTCCTGGTTTGAGTGGGAGCAATGGTAGCAGAAGGAAAGTTTAAGGTCAAAAAGTTTAGTGGCCAAAACTACTAGCTATGGAATATGTAAATGGAGGACTATCTATATCAGAAGGATATTTTCCTACCATTGGGTGGAATAGCAAAGAATCTAGTAACTATGAAGGATGAAGATTGGGAGGTTCTTGACAGAAAGGCACTAGGAATAATACAGCTATGCTTGGCAGCATCAATGGACTTCAATATTTTAAAATAAGAGACAACAATGGATGTGATAAAGGAATTAGATAGAGTGTATAAAAAATCCTTAACCTCCAACAAGGTATTTATTATGAATCATTTAGTTAATCTATAAATGTCAGAAGGTGGGTATGTTGTTGATCATTTCAATGAATTTAACATGATCACAAATCAGTTAATCTCTATAGGAGTAAATTTTGATGATGAGTTTAGGGATATTTTTATTTTTTGCTTATTTATATAAATTTGTAATGTCTTGTTCGTGGTTATGAATAATTATATCTGTAGTTCAAACATTTTAAAGTTTGATGATCTTATTGGTTTTATTCTTAGTGGGGAAATGCTATAAAAAATCACAAGTGAGACATTAGGTAATGATTTAACTATGGATAATATGGGAAGAAAAAAAGATATAGGAAAGGGACCAAGGAATTATGGTAAGTATAATAAGGGTAGATCCAAATCTAGAGGAATGTTAGTGTGCTAGATTTGTGGGAAGAAAGGACACCTGAAGAAAGATTGTTGGTTTCGAAAAGGAAAATAAGGAGATGGACAAAAAGATAAAAAATAGGAAGAAAATGTAGTAGGTGATGTGTTAAAAGATGCTTTAATCCTTTATTTAGATAATATTAATGATTCTTGGGTGTTATATTTAGGGGATTTATTACATGCTACACTCCATAAGAAATATTTTCAAGACTATGTTTAAGGTGATTTTGGACAGGTTTATTTGGGTGATGGTGAACCCTATAAAATTATAGGAAAGGGAAAGATACAGATGAAATTATATAATGGAAAAAAAATGGTTGCTAAAATAGGTGATCCATGTTCCTAATTTGAGAAGAAATCTAATTTTAGTAGGGTAATTGGGAAGTGAGGGCTGCATAGTTACATTTGCAAAAAAATTGTGGAAGGTCTCTAAAGGATCACTGGTAATAACAAAAGGAGAGAAGGTAGGTACATTATATTTTTATAATAGTAATGTTGACTCTTCTATTGATTTAGATTCTATAGAAGTGGATACAAAATTATGGCACCACAGACATGGGCACATGATTGAGAAGGGGATGCAAGTTCTCCACTCAAAGAATTTGTTGCCATATTTGAATAAGGTGGATTTCAATTTTTGTGAGCATTGTGTGTATGGAAATAGAAGAGAGTCATATTTACTAGAGTTGGGAAGATAAATAAGGATCAAAATTTAGATCTTTTGCATATATATTTATGGGGACCAAATCATGTATCATCCCTTGGTGGCTCTTCTTATTATGTTACTTTTATTGATGATGCAACTAGAATTTTTTTTAAGAATTAGATTTTATATTGTGTGTAATTACTGAAAGGTAAATATTAATTGTTTATCTATATTTGGATGTAATAAGCTATCATAATATTAATATAAACAATTTTATGAAAATATATTATATTATATTATATTGTTAAGATATATTGTTATGATTTATAACAATTTATCCCTTATAGGTTTGTGAGTTATATTAGGGAGTTGGGTGAGAGATTTAAGGAGATATGATCTCCTTAATTATAGGAAAGAGTTTTCATATTTAATTGTAAAATCTCATATTGTTTATTATTCAGATAGTCTAAAATAATATATTATCAGTGTTTAATGAAATTTCATGTGTTCAGTTATTTGATTTTTTGTGCTCAGATCTATACCAACCTCATCATCTTGAATCAGAGTAGGCTCGAGATCATGGTGGGAGTAACGTGAGAGAGGCTCTTCTTATCCTTTACTTACTACTCAAGACTTGTTTTTGTGGACCATGTACTTATTTTAATGGAAATAAAGGATCTTGTTAGGGTAAGGTGTCTTGGAGTCTAATATTAAGTGCATCACATTTATGCATTGAAGGTTCTCAAATCTCAACACATCTACCATTGCATTAGACTAAGCAGAATCTATGGTCATATGCATTCAACCTACCAACTTTAATAGTTGAACAACATTTCAATACCATGTATGTATTGTCATTATTGTTTCCATGGATCTCAATTTTATATAGAATCTACTTGAGTCATTTGTGCATTCTACCTATTGGCATCTCATTTAGTTTGTGCATAGACCTAGCACACATTGTTCTCCACTATATAACATTCCATGCATGTGTCCTCATAAAATATTATGAATCTCTAAACATCTCCATTGATTCTTCCATTTTATGAGGATCCAGACATTTGCATTCACTTTTATTAGTGTAATTAAGATATTCATTGAAGGATTAAGGACATTTCAAAAAATAACCACAGGTCTGCCTTATAACTTAGAGGGTCTGGCATAAATATCTATCTTATAAAATGGAATTCAAAGATGTCCTAAGAGTTATATTTAACCACATATGTCAGAGAAGAGAAATTGGAAGCATATTTTTCTGGAAGGAATTTCTCTTGCATTGAATTTAGCTATCCAAGATTTTGTCCTATTTTAAAAAATACTATGACTCACCTGATTCAATAGTGAGATTAGACACTCAACACTCCTCAGTGGATCCATGAAGATTGATATTTTACTAATTGAACCTCTCTATAAAATTTTTATCCATACCCATCAACTGGTTACAAAGGAATTGAAATAACACATGGTGCTACATATAGATCCCTTGCATGCTACCAAGTTTGTCTTTTTCTTAATTAAGTCATTTATTATTTAGATGGAATGCTCCAGGTTAGTCAAATAGCTTTGAGTCATGTCAATTGATTATAAAAAGGTTTTTTTTTTGGTCTATGTTAAAATTTTATTTATTTTATATTCTTTTTATTATTCTTTATGTTTATATAAGTTAAAATGTGTCATATTTCAGGTTTTCATTCATTTAGTCTTGGTCAAAATTTGCTTTTAAAATATTATTAGTAGTTTAGTTATCAAAATATTTATAGGCATAATATTTTATGTTATTTGTCAAAATCAAGTCAAAATAATTACATCTATCATCATAATGTTTGTTAAAAGATCTGGTTTTAAATTATGTATTTCTTGGACAAAGAGTTAGAATCTTTTTAGTGAGTCGTTAGTGTCAAAAGGTCTCTAAAATAAAAAAATGTACAAATAAAAATAATTTACCTTATAGATGTATTTTTGGGTGACCCTGATGTCTTGAGTCAAATATTATGGGAGACTCTATTCCCTTCAAAATCATGCACTTGAGCTACATCGATATATCAACTAAGTACCTTTAAAATTTGGAGGATGGAGGATACATGGACGATGGAGGTCTTTTAGTGACCTTTCATTAGTCACTAACAATGAGGCTGCATCAATGTTTTGGTGACGTATATAATATGGTGTGTTTTTCATAATAAGAAGAAAATAATATGCCTATTCAAAATATGTAATTTGCATGCAAATTCCAAACATGATTCCCTGATGTGAAGACATTGTGAAAGGACACAATTACCAATGTAAGTCAGTTCATGGATCTTGAAAGGGTTTGTGGTAGAGATCCAAAAAACCACAAGGGCTGAATAATATTTTGGCAATAGTTAGGAGAGTGGCTACTACAAAGATATCATGACTACTTTACTTCTTTATGATGATGACCCTCAGTGATGCATTTGTTGTTGTCACATAAAATAAATGTAAGATGCATTCCTTTTCATAATAGTTGTCATGTGTAGCAAGATTATGTCAGTAGTATATAGGCATAAGTATATGTGCTATCATATAGTTCTATTTGTGCCAATTCTTGGAGGCAGATGGTATTATTTCTCTTAATTTCTACTCAGTTTTTAATTAAGGAAGAATTTAACAAACTAATAATAAGGGTGTGGTAGAATAAACTAGTTGTTATGCACGCATGATCTAGACAAGTGTGGAGAAATACTTTATCTTCGAAGGATGACCTATAGATTAAAAAACACTAATAAAAGGGGTTGTTATAAATATATTTAGGTGGACTACCTAGTGTGAGCTAGATCCAAGAAGTGTGAGCTTGATAAGAGGCAGTCAATCCACTCTTTGATAACAATTAAGTTGAAAGAGATCAAATAAAAGTATTTTCATAGAATAATAGAAAGTAACTAAAATTAAATATAAGAAAAAATGAATTCTTGTTAGAGAAAATAACTAAATATAGCAATAGTGGGTCAATACTAGTGCTAAAATTGATAAAGTCAAGTTTAAAAAATTAGGTAGGGGTTTGTGGATAGGCAGGGACATAGAAAGTTGGATTTGGTTGGGGCTAAGAGATTAGAAATAAATTTATGTTATTTCTCACCATAGTGACCATCGACAATCAGGGTGTCCATTGATGGTTAAGCTGACTATCGATGGTTGGGTAACCATTGATGGTTGAAGGTGACCATCAGTGGTTATGTTGACCATTGATGGTTGCTTATTGATTTTTAAGGTAATCAAAAAAGATTTTTAGAATAGGTCAATGATCAGGTAAAGGTTGGTCAAGGGTCTGGTTAGGGGTAGGGAAGTTGGAAGATGGGCGTAGGAGGCTTGATTCAGGACTAAAAGTTAAAAACCAAATAAACAAAGCTAAAATACAAAATGTACCTATTAATTTATAAATGGTTAATGATTGGTGGCTAGAGAAATTTTGGTAGAGTAATAGTATTTTTCTTCAAGAGTAATTTTGGTAAAGGTTTGGATATTTGTTATAGTTGCTAAATTTCTAGAATGAAGATTGGTAGGAAATATTAAATACCTATGTGCTAGAATACTCTTGTGATTGATGGATCATTTCACCTCTTACTGTGAACTAGTAATTTGACTTAAGAGAGGTGATTAGTATCTTGTTAGTCCAAAAATTCAAACAAATTGATAAAAACACACTAATTAACATACATCTATAGGCCTAGTTACTAGGACTAAAAAATTCAAAAAATAAGAATCTTTCACCTTCCTTGGATGCTCCAAATGCTTGTTATAGTGGCTTTCTTGGTTTGTGCTCATGAAGTCTTCCTCAAAAGAGGCTTGGCTATGTCCTCTTCTCCTTGGCACCTTGTGGATTTGGCTTGGATTGGCTCAATATTTTGGCATGTGAGGGATTTTGGAATCAATTCGACATGGTAACTTTGTATAAATTAATCTTAAAATTCAATAGGTAAGGCCTCCTATTTATAGATTTTTGAGATTTCTCAAAATCAACCTAAACCATCCATCTTGAGATGAAGATGTGTGGTTAAGGATTAATTCAATTTTTTGGAATTAAATCTATAATCATCCTCATCATGAAATTGTAAAAAGGGGCATTGAAGAGGCATGGAGGGTCATTATGAGGCATGGGAGACCCATAATCTTGATATTTTGACATTTATGGCCTAAGGATGTCTTCCTAAGAAATGAGGTCACCTGATGATGTAATTATTCAATATTCATTTTTAAAAACAAGTATTTAACAAGTTTCCATGGAATTATTAATTAGGCTCTAATTTGGTTTTATTAGCTCTTAATCATGATTAAGCACTTTGTGCACAAATTACTCAAATTGATTAGAATGCCTTGCTATTGGTCTAAAATTTGACTGGATTGGAATTGGAAGCCTATGTCAGATGAGCTAGAGCTATATTCCCATTTAAGATGTTACCAACACAAAAGAACAAAGACATGCATCTCATAGAATAAATTTGAAAGAAAAGAGCAATCCAGAGCACCCAAGTGCAAAATTAGAATTTTGAATCGAAATAATATGATCAAAGTTAGCTAGCCCATAAATTAAATTGCCCCATTTAATGATAACCTAGCAAAAATTAGCAATTCAATATATCAATTTCAAATCATTTAATTTGTTTTAGTGTTTTTAAGCCAAATTATGCATTTTGGTGGAAATTAGTTAAAATCCTAGCTAGAGGTTATCGATGGCTAGATTTAGGTGTCTACGCCTACTCCCCTTATTTTATAGGCAAAGAGAGGTAGAGGATAGAAGGATCCCTATGAGTTTGGCTTTTTTGATTTCAATGTTTATGAATTTATTAGCAATAGGCATGGTAGACATATTTAATTATTCCATATTAGTTTACACAGCTAGTATTTGTGTAAGAATGAGGAAGACCTGATCATTGATGATCAACCTAATTGTCAGTGGTCAAGTTGATCATCGATGATTGAGGGTTTAGAGGAAAATTGGTCAAGGTGAGTTCAAAAGGGTTGGGTCATGGTTAATTTAGTAAGCTAGTGAGTTTAGTTGGATAAGTAGATAACTTTACTCAAGGTTTGATGGGTTGATTAGTGGGTTTAGAAGGGTTAGGTGTTCCCTAGGGGGACCTGAGGCATTTTCACATATACACCCATCGTGTGCAATTTTATAGTGTTCATATTTTGCCCCTTTTTGTTATATGGATTTTAATTAACAAGATACAAAATAAAAATGGATTGTTGGTTAAGGATCTGATTGCCTCGAGTATGGGAGGAGGTGTTTCCCTCTAATATAGGAGTTGATGAAGTGAAACCAAAGTTGAGTCAAGGTTTGAGAAGAAGTTTATGGTGAGTCATGAGGTTGGTGATAAGGGTGGTTGGGAATGTAAATATGCACATAAAATATGACTAAGTATGACAACTAAGATCACATAAAGACTAAGGTTACCATAGTTGGTAAAAATAAGGTCAATTCTAGAAGGATTGGTGATGGGGTAACTTGGCCATATCATTAGTCATAGCTGATTAGATGATTCCTATTAAAGTTTCCTAAATAGGGATAGTGTTTTCATAGGTATCTAAGGTAGGAAGTGCTCCTTTAATAAACACAAATGGTCTGGTGTGTACCAAGTGGTGCAAATTTCAAATGTTCAACATGGTAAGGTTGGTTAGTATAGTCAAAAATGACCAAGGCAAGGTCATCACAAAAAATACCATAGTTTAAGCCAAAATGGCCAACATTGAGGTGGGCATGGTATAATGGTTAGTTAGAGAAGGGTAATCTCCCTTAGTTTGGTTTTGGTTTGGTGGAGAAGGTCATCTCCAAAAATGAGGCACTAAGTTATTGGTGCCTAATTTTTTTAAAATGTGGGTTTCCTAACCATCGATGATTAGGGTTCCTAAACTTGACCATCAATGGTGAAGGGGAAACCCTAAAACCATGGAACATAAAAAGTGAAAATGAAAATTCATTTTCACTTTTTTCTATTTGACTTGTAGTGACTTCAATTCATTTAGCAAGTTGGCATTTTGTGAGTGATAGTATTGATGAGGTGGGTTTGAGGTGTTGACTTGGTGATTATTGATTAGTGGTGGGATTGACCAGATAGTTGAGTCAACCTGACTATTAAATTGATGATATAGGGTGGATGAGGATGTGGCCAAGTAATGGGATATGGGATTTATCCTCAACATCAATTGAGGAATGAGGTAGGTGGTGTTTTTAAATTTTTAGATTAGTTGATTAGGTCATTTTAAAGTTAAATTTGGTTATTTTGTGTTTTTTTGGTAGGGTTTTAGGGGGGTTTTCCCTAATTATAGGTTTTGGTTGATAGATAGGTAGGAGTATCACTAGCTATTACATAGGCATGGATTACTATGTTATAGGGGTAGGTAGCCACATTACAGTACCAAATTATGACTTTATAGGGTTAGGTTACCACTACAATAGGTGAGAGAGATCAGGCTAAGACCTCACTAGGCTTAGTGACACATGAGAGGGACACCTTGAGATAGAGGGGAGGAATAGTAAAAATACTAATAAGACTACCAGGTATTATCCTTACATCATGGTACCTAGCTAAAATGGAGGAGTTGAGGTATTATGAGGCCATAGTTCTAGCACTATCTTGAGTAGCTTTGATGGGGTAGTTATGGTGACTCTAGGTCAATGGGCCACTTTGGTGGGTGGACAAGTAGGCATCCCAAGAGGATTGATACTAGATGGTAGTCGTAGTGCAAGTGGGGCTAGTGGTAGTTGTTCCCTAGGGACATGATATGATATGGTAAGATGTATAGATATAGATGTACATGATTTTGATGCAAACCTACATGCCAATGTAATGAGATGTACATGTTTTGAAAGAGAGAGATATACATTATTACATGTATTTTTTATTTTGATGACATGGTGTATATGATTTTTATTATGTTCATGATGATATATAGATGTGATTTATATCTAGATGTGATGTATGTTTCATGGTTCATGGTGTACACATTTTGATGTTTTATGCTTTATTGAGATGTGGACTCAGTAGCTTAGGCATGTGATGATTATGGATGATGTTTAATGATAGATGATTATGATGTTTATGATAATTTGTGGTTTGATTATGGTTATTGATGTGGTTTATGATATGATGTTTTGGTTTTATTCATGAATATGTGATGTGGTAACTATGGTGACAACATTAATGAAATCAAATAAAGCAAGTTAGATAACAAACTACATGTGGGAAAAGAAATAAGAATCATGAGACATATGTCTACATGAACCAATGATGAGAGGACAAGAAAAAAATATGTTGCTTTTTTATTGGTAAAGACAAAACAAAAACCAAAGATAGATTGGATTAGGGAACATAAGTCTTTCAAAAGCTTCACATTAACATGCTTTGGTTGATAAAAAGGTGTCTTGATCACATTATATCAATTAAGATCATAATCCATTGATATATAATTGTTATAAAGGGGATATAGGTCATAGGTGAAGGGTAAATGGGTGATAGATAAGGTAGCCTTATGTGGGTTAGTTTTCCCCTTCTATAAGTGACCTAAGAATCATAATAAATAATTCCATGTCTTCATGCAAGGTGTAGACTGATCAATGTGTGAAGTATACTAATGTTATATATGAAAGATGATTGTAGTTTTCTTGGGATATCTTGTTCTAATTTTGATATAGGGTATTTTGTTATTTTTGTTGTTTTGATAAGTTTGTGAAGCTGATCGATGTGAGAATATTCAAATGATTACTTTTAACAAATTTGACTTAGCCACCCTTCAAGGGAGTGGTCTAAGTTAGTGTTTATTTATTTGGTAACTATCCTTTAAGGGTGCAATCTATATTTTTAAGCAATTTGCTTTTTTGGGTAGCTATCCTTTAAGGGAGCAGTCTGCAATGCTAGAGACATGTGACCCAAGTGATATTTTGGTATCCCAAATTATTTTGATGCTAGGTTTAGACATGGACAAGTCCACATAGGCTTAGAGGTTTACCTTTATGAGGGAAAAAATAAAACACAAAAGTTTAATGATAGGTGAAAGAGGTGGTTTTGAGAGACAATGACCATGGGATTCTATCTAATTAGAGATGAAAATTATGCATGAGAACCATGTTATGGGTAGAGATAGGGTACCCATAATTATGATTAGGCTATAACTGTGATGGTTAATCACATGGTGCTATGTTGTAATTGGTTATCCTCAAAGGGATGGTAGGAAGGTGTGAGGAAGGTGAAAATCTCATAAATCAATGGATGAGCTTAAGTTAGACAAGAAGGTGAGTTTAAACCTCATTTAATAAAATAAATGTCACAGATGCAAAGCATTGAGAGGCTCAATTTATAGTTTGCCTTTGAGAGAGGACAAATGATAGGCTCTTTATCCATACTTGTGGGTTATGATGTAGGGTCCAAGTCAATTGAAATCAAACTTGCTTCTTTTTATTTTCTCCATATTAGTTACATGTTTGTTTTCCTTTGAGATGAGGTCTTTGATATATAATCCTTGTTCTATTATGTTATTTCTATAGGTGCTCTTAATTCACTCTTGGTAGAGTCAAAGATGGTTAAGTGCTACAAGGTGATGCTCATCAAGTAGCTCAAGTTGTGCTAGAGGTTCTTGATGATAGTCACTCCTAGAAATGATGTCTTAAAAGGATATGCAAAGAAAAGGAATCTAGAATTTGAGAGGCAAAACTAACTCTACTTCAAAGACTAGAGATAAAAGGGTAGCACTTGTAGAGGTTTGAATTCTAGTGTAATAGGCCCTTAAAGCAAAAGGGATATGCAAGTGTCAATTCTGATCTAAAGCACTGACTACTTTGTTTAACATTTTGTTGAAGGTTTTTTTAGAGGATTTTACCTATCCATTTTCTTGTGGATGATAAGGTGAGAAAAGGCTTAACTTGATGCCAAATTCATTGTAAAGACCTTGGACTTACTTATTTTTGAAATATTTTCCATTATCGGTGATGATCTTATGGGGAATACCAAAATGACAAATGATATGATTATTGATGAGCTTAATATCTTGTAAATTTTGGTTGAGATGAGAGGAATGCCCTCCACCAATTTGGTAAAATACTTAGTGGTGGTGATAATGGATTAGTGTCATTGTGAATAATGAGGATTTATTTCCCCAATGAGATCAAGTCCCCATTGTGAGAAGGGCCAATAGTGTTTGGATACTTAAAGGCCATGAGAAGGTAGGTGATGTAAATTAGCATGTTGTTGACATTTAAAATACTTATTTACATAATCAAAATAGTCCTAGTTAAGGGTGGGACAATAGTAGCTAAGGTAAAGGATACATTTAGTGATAGGTAAACCACTAAAGTGTCCCTCATAGATTCCATCATATGTTTCCTTGATAGTATGGGGAGATTCATGAATATGTAGATAATGGATAAAGAGGTCATCAAAACCATGCTTGTAAAGGATTCCCCCTATTATGGTGTAATGAGAGGTACTATGAACAAAGGCTCTTTGAGCATTCCTAAAGCGGTTGGGAGGAATGATGATGAGGTTGAGGTAGTTAAAGGTTTGCTCATACCATATGTATGATGGAGATGCTTCCACACTACAAATGGTAGGGAGATCAGAATGAATATAAGAGGGTGTGATAAATATATGAATGGTGAAAAAGAGTTTAGAATTGGTAGGTGTGAATGGGATTTGGGAAGCAAGGGAAGCCATTGTATCTGCAAACTTGTTAGTAGATCATGGAACAACCTAGATAAGGTAATGATCAAAATATTTTAAGAGTACATCTACTAGTTATTTACACTTTTAAAATAAATAATTCTTTCATTGGTAGATCCATTGACCTAATTGAATATAAGTTAGGAATCACCAAAGATACTGATCATCTTACTTCCCAAGGCTAGAGCAATTTAGAGACTTATTACTAGGGCTTCATACTTAGCCACATTGTTGGTGCACTCAAAATAAAGTTTTAAGGAAATGGGAAGAGGTTCACCATTAAGTGGAATGAAATAACTCTGACACCCCCACTGTGATGGCATTTTGAGTTATCAAAGAACATGGTATTTTGGTAGGTGGGGTCTTCTTGAGAAAGCGTTATGATGGACTTATCTGGAAATGCAAGAGGAAGTGTTTGGTTTCCTAGAAAAGGAGCTTTGACTAATATATTGGCAATGGATTTCCCTATAATCAAATTTTATTAGAGGAACTCAAGGTCAAACTTAGCTAAGAATATGAGTCACTTAGCCATACATTGGTTTTGGTATGGTTTATAATGCATGTACTTGAGTGGGTCGGTGTTGGTGATGAAAAAGGTTTTGTGATTGAAGAGGTAACGATGAATTTTAGAAGCCACAAAGACTAATATAAGGAAAAGATTCTTGGTATGGGTGTACCAAGTCTCATACTTTATAAGTGTTCAACTTATATAGTAGACAACTTACTCTTTGTTTTATTCATCATGGTGAGCAAACATTGCCCCTAAGGAATGGTCAGTGGTGGAAATATAAAGGTAGAAGGCTTGGTCCTCTTTAGGAGGGGTAATAATGGGTGGAGAAAGGAGGTATTATTATAGTGAATCAAAGGCATTTTGGCAGTCCTTAGTCCACTTAAAATATGTATCTTTCTTATAAAGATGGTGAAAGGGTTGACATCTATCTAATAACTGAGAGATGAAGTGACAAACGGATTAGAGTTTTCCCTATAGGCTACAAAGTTGCTTAAGGTGTGTTAGAGGTGGCATCTCCAAAATTAATCTAACTTTGGTAGGGTCTACCTTGATTCCTCTAAGAGAGATAATAAAGCCAATAAACTTTCCAGATAGAACCCTAAAAACACATTTCTTGGGGTTGAGTCAAACATGAAAATTGATTAGGCCTTTGAAGATGATTGTGAGAACATCTAGATGATACTTTGATATTTATATTTCCCAAAGACATCATCTGCATAGTCATCTATGATTTTGTGTATTAGATCATGGAAGATGTAGGTCATTAAATGTTGGTAAGTTGATTTAGCTTTATTCAAACCAAATGGAATGACCCTATAGCAGAAGGTTCCCCAAGGGGTGATAAAGGAAGTTTTATGCTGATATTTGGGGGAAATAAAAAATTGATTATATTTGGACAAACCATCCATGAGATATAACATCTCATGGTTAGTTGTAAGATCAACAACTTAGTTAGTGCTAGGCAAAGGGAAGTCATCCTTTGGGCAAGTGAGGTTGAGGTCATAAAAGTCAATATAGAGGTAAAATCCCCCTATGGGCTTGCTAATGGGAATTATATTGGAAATCCATTAGGGATACTCAATGGGTTGAATTATATTGATAGATAAGATATGCTAAAGATCTTCCTTGACTAGAAGGGCAATTCAAGGGTATATCTTGCAAAGCTTTTATCGAATAGTCTTAGCATCAAGATGGGTGACAATGTTGTGGAGGGATATGGAAGGGTCAATTCTTGGCATATCTTGATAGGACCAAGTAAATTCTATGATTTTATCTCAAAGAAAAGAAGGGAAATCTTGTTACTCTATAGAATCTAAGGATTGACCAATATTTATAATGTGAGGGTTTTCTTGAGTACCCAAGTTGACATTGATAGTGGATTCATTTAACATGGTTTGGTTCTCAAGAGGAAAGGATTTATGGATAGACTAATCCCTTGAATAGATGTAAGTGGGAATGGAATCATCGTGATAATTTTGGATGGTGTTGATGATAGGAGAATCATTTTATACCATTTTAGGATGAATGAGAGGAAGGGTTTTAGTTTGGCCACCCTTTTGATAGGTCAGGGGGCCTAAACTAATAGTATTGACTAAGAAAAAGTTAGGAGGAATGATTTAAAAATCCTCAAACTTCAAATAATATTGGGTTGGTGAGGATGGAGTGTCCTCATCAATAGTGGCAATGGGTTTTGGTGAATTGGTAAGTTCTTTTGGTGGGATGAACCCAAGGCCAAATAGCTCATGAGGTTTTAAGTTTTAATTAAAGGTAACTCATGAGGTCCATGTTCATAATGGCCTTTGAGAAAAATCCCTTCTAGGCACACCTATGAAGGTGTAACTTGGAAAATGTTGGTTTGTATAAATAAGAGAAGTTGGAGGTAAATGGTTAGGGGGAAGAGGTAGCAGTGGAAGCAAGAAGTAGATGATCAAGTCCACCATAGATTAAATTGGTTTGATGGTTGGGAAGCTTGAAAGGAATGATGGTTTTTATGTTGGGGTCATAACTAGGATCATGGTCAAGGTTCCTATACTCTTGAGGATTAGGAAAAACATCTAAAGCTAAAATATGACACTCATTTAATGAGAGACATTAGAACATGGGTTCTAAGGGGTCCTCTATGAGGATCTAAGAGGAAGGGATAGAGGATCTAGTTAAAGATTCATTTATGGTAGGGGTGAAATTATTATTGGTTTGTGGTGATGTGGATGAGGGAGGAATAAGAATACCATTGGGTCGATATGTCATGTTGCACGATGCAAAAGGATTAGGGTCAATGTTTATGGTAGTGACTTGACCCTCGTGTTCTAACTTGACACATCAATGTAAGGTACATGGGACACAAATCATGACATGGATCTAAGGGAATATAAGTAATATTTTATATTGGAACTCACCTTCTATAATGTAAAAGAGTTTTGGAATTATGTGAGGTCCAAAGTAGATGTGGAGGATGACTATCCCCAAGGTACTGGCCTTAGTATCATTAAAAGAGTGGAGGATGACTATAGTTTTTAACATGATATTCTTAGGTAGTTAGAGTTGGTCATAAGAATGAAAGGAGATAATGATAATACTATCTTTTCCATCAAACATGACCCTTTTTATATAGATTCGATTGATGTATGTAATGATTAAGAGGGGAGGATCAAGATCTTCATAATGAATAGAAGTTATTTCTAAATCTTGGAATGTGACAAAGGTAGAAAGTTGAAAGGGTCTAATAAAGGATGTAAGATGTTGAGGGTCTTCTGATTGAACCTATATCAATTTTAGGGCCTCTATCAATGCTTGGTGATGATGGGGTGAGGTGTTGATTAGTTCATAAAAGCTCATCTTCACTGGTGTTTGGTGAAGTTATTTTAACACTACTCACTAGATAGATTTAGAAGGTTGAAAGGAAAAGCACCCAAAATGGATATTTTAGGTTTTAGTGAAGGTGAAGGTAAAGGTGATGGTGATTGGGTTTAATTCAAAGGTTGAGGGGTGGAAGGATATGTCCATGGTATGGATACTTTGGCTTTTCCTTTATCCTTTTATTGGGCCTAAAATTAGGTAACCATATGAATATTGTGGATGAGGGGAAGTATTGGGCTAAATGGTTGCTTTGATTCCTCCTTACTCTTAAGTGAGAGTGGGGGAATAGTTAAATGTTGGATGGGTTCATTTGATGGTTGGGTTGGTAATGGGGTCAAAATAGGTTCATCTAATAATAGATCATCCTCATCTTATAAGTTATGAATAAGTACTTGGAGAGCTTTGTAGTTCTCCATGTGATGTTTAGGTGTCCTATGGTATGAACAAATTAGATTGTAATTGAACCAAGATGGTTTAACACTATAAGGTTTGAAAGGTTTGATAGGTGGTAGGCTTAAGGAAGGTGATTAAAACAACCTTTGTATAATGGTTGAATAAGATTCAATCAATGGTATTGAGGGTGTTGGGTTTTTGGTTATAGGAGTAGGAGCCTTCTTAGAAGTAGGCTTCACCTTGGAAGTTTTAGGTGGTGGAATAGTTTTGGTAGATGGTTTTAGTTGGGATTATTTGGTTATGGGTTATTTTGAGGTGGAATATTTAGAGGTGGATGGTGAAGGTTTGGTGATGTGTGAGAAGGTAGAGTTAGATAGGTTAGTTAATAATGATGGGGAGTTTGATGATTTTTTGTGGGTAGGTAAAGGTAGAATTAAAGGAGAATGTTTAGTTATGAGAGGGTTCACCTTCTTGGTATAAGGATGAGCTCCTATGATGATAAAAATATGGGGTCCTAAGATAGAAGGTAAGTGTGAATGGGGTGGTATGGCTCTAGTTTGAGGTGATAGTTTAGGTGGTTCCACCTTATTAGTTGGTTTGGTTGGGGTTTTATTTGGTGGACTAGATGGGGTTAAGTCTAACTTAAAATATGGATGAGCAAGGCTAGGTGTGAGAAGTATTCCTAGATTCTTGATGGGTTTGGTTAGAGAGGCATAAGGTGATTTGACAATTTTAGATGGAGGTGGGTTGGATGATTCCCTTACGATTTTAGAGGGAGAAGTGTTTGATGAAAGGATTGATGTGATGATAGGTTTAAGAGTGGATGCAAGAGAGGTTGAATTCTCACGTTTGTTTTGATAGGGGAGCCCAAGACAATGGCAAAAGGTGACTCTATCTATATTGGGTTGAGAAGTGAACTCTAGACTTTAGACCAATCTACAAAAAGGTTTGTAAATGGGTTTGATTCCTTGGTCGTTAGTTTTAAAGATTAAGCCCATGGGTTGAGGTGAGGGAATGGTTTTATCACCTTTTTCTTGATGAAAAGTTCCAAGATTTGGGAGGATGTTTCCTCCATGGAGGGAGAAGGTGAGGTGATCTCCTCTTATGGAATGGTTTCCAAAGAGATAATGGTTGGTTCTATGATAGGGGAGGAAGTTGTGATGGCCTCAAGTGAGGGAATAGAGATGGTTGTTTCCTTTGTTTGGGTGTCCAAAGGAATGGTGGGTAATTCCACCACTTTAATAAGTGGAGTGGGGGAAGAGGTTGAATCAATGGTTGCCTCCTTTGGTATTTATATCAAAGGAGATGTGGATAGGTCCATAGTCTCATCAAGTAAAGAAAGAGGGGTGATTACTTCCTCTATTTGGGTGTCCAAAGGAATAGAGGGTGATTTCACAACTTCAATCATTGGAATGGAAGAAGAGGTAGTTGATGCAATGGTTGCCTCCTTCGATATCTTTATCAAAGGAGATGTGGATAAGTCCATGGTCTCATCAAATAAATAAAGAGGGGTAGTTGCTTCCTCTGTTTGGGTGTCCAAAATAATAGAGGGTAATTCCACCACTTCAATGAGTGGAATTGAGGAAAGGGTAGTTGGGGTAATAGTCTCCTCAATTATAGGTTCACTGATAATGACATTAACCATATGGACCTCACGATTATGAGATGATTATGGTTTATTATCAACATAGTTGGTAAAAGGGGCATGATTAGGGAAGGGTTTATGAAAGATATCAAGGGATTGATTTGGGGTGTATTGGGATTATCAAGCACAAGTTATCCATTATCAATCATGTTTTAGATAATGGTTTTAAAGGTGTTACATATACTAACATCATATCCAATAAATGGAGGAAAGTACATAATCATTCTTATTGTACCAATTAGGTGCATGGTGTAAAAAATCAAATTATTATGAAGGTTTTATGGAAGGAAGTTATATGATTTTAAATTTGAGAAATTTGTCCAAAATTGAAGCATAAGGCTCCCCTATCAAAGTATATTATTTTAGGGCAGCCTAGATTTGATTTTAGTTTTGTTGGTTGGAAGAGTTAGAGGAGTTGGTTTGGTTGGGTTGGTTGACAGTTGGTGGTGGAGAAGTTTTAAATATAACTAAGTTTATGAATGATTTTGGTTTGATGTTGGGATGGTTATATTGATTGGTGGTTTTGGATGAGGAAGGATCACTGGATTTGAAACTAGAATTTTTGTTTCTCAGTTTTGATTTCCCTTCATCAATGGCTAGATTTCTAGCTTGTGTGCCATGGTGAAAGCCTCATCAAAGTTTCTTAAAGTTTGAACTTGAAGAGTAGGAATAACGTGTTTGGCATAACCTTGAGAGAAAATTTCAATCAAATTGGGTTGGGGTAAAGAGAAAGGGATTTGGTTGATAAGACCTCTCCATCTTGCTATGAAATCAGTAATTGATTCATCATCAAATTACCTAATGGAGTAAAGGTCGGTAATATAGACCTTTTTAGATATATTGACTAAGAAATGAACTACACATATTTGGGAAAGTTGGAAAAATGAAAATATGGAGTGCTTGGTGAGATAACTATACCAATCTAAAAATGGCCTAGATAAAGACATGGGAAAGGTACAAAGGAGAAGAGCATCGTCATATGCAATCAAGCAACAAGAATGGAAAAATGATCTTAAGGGTTATTGCGGTCCTCCTTGATTTGGAACTTGTAAAACTTGGGTAGTTCCCATTAAGGAGGATAAGATTAGATAGGGATATATGGGTGAATAGGTTCATTTTAGATTTGATCATAAGACAAGAGGTTATGAGCCCTAGAGATAGATGACTCTAGGTTGGTCATTTTGTCGATTAACATTTTGACCAAATATGTTTGAGGTTGGGAAGATTTATAATTGTGTGGTAAGTTTGGTTGAGGTTGGGTGGAATAAATATCTGGATAAGTGGTAGAAGGTTGAGAAGATACCCCATATTGGTATGTGGTCATTGAAGGTTGGGATAATGCCACGTAAGGGTTAATGGGCACAAAAGGTTGGGTAGAAGGTGTTATGTATCCTTTTAGATTATGAACATATTGGTATGATGTCATGGGTAATTGTTAAGGGATTTATATGGGTTGTTTGAGGTATGAATGGGTTGGTAGTTGGTTAGGGTTGAGTGGTAACTCTTATGTTAATAGGTGGAAGGGTAGAAGATTTGGAAAAAACCAAATTTTGAAGTGGGGTGGAAATTGGTGGGTTGGTAATGATAAGGGGAATGGTATAAATAGGGGTCTAATATACCCTCATGGTGGATGAGGTATGGGTAAAAAGAGGTGATGTTGTCCCTATGTTTGAGGTGTTGGTTGGTGTAGGGGGTGTTTGGTTATTAGTTGGGATGTTGAATTGAGTTTGGGTGGTGGTAGTGGATGGGATATTGGTATAAGAAGATGCTTGGGTGATCATCAGTTGGGTATAGGTAGCACCAACCATAAGATGGGGAGGTATAACATAAGGTAGATCTATAGGAGGAACTGAAGCAATAGGGGTACGGTGAGATAAGTTATTCAGGTAATGTTGAAGGGCTATGGGGTTGTTATCAAGGAAGGTAACAAAATCCACATTACACTTGACAACTATTTGAGGCATCATAAAAGGTGGGAAAAGATGAGGATAACTCTCAACATTAGAAGTATACTCCATTAAAGAAGACGAAGATGAAGATGGTTCCTGGTTGGTTTGGTTACTCAATTTTTGTCTAGTGAAGACCATGTGAGGAATAGAAAATAAATGATGAAAAGCTCATAACTCAAACACAAAGCAAGAAAAAGGAAAATAATCTCAAGGAAATCAAACCATATACTAAAGTGAATTTAATAACTTAGGATACTTTTTTAGGTCACTTTTGGCTTAAGCATTAGAAAGTGTGAAGATTAGGTACTAGAAAGGAAGTCTAAATTTGGTTTTAGGTGTTAAAGGCTCTCAAAAATTTGTATTGAAAGTTAGTACATGGATTGATATTGGGGCCTACCCCATCACTTCACACACTGTAATGATAAGGGTGTCAATTGCTTAGCCAAGATATACTAAATTTTAGAGTTTAGACTCAACCATAGAGTTGAGTTTTGGTTTCTCTTCTTGGTAATGATCTCCAAGTAAGATAGCTAAAGGGTAAGGTATACTGCTAGGTGATAAAATTCTAGTCGAGACTTATGCCAATTATTTTGATGTGTTGATTGATTATGTGGTTTGGTAAAGTGTGTGATAATAAGAGTGAGACTATGATTTATTACTTTTTTTGAAGTTACTAAATGAACTAAAAATAAGCAAGCAATCAATGTATGTAAGGTTTATTTTAAGCCCAAAATAAATTTCAGATTTGTATAAGCATAGAATAAAGGAAGAAAAGGGGAACCTAGATGATGCTAGGGTCTCACCAAGTGTACCAAAATGTCTCTCTTAATTTCTACTCATTTCTTAATTAAAGAAGGTAAGAAACTAGTGATAAGGGTGTGGTAGAAGAACCTAGTTGTTATGCATGCATGATCTAGATGAGTTTGGAGAGATCCTTTTTATCTTGGAAGGATGACTTATAGATAAAAATCACCTATAAAAATAGTTGTCAGAAAGATAGGTAGACTTCCTAGATTGAGCTAAATCCAATAAGCATGAGCTTGTTAGGAGGTTGCCAATCCCCTCTTTGATAACAATTAAGTTGAAAAAGATCAAATAAAATTACTTGCATCAAATAAAAAAAGAAGTAACTGAAATGAAATATAAAAAGAAATGAATGCTTGTTAGAGAAAATAACTAAATATAACAATATCAGGTCAATACTAGTTCTAAAATAGAACACAATAGGTTCAAAAATTAGGTATGGGTCTATGAACAGACAATGAAATAAAAAGTTGGATATGGTTGGGGGTAAATAGTTAGAAATAACTTGATGTTATTTATTACCATAGTGACCATTGGTGGTCAGGGTGACCATTGGTAGTTAAGTTATCTGTCAGTGGTTGGGTAACTGTCGATGATTGGAGGTGACCATTAGCAGTTATGTTGACCATCAATGGTTGCCTATGGATTTTGAAGGTACTTAGAAAAGGGTTATATAATGGATCAATGATTATGTAAAGGTCTATTAAGGGTCTAGTTTGGGGTAGAGAAGTTGAAAGCTAGGTTCAAGAGGTTTGATTCAAGCTTAGAAGTCAAAACCCAAATAAATAAAACTAAAATACAAAATGCACCTATTACTTGTTAAATTATTGATGGTTGGTGGTTGGAATAATTTTGGAATTATAATGGTACTTTGATTAAAGATAAATTTTGGTAAAGGTTTAGATCTCTATTGTACTTGCTAAACTACTAGAAGGAAGACTAGCTAGAAAGCTTGAGTATCTGTGTGCTAAAATTATTTTGTGATTGATGGATCATTTCACCTCCTAGTCCCCTCCTTTTATAGGCAAAGAGAGATGGTGGATAAAAGGTTCTCTAGGAGATTGGATTGATAATTTTGATGTTTGGGAGTCTGCTAGCAATGAGCAAGGTAGACCTATTTAATTATGCTATGTTAATTTGCACACAACTTGTATTTGTGTAATAATAAGGAAGACTTGACCTTTAATAGTTAGCCTAACCATTGACGATCAAGTTGACCATCAATGATCAAGGGTTTAGAGGAAAATTGGTCAAGGTGAGTTAACAAGGGTTTGGTAATGGTTAAGTTAGTGACTTAGTGAGTTTAGTTGGCTAAGTAGCTAACTTGAATTAGGGTCTGATGGGTTGGTTAGTGGGTCTAGAAGGGTTAGGTGGTCCCTAGGGGGTCTTGATGCATTTCAACATCTAGAACTGTCATGTGCAGTTTTCTAGTGTCTACAGGTGTTCCTTTTCATGTCAAGGTTTGTGGTAAACTTGTAAAACCATGGGAGGAGTGAGGCTCGCTTTATATCAAATCCATGAGCCAAATAGGGCATTCCACAATGGGTGAGCATACTGTAGATAAGAGTGTGAATGTTTTTTCAACATGTCAAAAATATGGGGGGGGGAATGTTAGGGATTAACTTTTACATTGCGGGTATTTTTCAAAAGGTAAATAGTAATTGGTTAGTATATTTGGTTGTAATAAGTTATCATAATATTATTATAAACAATGTTATAAATATAGATTATATTAGATTATAGTGTTAAGATATATTGTTATGATTTATAAAAATATATCACTTATAGGTTTGTGAGTTATATTAGGGATTCGGGTGTGAGATTTAAGGAGATATGATCTCCTTAATTATAGGAAAGAGTTTTCCTATTTAATTATGAACTCCTATATTGTTTATTATTCAGATAGTGTAAAATAATATATTATCAATGTTTAAATAAATTTCATGTGTTTGACTCTTTAAATTTTTGTGCTCAGTTCTATACCAACCTCATCAAAAACTTGGGTTTATTGCATAAGAAAAAGATTTGATGTTTTTGATACTTTTAATAAATGGAAAGCTTTGGTTGAGAATGAGATAGAAAATAAGTTGAAGTGTGTTAGATCAGATAATGGAGGTGAATACTACAAAAAAGAATTTGATAATTATTTTTCATCCCATGGGATTCATAGAGAGAAGATTGTTCTAAGAACATCACAACAAAATGGTGTGTTAGAAAGGATGAACATGACAATCATGGAGTACGTAAGGAACATGAGATTACATGTAGTGTTACCCTTACAGTTTTTGGTAGATGATATGGATACTATTGTTTATTTAATAAATAGAGGGCCTTCAAGTATTTTGGATGGTGGAATTTAAGAATAAGCATGGATAGGTAAAAAGGTAAATTATTTCTTTTTAAATACTTTTGGTTGTGAAGCATTTATCCATATTGATAAAGAAAATAAAACCAAGCTAAAAGCAAAATTCAAGAAATGTACTTTTATTGGATATGGAGTTCATGACTTTAGTTATCATTTATGGGATTTTGAAAATCATAAAATAATTAGGACTAGAGATGTGATCTTTAATGAGAAGGTCATGTACATAGATCAGTTGTAGGGAAAGAAACAAGAAAATCCAAATATTGAATATGTAGTACTTAATGAAATCACTGGAAATGAAATTCCAAAAGTGCCAAAAAATTAGAGTGTGGATCAAATACAATAATAAATACCTCAAAATATTTGAAGTGTAGTTAGAAGATCTACCAAAGTAAGTAGACTCCTTGAACAATACTTTCCTTCACTTTATTATTTATTATTGACTGATGTTGGTGAGCCATAAAGCTATGAAGAAGCAATGCATGTAGAAACTAGAAAGAAGTGGGAGCAAGGCATGAAAGAGAATATGGATCCCTTAGTACATAACCAAACATGGGATTTGGTTTAGTTACTTTTAGGTAAAAGAGAATTTTAGAATAAATGGGTTTATAGGTTGAAGGAAGAATATGGAGTCAAAAATAGGTACAAGGCTAGACTTGTTGTAAAGGGGTTTGCACAAAAGAAAGGTATTGATTTTGACAAAATATTTTTTTCAGTCGTAAAAATTAATTCCATAAGAACTATTTTAAGTTTGGTAGTAGTAGAATATTTGCACCTTGAAAAGTTAGATGTGAAGACTACTTTCTTTCATGGTGATTTGGAGGAGGAAATATATACGGAGCAACCTCAGGGATACAAAGTAAAATATAAGGAAAAAATGGTGTGTAGGTTGAAGAAAATTTTGTATGGTCTAAATCAAGCTCCAAGGTAGTCGTATTTTAAATTTGATATGTTTATGATAGAACAAGGTTGTAGTAGATGTCATTCTGATCACTGTGTCTATTTTAAGAGATTAGATAATGGTAGCTATATTATCTTATTATTTTATGTTAATGACATGCTTATTTCAGGGTCTAACATGTAGGTTATAAATGATCTTAAATTTTTTTATCAAATTCATTTACAATGAAGGATTTGGGTATTACAAAGGAAATCCTTGGCATGAGAATAATAAGAGACATGAAAAATATAAAATTGACATTGTCTCAAGAATATTACATCAGGAAGGTATTATTTAGGTTCAATATGCAAGATGCAAAAATTGTAAGTACATCTTTGGGAGGGAACTTCAAATTAAACAAGGAATAGTGTCCTAAAATGTAGGAATAAATCAATTAAATGTCTAAAGTTCCATATTCTTTAGCAGTTGAAAGTTTAATGGATGATATGGTTTGTATGAGACTAGATATTGCTCATGCAGTGGGAGTTGTCAATAGGTTTATGAATAATTTAAGAAAAGAGCACTAAGATGTATTCAAGTAGATTCTCAGGTACTTGAGAGGGACCACCGAAAGACAATTATGCTAAGAAGGTTCAGATGTTACCTTATAAGGATATGTTGATGCAGACATGGCTGAAGATTTAGATGGCAAGAGGAGCACCATAGGTTATATTTTCAATGTTGGTGATACAACAATTAGTTGGATTTTAAAATTGTAGAAGATAGTTTCTTTGTCAACTACAAAGGAAAAATATGTTGCATCTACAAAAGCTAGCAAGGAGATGATATGGATGCAATAGTTCCTATAAGAGTTGATGCATAAGTATAAAGATTGTAGGTTGTAACATGATATCCATAGTGTGACTCATTTAGCAAAGAACTCAACATTCCACTCAAGAACCAAACATATACAACTCAGGGATCACTTCATTCAGTTTAAGAGGATGGTCAACTAAAATTGGAAAAGATCCATACAAGTCATAATCCTATAGATATGCTAACAAAAGAAATCATAAAAGAGAAGTTGGAGAGTTGTTCAGCTTCAATATCTCTTCAAGGATAACAAGGAAGATGAGAAACATGATAGGGTTAAAGTTTAAATAAAAGTCCAATGAAGAGTTGTAGGGGTGGAGTTATAACAAACAGTCACCAAGTGGAAGATTGTTAGATGGTGAAGCCTGATCTTATTATAATTCTTAGTTCCTAACGAAGGGGTGTGAGAGGGAAACTCCTCCCCCACCATTATGGTCACTATGGGGGTCCAAGGGAGGTGGTGACCTAATTGGAATCCCCCTTGATGGAGATTTAGGGATAATACCCCTGAAGTAAAATTTTATTAAAAATGTATTCTAAAATATCATAATTTCATACTAAATCTAGACTATTCACTATTAGGTTATAGATCTAATGGTATAAATTATGTTTATGTATTTTTCCTTAATATGTAACCCTCATTCATATGAGGGAATTGTAATTATGGTGGCACGTTGTATGTGGGTGAAGAGGAGATTGTAGTGGATTTATTCTAAGTTTTATCCTTTCATTTTGTTGGATTGAATAAAGAGAAGAACTAGCTATTTTTGTGTGGATAAAGCCCATATTGAGTGAACCACATTAAATTTGTGTCTATCTTGTATTGTGTTTTCTAAATTTTAAATCTATCTTTATTTCATTAATATCACCCCGTGCTTTATATTCCTAACATTCATGTCTCATGAAAGTTTTGTAGCTACTTGAGCCCTAACATCCTCTAACACCTCATCATGCCTATGATCTTGTTAAGCCTCTTATTAAGCTTCTTGTCAAATAAGGTGCTCTTGATCCTCTTCCTGATTGACTTCCTTTACATGTCCATGCACTTCTTACTCTAAGGCCATAATTGGGTCACTAGTTTCATGCATGGGAACAATAATTTGATCCAATTTCATAGTTTGTTTTGCTATAAATTGGTTTAGATCTACTGGAGGGTTAGTGTTTTAACTACCCTAACCTTTAGGTTTAACACATACCATTATTATTTTTGATTAATAAGAGAATATGAATACATTAAGGGAATTATTAAGTCCTAGAGTTTGAGCCTCAGCTTTGGTACCACAACGTTAGAACCCCACTAGATTTAACTTAAAAATGATATTTAAAAAAAACTCTACTTAATAATCAAATCAAATTATTCACAACATATTAGTTAATATGATATTTTACTAAATGCATCCTTCATAATAAATATGTTATGATTCATTTATATAATGATCATATTAACAAAGCCAACAACATTATAAATATACTCCATCATAAATGTATAACTGCTAAATTTAATAACAACTCAACCAACTATTGGAAGTTAATAAAATAATATTATACAATTATTAGCAACCAAACTTCTATTCATCAAGTATAATAATACAATGGTTTTACATCATAATGGATATAATAAATACAAGGTTTCACATAACCAATGAGTGTCCATAAACTCATTATAAGTAAATATACTGAAATCATGAGTAAGTGTCTCTATCACTTGACTATTGTAGGAGAGGGAGAGTATCATCAGAGTGATTTTATATAGCAACCATATACCATAGATCCCCTACACAATTTACAACTAGGGAATGATCCTTCCTTCATAGATGAGTAGATGATAATGGTGGAGGTATCGAGAAGTCAACTAGAACTTATGTGTTGTAAGATTCTAAATACATGCAACATATGATAAATAATTCCTTTTCTAACATGACATCATGTATACATGCATATAATAAAAGACGTGAATTGATAAGGTTAACTATAAACATTATTTTGGTAAATGTTTTCATAAAATTTAATGATACATTAGATCAATCATAATCACACACACACACTCAATTGGATCTCATATATAATCTAAGTATTAAATCCTTTAACTATATGCATGAGAATCCATGCCATGATAATTATCATTAGTAACATTATTACCATATTTATAATTAATCCATATTCAAGAATTCCATGGATTTATCATACATATTTAGTATTTAATACCATGATAATTAAATACAAGAAATATAAAAATAATCTCATGTTAAATAACAACTTATTTGCACAGATATAATTCCTAAGTTCCAAAACAACCAATGTCCATTTCCCCTTAAGGCAATATTGCATATGAAATTACTTTCTAACAATCATCATAAAATCTAATAATTTATTGATTCTTAATAAACATCCCATGTTCACATACATTATATTAAATACCACAATTTAGGAAATCCTCAATAAAATTCTAAGAAAATCAACAATAATAAATATAACATTGATTATTCTAATAAGCTAATAATCAATTCAATCATAATTAATAACTAAAAAAACATATTATTAACTAATGATATAAATCCAATTTGTATATGAATAAAACTATTCACTGTAAACACACATCTATTGGTATATCAAATTATCTACACACACACACACACACACACACACACACACACACACACACACATGCATATATACATATACATATACATATACATGTACATGTATATGTATATGTATATATACATCTAAAACTCTTTTACCATTTATAACCAAATGGCATTATATATATATATATTCACTGTAAACACACATCTATTGGTATATCAAATTATCTACACACACACACACACACACTATATATATATATATATATATATATATATATATATATATATATATTCACTGTAAACACACATCTATTGGTATATCAAATTATCTACACACACACACACACACACACACACACACACACACACACACACACACATGCATATATACATATACATATACATATACATGTACATGTATATGTATATGTATATATACATCTAAAACTCTTTTACCATTTATAACCAAATGGCATTATATATATATATATATATATATATATATATATATATATATTCACTGTAAACACACATCTATTGGTATATCAAATTATCTACACACACACACACACAATATATATATATATATATATATATTCACTGTAAACACACATCTATTGGTATATCAAATTATCTACACACACACACACACACACACACACACACACACACACACACACACACACACACACACACACATGCATATATACATATACATATACATATACATGTACATGTATATGTATATGTATATATACATCTAAAACTCTTTTACCATTTATAACCAAATGGCATTTTATATATATATATATATATATATATATATATATATATATATATATATATATATATATATATATATATATATATAT
The DNA here is from genome assembly GCA_037957365.1 of Torreya grandis. Taxonomy (NCBI): domain Eukaryota; kingdom Viridiplantae; phylum Streptophyta; class Pinopsida; order Cupressales; family Taxaceae; genus Torreya; species Torreya grandis. The sequence continues at coordinate 433,509 of JARHVA010007942.1, read as the reverse complement.
ATATATATATATATGAATTATTCATATAGAATATACTCATCTATATGCATAATCCATAATTACTTATATACGTATGTATATATGTTTGAGTTATCTAAAAATCCAAGTTTCTTGTTAAGAATATAAATTCATGTTAAGTTTCACAAAATTCAAGACTTACACTGAATTCATTATATATGAATTATTCACATATAATATACTCATCTATATGTATAATCAATAATTACTTATATACGTATGTATATATGTTTTAGTTATCTAAAAATCCAAGTTTCTTGTTAAGAATATAAATTCATGTTAACTTTCACAACATTCAAGACTTACACTAAATTCATTAAACATAAAAAAAATAGTCTATTGCATACCATATGGCACTTAAATTAAACTAAGTCATTAAACAAATGTTTAACCCTTAAATTTAACATTTAACAGCCTAAATTTAACATGTAACATTTAATAGATATTCTAGACCCCATTAAAAATTATAAATATTAAATCATTTCAAAAACCCATAATAAATACCAAACCAATCTTAAACAAGGATCATATTCCCATAATCAGTTAATAGAATGTTTTATACATAATAAATACTAAAACAAGAAAAACATAGCCAATATAAGTCTCCATACTAGTCATCTTATAAACATTTATAAATAGTCAAGACTCAACTATTTATTATCAAACATTACAAGTTCTCCTAACACATTTGACACATATAGTGATATATCCACAATCATCTACAAATTTGTATACATAAAATTTAACTCAAAATAACATGTTCATAATTAAATATACTTTATATATTTAGTTAATTAAATAACTTGATTATGACTTATATTATCTTTCCACTATTTATATTTACTCATATTTGAAGAGAATGCCAAACTGCATAAAATGGCTATCATCATAATAATCTAAAACCTATATTAAGATAATGGACATCATTATCTAACTATCAAACCTTAATTCAAAGTTAACATGAAAATATTTATTATTAGTCGACCCTTTTATTCATTCATACCTAGATCATATATAATTGTATTAAACTCAGACGCTAACACACAACCATAAAACTCAATCCATAACACAGTCATAAAACTTTAGTTAATCTATCTTATAAAAAAACCCCAAATTTAAACTATACCCAAGACATATGGATAATGAACTCTCAGTCATTTTACTATACCTATTTTTGAATCATAGTCAATAAAATAGATAAACCATCAACTCAAAATTAACATACATAATCAGCTTGTTATAGTTTCATAGTATCAAGAAATAAACAATCGACATAATAAATTTAGGAACCCTTGTTCAAACCCCCATCTACATAAAGTATTTATTACAAAAATACATAACTATTTTTATATACAATGAGGTAAATAAAAACTCTAATGGGAAAATAAACATCTAATATACCTACTCAAAAACTTATACCTTAACAAGGTTTTTAAGTCATTTTTGTAACACATTAACATTTCATTTACATAGAATTATACATAGCTATTTAAATCCATATAACCATGTACATAATGGACAAACCCTTCAGAAACAATGAACCCACAAAAACTTAGTTTTCATGGTTAAGTTAACCATTTGCATACATGTTATACAGATCTGAATTATTGGATTTGATTATGTGGGTGAAATTAATCTCCCATAGAGTCAAATCCATGATTCTCGCTAGGGTTAAAACCCTATAACCTCAATTTATTAAACCCATTAAAATTTCTTCACTGTATAATAAGAGTAAAAACATTTAGAGTGAGCTAAAATGAAACCTTACCTCTTTAACTACTAAGGTAGTCTACATATTTATGTGTAAATTAAATTTATTCTCCTTCCATTCGATCTTTTCTCAATCTTCCATGGCTCCCAAAATCCCTGAACTCTATTCTTCTTTGTTATTTTATCAAACCTGTAGACACCGAAATCGTGTCGACTCCCCTGGTCATTCCCCATCTTATTCTTCTTCACCTATTTAACCCTTGTCGATCACTTGTTCCACCAATCTTGACCCTGGCAGCATGTAAAATTGAGCACAGAGCTAAAGCTAGACTCTATCCCCATTGTGCATCTGCCGACGACGGTCTTTACCCGGCTGATGTCGCCGACGTCGGTCACTTATCAGCCGACGTCGGCAATCCTGCCAACGTCAGTCACCTTACCGTTATCCGTTATCAATTACCATTCAGTTCTCGATCGGTTTCCCGAAACGGTTATCGAACTGTCTCTCGAACCGTCCCCCTGGCCTTCATCAACATCCGCTGATCAATCCCACACAGGAAGAACATAATCATTCAATCTCTCTCTGAACTCTGACATCCACAGACTCTTGCATTCTCGCGATCAACTGACTCCAGCATCCACCAACTCCAGCATTCGTTTCAATCCGGCATTGCACAGACAACTTCGACTATGGCTTTCATCACGGCTTCTGACAGGTAAGTATTTTTTGTGTTTATTTTTCATTTTCTTTCCGATTATTAGTTGTTCATTATTTCTGTTATCTCAAATCTTCAAACCACAGACCCAAGCCCTGAGTCTCTCCTTTACATTCCTGCCCACTATCCAAATCCATAACCCAGTCCAAACTCAGCTAAAACCCCCAGACTCTGTCCAAAACCTGACCTTACTTTCCCCAGACCCTATCCTGACCTTATCCTGATTCCATCAGACCTTGTCCCGACCCTGTCAAGACCCTGTCCTGACTCTCCCAGACTTTCTGCAACTCTGTCCAGAACCTGCCCCGACCGACGCCGGTCACTGCCCCGACCGACGACGGCACCTCAACCGACATCGGCACCTTCCCTAACCGACGCTGGTGACTGTGCAGAATAGTGCCGCTTATCAGGTACGCATTTTATTTTTCTGTCATTTATTTCTATCATTTTATCTTTCATTATCTACTTTCGTCCAATATTCCGCTTTTTATTAGTGGGTTGATATCCTTTTAGGAAGTCTTCGTACTTCTGGGATCGGGCATTCGCCTGACAACCCACCATATCTTTGACTAACGTTTTTTCATGTTTTAGCCTTTTTCTTCACAGGTGTCATTCCTCCACAGCCAAAGAGGAGTGCCCACAACGTCTAGATTTTCGGTGCGCTCGACTTTATCAGGTACTTCTAGCCTTAACCATTTTCTTTTAGTTTCTTATTTCTTCTTTGAATGTAGAAAGCAATTTTGCATAGAAACATTCTGGCACGCCCGGTGGGACCCTAGGTCCTCCTTGGGTTCTTTCTCTCTTTCTTTTGTTCATTTAGGAAATTAGGTTCCTTTCTTTTTGCCTCTTCTCGTCTCTTCTTAAACGACATCATAAGCAGGACTAAAATGAACATTTCTTTCTTGCACTTCTAGACTAGCTAAAACTCATATTCTTCGACTCTTTCTCCATTCGTCTTCATACGAACAAACATTTTGACTTGGACATTAAAACACTTTACATTCATTTCTGTTTGCCTGCATCTCTTAGACCACACATAGTAATTAAACCGCATATTGAATTAATCTAGATCACTTGATGTTACACGACCAAACCACCTGCACAAAACAAACATTTTAACTTACCTGAGACAAGGCCCGACTGGGATTTCATCCCCCAGCGGATACCTTACCCATCCCGGTGACCCTACTTGGATTTCATCACCAAGGGGGAAGCCCACTCCATTCTCTGGCGGAGTATAAACTCTAGGCGAGGTATATCTTGGCTAAGCGAGACCAGCTAACCACTGGAATCGTGAAGTGAGGGGAGCTTGCTCCTTAGCACCAGGCCACGTACCAGACCCTAACACAGATTTCTTGAGCACCATAACAAAACCTGAAACCTTCCATAGACTGCTTCTTCTAGGACCCGACTCACAAAGCCAATCTTCCTCTACACACATTCTAAGGCATAAGCCACTATAATCCTAATAATTTACTTCTAGGTTTTTAGGATCTGCTTGTGTCTTCATCTTTTTTTAGTTCTTATCTGCTTATTTGAGCTTGTGAGGACGTTCTTCTTTGCCTTGAATGGTTCTGACTCGTAGCCAAGCCAAGGCTCTAGTCGATCACGCGAGGCGTCATCCTCTTCCATCTACCCCGCCTACAACCAGCCCTATAATGGAGTTCAACTCGAAAACTGAAAGAACTCCTACCAGACCATCTCCAACCCAAACGCTTATTATCCCAGAAGGGGACCAAGATTTCACACGATTCTTGGACCTCAATACCGCAGCCTTGCAATACTATCTCGTGAATAGCCGAACGCGAGACTCCTCAGGCAATCCAATCTATGGAATGCCGACTTCTCTCCTCGAAACTACGGCCGTATCAACGGCGTCCGTAGTCCAACCCTTAGATACCCAGGCTGTTACCTCAACCAATGACCAACCTTTTACCAACCATCCAAGTGTGGCTTCTCCTTCCATCGTTGGGCCCACTTTCACCGGGGTTTCGGCCCCCAATCAATCTCAGTCCACTCAACCACTTTCTACCCCCTTTCAAAACCTGGTCGTCTCCATTCCACCTACCCTTACTCCTATCAACACTAGGGTGGCTACCCATCCATTAGCCCATGTTACCTCTAGTAAACCTCCCATGACCACATCAAACCTAGCCATGCCTTCCATCCAACCATCCTTCGTCACTTCTTCTGTCCCTATGACTAGTCATCCGTATGTTGCGCCCTTATTGGTACAACCGACTACGTCGTATACCTCTTCCAGCCTCTTTCAAGTGCCTTACAATCTAGGAGGTGCTCCACCCGCCAATCCGTCAGTAGATATTATCAAGATGCTGATGGATAAAATGTCCAACCTAGAGACCTCCATTACCGGCTCGCGCAATACTCTCTCGTACGAACAAATCTGCAACAAGCCCATCCATCCTTCTGTCCCCATCAGACCATATCCCAGCCAGTGGGAACTTCCTAAGTTTTCACATTTCCAGAGCAAGGAAGACCCACAATAACATTTATGGGCATTCAGACACGCCTGTTACCTTATCACCCACGATGATGTGTTACTCTTACGCACGTTTCCCATGTCTCTCTCGGGTGCTGCACTTGATTGGTACATCTCTCTTCCTAGCCATTCCATCTTCACGTTCACTCAGTTGGCCCAGCTCTTCCTCAATCATTTCTCCATCAATATCACCAAGAAGGTCTCCATCACAAACCTCTATTCTATCCGCCAGTTCGAGGATGAATCTATTGCTGATTTCGTCACTCGGTGGAGGGGCCTTATCAATCAACTTTCATTTTCCTTACCTCAGCCTGAGCTTATTGAACTTTTCTCTCAAGCCTGCGCTAAACACATTTCTTCTACCTTGAGGGTTCAAACCTTTCGCACTTTTGACGAAGCCTTCACGATGGCTCGTAAACTTGAGTTACGTGCCGTTGAGGAGAATAAAGTCAAGTTGCGGAGTAAGAATCCCAACTCTAAAACCAATGACCCCTCTTCTAAACCTTCCTCGTCCAATTCTAAATATAAAGCTTCAGCAAATGCTATGGTTGTTAGATCTTCTTCCTCTTCGCCTTCAACTAATCAACCTGAACCATCCACGTCTATGAGCGCCACTCGTCAATTTCAACAGAGATACATACAGCGACAGTTTACTCCACTTGGAAAATCATATGCATCTGTGCTGGAAAAACTTGTCAAACAAGGGGCCATCAATCTCCCTTAGATCCAACCTCCACCACAATTTGATCCCTCACGTGCTATCCCTGCGTGGTATAGGGAAAATGACTTCTGCCACTACCACCGTGTTAAAGGTCATGACACGGGCAACTATAAAACCCTTAAAAACATAGTCCAAGACATGTTGGAAAAGGGTGACCTCATCCTCGACAATCCTAATGCCCCTCCTAATCAAGGTATCGATATCTTCAAACAACCGTTCCCCAATCATCCACCAACCCAAAACAACATCCAGACCTTTACTGACAATACCCATGAACATAATATTTGAACAGTCAATACGGTCTCGCCTCTCATTTCTAACCAACCCCAAGAGGTGAGTTCATCCATCAGTCCATCACATGTGGATGAACCTCTTTCACCGGCTAGTTCTCCCTCAACTTCTCTCATTTTGGAGGACACCTCGACCTTACCTATTCAGCCAGTTTCACCATCTTCCTTCTTGCTGCCCATGGAGGACCCAACCTTTCCTACTCCTCTACCACAAGTGGAGGGCACTATCATCCCTGCCCTTTACCCACTTGAGGAGCTTCATTCTCCAGTTTCTTCTCCACCTAGGGAAGAACCTATCTCTCCTTCGTCTCCAACCAAACATGAACATGTCAAAACTTCACCATGCTTTGGGCCCGAGACTACTACACTCGTCTTACCTTCAGTCCCACAACCGTTGGCATCTTCTCAAGAGTCCAAACTTCATCCCGCATCTTCTCGGCCATTTTCCCGACTAGTGGAGAGACTCGAACTTCTCCCTTCTAGGAAAGTGGAACATCAGGGATTGTGGGACCGTCTCACAGCTCTTCAACAAGCCCGGGCCCTCTCATCTCATGCTGCTAATCCTCCCATGGCAGAACCTCCTAAGACTATCAACAAAAATTAGATCTCCACTTCCAGACCATCTACATCTCCATCAACCTCATCAAAATCAAAACCCTCATCTACTCCGCCTAAACCTATCAAATCGCTTGGCGTTCGCCCCGTCTCCAACCTCACTCATCCACAAGTGAAGGTGGACTTAACCCAGACTTCAACTAATAGTAGTCTTCAACCTAAATCACACAAGACTGCCAAACCACAGAGGCGAATGCCTCCTCTTCCATCCCCATTGCCCTCCATTTTGGGCCCGCATCCTTCAACCCTAACCAGAGTCCTTCCCACTCCAACCTCTAATCAAAACCGATTGCCTCCTTTGCTTCCTTTACCGACCACTAGCCTACCCTCTCCCAAAAGGGAGATACCTCTCATGAAGAGTGTACCGTCTCTGCCTATCATCGCACCATCAACCCAGAAGGTGGTACGAAAACCCCCTCCAACTTCGCCCAAGCAAAAGTCACCAACATCGCATACATCGATGAGCACGGATCCTTTAGTGGGTTCATACTCTTTAATCTTGCAATGACTTTTGCAAACTTCTAGCATAAATCTTCCACCCATCAAGCCTTTCCAACCTCTCGGGTCTAAACCCTCCTGGTTCGACGACACAAAGATTTGTTTATATCATCGTACACCAGGACATGACACCAAGACTTGCTGTGCCCTCAAGGCTGTCATTCACCGTTATCTGGAGAAAGACACTCTTCTCTTTGAGGACACTTTCGACCGCTCCCTGACTCCTTCTCATAACCCTTCTACCTCTTCAAATCCATCTACATCTTATCAACCGGTTACAACCCCTTCATCATCTTCACCTCCCATCTTTGAGATCAATGCCATTCATATCACCACTAGGTCACAGAAGGACAAGGCGAAAGAAAAAGCCGCCATTCCTTAGACCTACCCTTTTGTCAATCCACCCCAACCGCCTAAGCCTAAGATTTCTATCCTTGGCGCGCCTCAACCCTCCTCTTCTTCTTCTTCTTCTGGACCAATCCACGACTCCATGTTGAAACAGCTTCACCAGACGCCTGTGAAGATGTCCCTCTATGATCTCATCCAAACCTTGCCCCAACATCGTCAGGCCCTCATCCAAGCCCTGCAGGCAGCGGAGGTCCAACCCGAGGATCCCCAGCCACTTGCTGCCCTTGTCTACTCCTTAGCCCCTATCGCCTCCATTACATTCAGCAATTCTAAGATTCCTACATCCAACATGGAAGATTAGGACGCCGCCCTCTTCATCACCACCTATATCAATCGAACACGCATTAAACGCATTATGATTGATGGGGGTGCTAGCATCAACATCATCTCCACCCATGCCTTTGATCAGTTGGCTCTTTCCAAGAATTGCATCTCTAAAACTGACGCGATCTTGCATTCTTTTAATGACACTACTACCACGACCATTGGCACAGTCGTTCTTCATATTCACGTTGGTCCACGCATAGTCCCGGAGCTCTTCTACATCATCGAAGGAGAGTTCTAATATAACATCTTGCTGGGCCGACCCTGGATCCGTGCCATGGCCTATGTCCCCTCCACCCTGCACCATTGTGTGAAGTTTGAGCATGACGGACAAGTCCACACCATTCCCGCTGACCCTTCACCCTTCAAAACATGCAACACCACCTACTGTCCAAATGATGTCCTCATTCCTATCAAGCCATCAACCCTGGCACCGCCTCCATCCGCAGAAGCTTCAACCAGTTCGCAACAGGAGGTCGCCCTTACACCTCCCCTTCAAGCGACAACCACAGACCCCATGGAAGACGTCTTCCAAAGACTTTCATTGGGAGAGTATCGCTTGCTGGCTTTAGACATGTTCCAAACTCCACAAGAGTATGGACGCCTTCATCACAGTCCCAGCTACGACCATCGGATCGGGATGATCATACCTTATCATCCCCCTCACCTCCACACCAACCTCGTCTATGGGGGGCTTAATCAAGCTCCTATTGACGGTAATCCTCTTTCTTCACCTCAACCTTTCACATCAGATTTCTCGTTTCTTGGCAACCCTGCCTTTGCACACACTTACCTTTACAGGTGTGCATGGAAGGGTTTTGGTTTCGGACGCTATGAGTAGGGCTCCCATCAGCCTATCCAACCGCTCAATGATGACGACGCCAAGAAACGGTATGGTCTGGGATATCACGATCCCACTCAAGACCCTTTAGACCTTTGTCCTAAACCAATCCTTGACCAATCGCCTCCACACTCACCTGTTTCACCCCCTTCACCTACGGAGTCAGTGGTTTCCATTCCTCCTAGTTTTTTTTTCCATAAACACCATCCGCTTGGACCCCTTGACTTATCAGTTCAATGGGGTATCCAAATCTCTCCCTCTCATTCTTCCCAGCATAATCGAAGATGAGTCGGCAACCATTCACACTGTTCATTGCGTTGACGATGATGCCATTCTTTCTTACATGGGCCCTGACGATTCTTTCATCCAGCGCTCCCTCCCTTCTGAGACCCAGGTTATGTTAAATGAATCAACCATTGACATCAACCTTCCTTCTTCTGATGTTCCTCATGTCTTAAAGATTGGCCAATCTTTAGACGCTCAGGAGCAGCTTGACTATACCCAGTTCCTCTCCGACCATAGCAAGGCATTTGCTTGGACTTACAGTGATATGCCTGGCATCGACCCCACCATCGTTACCCATAACATTGTCACCAAACCTGAGGCTAAGCCTGTTAGGCAAAAGCTTCGAAAGATGCATCCTCGCATTGCCCTCCTTGTTAAAGAAGAGCTTCAACGCCTCCTTTCTGTTTCCTTCATCCAGCCTATCGACTATCCACAGTGGGTCTCTAACATCGTCCCAGTCACCAAGGTAACTAGGGGGATTCAGATCTGCACAGAATATCGTGACCTCAACCTAGCCTGTCCCAAAGATGACTTTCCTCTTCCTAACATCGACCAGCTTGTTGATCTCATGGCCGGACATGAGATGCTATCGCTCATGGACGGGTTTTCAGGATACAATCAAATCCTGATTGCTCTGGAAGATCAGCACAAGACTACCTTTATTACCCCATGGGGGACTTTCTGCTATCGAGTCATGCCTTTCGGCTTGAAAAATGCAGGCGCCACTTATCAGCATGCCATGACCTACATTTTCCATGATCTCCTCCACAAAATCATGGAGGACTATGTGGATGACCTGCTCGGCAAATCCAAGCTTCACCGTGACCATCTAACCATTCTCAAAATCATCTTTTCTCATCTTCTTCAGTACAATGTTCATCTTAACCCCAAGAAATGTGTCTTTGGGGTCCTCTCTGGTAAGCTTCTCAGCTTCATCGTTTCCTTTCGTGGCATCGAGATAGATCCCACCAAGATTCGTGCTATCCTCAAAATGCCTTCCCCGACCAATCTCAAGTAGCTTCCTAGTTTGCAAGGCAAGCTCCAGTCCATTCATCGTTTCATCTCGCAGCTTTTAGACCACTGTCAACCTTTTCATCATCTCCTTAAGAAGGATGTCTCCTTTAAATGGGATGAGAACTGTCAAGAGGCTTTTGAAGCCTTAAAATGCTATCTGGTCTCTCCACCAGTCCTCATTCCACCTAAAGATGACCAACCCTTCTACCTTTATATCTCAGCCACTCACCATTCGTTAGGTGCCATGATCGCGCACCGAGACGAGCATCACCGTGAGCAAGCCATTTATTACATCAGCCGAACACTGGTCGACTATGAAACTTGGTATACCCATATCGAGAAACTCTGTTTGGCATTAGTCTTTACTGCTACTAAGCTTCGCCACTATCTTCTCAGTCATAAAACCTTTGTCATCACTCACACTGACCCTCTCAAGTATATGCACTCCAAGCCATATCAGAATCAACGTATGGCTCGGTGGCTCATGCTGCTTGCTGAGTTCGATCTCGAATTCATCTAGCAGAAATCTATCAAGGGGCAAACCATCGCTGATCAACTAGCAGATGCCCCTCTTCCTGACAATCAACCTTCGCAGTGTGAGTTCCCTGACGAGTCTATCGCTGTGCTTTCCTCCGACGACACCACCTATCAGATGACTATGTTCTTTGACGGATCCAAATGTCAATTAGGTGGGGGTGCTGGGGTCATTCTCATCCCACTCGAAGGGGAGCCCATGCCTTTGTCTTTTAAACTCGACTTTGATTGTACCAATAATATGGCCAAATACGAGGCCTTAATTTTGGGACTTCAGACCGCCCTCTCTCTCAGCATCAAGTCTATCAACATCTTCGGTGACTCGCAGCTCGTCGTCAATCAGGTTAACGGTTCATACCTCTGTAAAAATGAAATTTTGCAAAGGTACAAAAATCGTGCTGACATTCTCCTTACATCTTTCGACCATTTCCTCCTGCAGACTGTTCCTCGATCCACGAATAAGTTTGCTGACACCATGGCTTCTCTTGCTTCACATATCCCATCTTCCTCATCTGCATCTAGACTTTTTGTCACGGTGCATCGTGTGTCGTTGCCTTCATATATCTCTCCTCACATTCATCATGTCAACACTATAGACCCTAGTCCACAAGATGCTTGGTATAAGCAACTTGTAGACTTCTTATCTCTCTCTGTCATTCCTCCCAACCTCTCTAGTAATGCACGATGAGCTTTTATCAAGCGTACCACTCGCTATACCATGCTAGGAGGTCTTCTCTATAAGCGAGGCTTCGACGGCCTCCTTCTTCGCTGTCTCACCTCCACTGAAGCATCTCAAGCCATTCAGCAAGTCCACGATGGGATTTGTGGCAGACATTTCAGTGGGAATTTGGTTGCCAAGCGCATCCTTCATCTGGGCTATTATTGGCCTACCCTTCATCAAGACTGTAGTGATTATGTTTGGCGTTGCATCAAGTGTCAGCAGCACTCTAACTTGCTTCATCTTCCTAGTCACGCTTTACAAATTGCTCAGGATTTTTGGCCTTTTTCTCAATGGGGTTTAGATCTCATCGGTGAGATTAATCCTCATTCGTCTCTTCGTCATCAATCCATCATCACAGCCATTGAATATTTCACCAAATGGGTGGAAGCCATTCCTCTCGTCTCCACAAAAGCTGACAAGATCGTCGACTTCATCAACACCCACATCATCTGTCATTTTGGTGTCCCTCATAAAATCATCACTGATAATCGCAAGTCCTTTAAAAACAAAACTGTCCAAAAGCTATGCGACTCATTCGGCATCAAACTCAGTTTCTCTTCGCCTTACTACCCACAAGCAAATGGGCAGGCTGAGGCTTCCAAAAAAATTCTCACCAAAATTCTCATGAAAGTGGTCAGTGACATAGGCAGGGATTGGCACATTCACATTCCCTTCGCTTTGTGGGCTTACCGCACTAGCATCTGAACCTCTACGGGTGCTACCCCTTTTTCTCTCATGTATAGAACAGAGGCTGTCTTACCTCTCGAAGTACAGATCTTGTCTCTTTGCATTTCTCTACATGATATCCTTTCCAACGATGACTTTCATCAAGATCGCTTAGCTCAACTTGAGTTACTTGACGAATGCCGTCTTGCTGCCCTTAATCATCTCCATGTCTATCAACATCGCATCAAACGCACCTATGACAAAAATCTGTGAGAACGAGATTTCAACATCGGAGACCTCATCCTCAAAGAGAATCAACATGTGACCAATATGGAGTGAAGTAAACGAGGCAAGTTTTCTCCTAATTGGCTCGGACCTTTTATTATCACGCACAAGTATGGATCAGGGACTTATCGTCTGTCTTCTCTTGATGGACGCCCAGAACCTGAGCCTCTTAATGCGTTGCATCTGTGACCATTCTACTGTTAGTCGAGTATTCGTCCACTTGACACTTAACTTGAGCTTGTCCCTTGAGCAATCCCCATCCTCTTAGTCCTTCCTTTCAACCCTATTCCTCTTAACAATTCCTATAACCCTTTTATGCTGTATGGATGCTTTGTCCTCATAAAAGGGAGCCCTTGACCTTCTATAATCTTGTCCATGACTCACATTTCTGTCAAAACAAATCAAGATGTCACAATATCCATGGTCACTATATCAATATCAAATCAAAATAAAAAAATAGACTGCTCCCTCGAAGGACAGCTGTACTATCATTGTTGTAATTAATAGACTGCTCCCTCGAAGGACAGCTATTCAAAAGCCCTTTTATTAAACAAAAATCTAGACCACTACCTTGAAGGATGGCTATGACTCAATCTGGCAATAAACAGCATTATTTTAGAAGCTTCTCACATTGATCAGCGTCACAACCTGACCACCAAGCAAACGACATCTCTATGTGGACTTCCCGCATCGATCAGTTCACAAAAAAAAAAAAAAAAAAAATTGAATGAGTCATGGACTTGACTTATAGTTGTCTCAGGGTCTCCTATAAAAAGGGGCATCGTTATCTCTGCTCTTAAAACGGGTTACCCTCTTTCCTCCTCCTATCACCTGCTCAAGGGACTTCGAGCTCACTTTAATGTCGAAGTGATTCGATTACCGCTCTAACATCACTACGGTCAACGACGTCACGCATGAATGGGGCTCTTGGTTCTCATAACCCCTATCTATGCTTCTTTTTGGTCCTTGTCAATGAAAGAGCAATATGCTTTTCACTTCTTCTACACTTTGGTCACATTCACCTTGATCACTTGTCAATCGACTCAACTCAACTCTCTTTTTAGACCACTCCCATAGCCTATTCATCCTAGTTTCTATGGACACCAATACACATGGAAACTATCAACCCGCCACAATTTATGTTCAGCATAAACCAATACTTGCTGAAGCATAAATAAACCTCAATTCATTTTTAGCATACATCCATCACGAATATGGAATATTGCTAGGGATGAAAAACCCCTCAACCAATGTTGCAGAATACACCATTTGGAAAAGGCTGCAACATCTTTTTTTCTCATCATTTCATCATAACCACGACCAATCTATCAACCATTTTAACCACCTGAATCTCTCTGATGGACAAACCTTCTTTCCTTCTTTTAACCATAACCTTGTCCTTGACCATGACCCATTTTATCCCTTTGACCCTCCCTCCCTTTCTAGGGAGAACTACATTAGCCTGAGGTCCTATCACCAGGGCTTTGTAGGCAACACTCAGTTGACATGGGGTCTTCTGGGGTTAGCTCAGCCACATCCTTTCATCCATTCCTCCCCTCGACCACCAACCATTGGAGATCATGCCTATCTCCTCCGACCTCGACTACTTCCAAGACACTATTGCCTTGGTTGTTTTTGCATGTATGCTACCTCATGACTGGTTAGCAGAATTGTGCACAGACCTTTTTGGACCCTCACAAGTATAGGATCGCAAGCCGATTGATCCACACTACTTGTGACTTTTTCATGTTTCTGGGAGCACTTCCTGAGCCTGGGATACCTGGAACACGATGACCATTTGGAGCTTTAGCTTAGATTGAGTGACCCGATCAGCAGACGACTAAATGTTGGGGCTCAGTTACTTTAATTTTGGCACTCCTCGACCCTTGACCTGCGACACTTTTGACCTAACCATCTCGTGCAGTGGTATGCGTGCAATCACGACTTTTGCAGCGTTCACCCTCACCCCTTTTTCATCCACTCCTTATCAAATCAGCACCCGATTCCTGATTTCCTTCCCTCGACTCCTGCTTTGAGGGGGAATACCTCATCCATAATCGGGGCAACCTATCTTTTTCCTATTTTGTCTTGCAGTTCATTCGAACAACCAACAAGACGAAATCAACCTTATCCCTCACCTGGGGCAATCACTCCTATTTTTGTCTTGCAGTTCATTCAGAACAACCAACAAGACAAAAAGGGGCAAATTTAGACACCAAAATCATGTCGACTCCCCTGGTCATTCCCCATCTTATTCTTCTTCGCCTATTTAACCCTTGTCGATCACTTGTTCCACCAATCTTGACCCTGGCAACATGTAAAATTGAGCACAGAGCTAAAGCTAGACTCTATCCCCATTGTGCATCTGCCGACGACGGTCTTTACCCGGTCGATGTCGCTGACGTCGGTCACTTATCGGCCGACATCGGCAATCCTGCCGACATCGGTCACCTTACCGTTATCCGTTATCAGTTACCATTCAGTTCCTGATCAGTTTCCCGAAATGGTTATCGAACCGTCTCTCGAACCGTCCCCCTGGCCTTCATCAGCGTCCGCTGATCAATCCCGCACAGGAAGAACAGAATCATTCAATCTCTCTCCGAACTCTGACATCCACAGACTCTTGCATTCTCGTGATCAACTGACTCCAGCATCCACCAACTCCAGCATTCATTTCAATCTGGCATTGCACAGACAACTTTGACTATGGCTTTCATCACGGCTTCTGACAGGTAAGTATTTTTTGTGTTTATTTTTCATTTTCTTTCTGATTATTAGTTGTTCATTATTTCTATTATCTCGAATCTTCAAACCAGAGACCCAAGCCCTGAGTCTCTCCTTTACATTCTTGCCCACTATCCGAATCCATAACCCAGTCCAGACTCAGCTAAAACCCCCAGACTCTGTCCAAAACCCGACCTTACTTTCCCCAGACCCTATCCTGACCTTATCCTGATTCCATCAGACCTTGTCCCGACCCTGTCAAGACCCTGTCCTGACTCTCCCAGACTTTCTGCAACTCTGTCCAGAACCTGCCCCGACCGACGCCAGTCACTGCCCTGACCGACGATGGCACCTCAACTGACGTCGGCACCTTCCCTAACCGACGCCGGCACCACAGAGACCGATGCCGACGACTGTGCAGAACAGTGCCGCTTATCAGGTACACATTTTATTTTTCTGTCATTTATTTCTATCATTTTATCTTTCATTATCTACTTTCGTCCAATATTCCACTTTTTATCAGTGGGTTGATATCCTTTTAGGAAGTCTTCGTACTTCCGGGATCGGGTGTTCGCCTGACAACCCACCATATCTTTGACTAACGTTTTTCCGTGTTTTAGCCTTTTTCTTCGCAGGTGTCATTCCTCCACAGCCAAAGAGGAGTGCCCACAATGTCTGGATTTTTGGTGCGCTCGACTTTATCAGGTACTTCTAGCCTTAACCATTTTCTTTTATTTTCTTATTTCTTCTTTGAATGTAGAAAGCAATTTTGCATAGAAACAAAACCAGTTCATTCATTTGAAAAACCCTAAAATAATGGTGACCCCTTCTCTATTACTACTAGAAAGACACACCATTAAGCTAGAAATTCCTAACATGCCTCCAAACTTCCTAGCTCAACTTCCAAACTAATAGACTTCTCCTCTATTTCCTTCAACTCATAGTCAACCCTTGCCATATTAATCATGGTTTGAATGACCAAGAAAATAAAGACAAATGATTCTTCTAGAGATTAGGTTTGACATAATAATATGCCAATTAACATAATAATAATTATTTTTTCAAAATAATTTGAATGTCTATCCTAGCCTGAGCATTAAAAAAACAATCAAAACATTTAAACAATCATCTCCACATATTTAGGTCAACATTAGGGATTTAACTTAAGTCTCCCTAAGTACCCCTTAAGTCTAGGCAAGTCTTAATAAAATAATTTTTCTATAAGTTCAAAATGAAATTTAAATCTTTGTCTTATATATTCATATTCTAAAAATGCTTTTGTTGAATGTTTGTAGGTACCCACTTGAAAAGTTATGCATACAACTATACAAAGTATAAACATTCAAAGACGAATATAAAAACTGAAACATTCTAAAATGTTAGCAACACTATGATCATAACAACCAATAACCACTAAATATACAACTAATTAGAATAAAAAATGAATCTAAGTAATAAGAAAACATCTAATCATTAATTAATCAAAGACACTGAAACTTAAATCAACCATGCATTCTATTATGTTAAGTGGTGTGTGTTAGGTTCATTATCGATTCTCAACACCTCTAATGTCTCCATCTATATCATTCTCATTGATAATAATCTCCCTCAATATATGAATGGAAAGTAGAATTTATCCTGTGGCCACCTCACAAATAAAAATGATATTTAGCCCATAACCAAGATAATCAATATATATATATATATATATATATATATATATATATATATATATATATATACTACTACTAAAGCACATTAGTACTAAATAAGAATAAACTAAATGCATATTAAAAATCATATGTATTTAACCAAAATAAATAACAAGTAATAAAAGTAATCATTAAAAGTTTATCCATACATCAACATACTAAAAATTTGTTACAATAATAATTAAACAACATTAACCCCATAATATCTATTTAATCATAAAATAATGTTTAGTGAGGAAATCAGGATGTAATAATTACACTGAATCATGATGGGTACATATACCAAATTGACACCTAAGATAGAGAAGGTGAAGTGGTAAAAACAAAGTGATAAAGCTTATAGACTATTGTGCATGTCTGTATCTCCCAACTTACTATTTCTTATCAAATCTACATCATATTCAAATCAAGTGTGGACTATATTGGATAAACTCTTTAGAAAGTAGGATGAAATGAAGGGTCAAAAATTAGAGAATGAGATCATAATTTTGAGTCTAAGTGAATTTGATACAATACAATAGTTTTTTAACAAGTTAAAATCACACATATTATAGTTAAAACTATGTGGCATTGACAAAAAGGATGATCAACTTATTATTTCCATAATTGCCAAATTGGGTTCTAACTATTTTATCTATATTTTTACATTCCATACTACTGAGTAGGCCATTAGAGATACATAGATCATTCCATCCTTGGATGATTTTTCTATTGAATTGACTCAGGAGAAAGACAAACTCATTCAAATGGGTACACTGAAGTCATCTAATTCACATGCCTTGATTGTGACTCATGATAAACAAAAGGCTTCTAGTATCAAGCAAAAGAAACATAACAAGAAAGACCTAAAGCAAAGAAAGGATCAATAATCTAATGTTAAGATAAAAACATCAAAAGAGTTCTCCTCTTTAGATGAGAAATCCAAGAAATAATGACTCACATGAAAATACTACAAAAAACCTAGACATGATCAATCTAAATACATGAATAAGTAGATCGACCAACTTAAAATATTTCTCGAGAAGCAAAATATTAGTGTCTATGATTCTTCTAATCAGAGTTCATCAACATAGGAGTCTTGTAAGGCCAAAGATAATAAGAAGAGAAAATATAATGGAAAATTACTTGTTGTAGTTATGTCCCAACCTTTCACATGGGTTATTGATTTTGGTGATTCACACCACATGGCATCATCACAAGACATGTTCTCATCCTTAAAGTTTTATTATATGCCTTCTATTTTTTTAGGTGATGATACTTCAGTTGAAGTTAGTGGGAGTGGATATATTGAAGTGAATGATGGTATATTTCATGATTTTCTATGTGTTCCCTCATTATCCAAAAATATCTTATCTATTTATCAGATTACTGACATTAGTTTAGGAAATAGAGTTGAGTTCACAACCAATTATATGTTCATTAAATAAGCTAACAATGACTCCATTATTAAAAAATAAAATCACCAATATAGATTATTTAATTTCTCACATTTTCCCCCTGATCAACCTTCTACTATAATTCTCACTTATTCAAATAAGGTGAATAAACCATGGCATGAGTGATTTGGTCATCTTAACTATTGCTACCTAGAGAAACTCAGTCATTAAGACATGGTTTCAGGGTTGCCATAAGTTCATTTTTATGATGGAGTTTTCTAGAGTTGTATTCTTAGTAAGCATCAAAAAGATAAGTATAATAAGAAAAAATCATGAAGAGCTAAACAAATATTAGAAATTGTCCAAAATGACATTGTTGGTTCATTTCTAAAATCTTCATTAAATAAGACAAAGTACATGCTTAATTTCATTGAGAACTATTTGATGTATACTTGGGTGTATTTTCTTATAAGCATAAATCAAAGGTCTTGGATCATTTTTAGGACTCCAAGGTGCTTGTATAGAAATAGTCATAAAGCCATCAATATTTTATGAACTAATAATGGTGATGAGTATGTCAATAACTATTTTGAGTAATTATGTACATCAGGGCGGATTTATCTACAGTGAATAGTTCCATATAGTCCTCAATAAAATAGTTTTATAGAACATAGGAATAGGTCCTTAAAGGAAATGTCCATTTTTTTATTCCACTCTAAGTTTATTTCACCTCAATATTGGACCAAGGCCATCAACTATATTTGTTACATCTAAAAATGATTTCCTCACAACTTTTAAATCTTGGAGAAGTCAGAAACCCACAATAGATCACTTTCAAGTGTTTAGTTCACCTATTATGGATCACATTCTGAATAAGAAACATAAGGAAATAGAACCTCAAAGTCAACCTTGCATATTTGTTGGATATCCTAAGGGTGTTAATGGATATAGGCTTCTCCATCCCACCATTCATGAGTTATTAATTAAGAGGAGTGTTTGGTTTATAGATGTTCCTTTATAATAAATACTTGACACCTCTCACTATTCCTTAAATGCACTATGATTTGATGATAGTTTTGACAATTTAGATCAACCTGATTAACCTCCTAATGATCTAGATTATTCTTCTAATTATGGTGATGATAGTAGTGATGAGGATTTACCCTCATCCTTATCTCATATTATCTTTAAATGATGAGGAATCACCTCCTAAATCTTTGAGCACTAGTCCTGTTTGAGCTAGATATATATTGTAGTGTGATGGATAATGGGTCAGAGATCCATGAGATAATAGGCAAACCTGTTAAAAATTATAGAATGCCACACATGCCTACATTGAATTTGATTATAATCCATAATTTTTTTTTGAGGTTTAAAACACTCCTAATTTGGATACTTCCATGGAAGAGGAGTATAATTCCTTGTAGATTAACAATGTTTGGGATCTAGTCCCACTTCTTAAGGGAATAAAGCTTATTTGATGTACATGGATCTACCAAACAAAGTTTGTATCATATGGGTCTATAAATAAGTTCAAAACATGTTTTGTAGCAAAAGGTTTTTTTCAGGTACCTAACATTGAATATACTAAGACATTTGCACTATTTGCTAAAAATTACTCAATCTGACTGACTCTTTCCATTTTTACATCACATCATTGGGATGTTCATCAGATGGATGTGAAGAATGAATTTCTTCATGGTGACATCAAAGAGGATATATATATGGCCCAACCACAAATATTTTTGAAATATTCCTCAGTTTATAAACTATTAAAATGTATCTATGAATTCAAAAAGTCTTCTCAAGCTTGGTATGCCAATATGGACTCCTTTCTTCTTTTGGTTGGGTTTACTAAATGTCATTCTGATTCAAATGTCTAAATCTTAAAATATGGTGATTCACTATTGATTTTAATTCTATACATGTATAGTAATGAAAAATGATTTGTCTAATATGTTCTCAATGATTGACTTCATCTTGTTGCATTACTTCCTTGGGATTGAAATTTCTCAATCGGACTCGAAAATCACTATTGAAAAATACAAGTATGTTCTTCCTTTGCTTGAATAGTTTAACATAGTCGAATATTTTTCTATCTAGTGTGAAGATTGAGACTAATTATCCATTTACATTGGTTGATATTACCTCATATTAAAAACTTGTTGGCAGTGTCATCTACCTTATGCACACTAGACATGATATTTCATATGTAGTGGACATGACCTCTATATTCATATAATAACCACATGAACTGTAATAGAAATTAGCTATGTTGATCCTTCACTATATTCAAGGTATTCATATTTTTTGGATTCACTATAGAGCATGCATATAAATCAACTTGATTAGTTATATAAATTTATATTAGGCTATTGACATTGAGAATCACAAGTCTACTTTAGGCTATAGTTTATCCTTAAATTTAATTATAATTAGTTGGTCAATAAAGAAGTAAAATGATATTAATTTATCTTATAAAATTTTAAAATACAGAGGATATATTAATGCTACAACTTAGATTATTTGGTTTTAAGAGATTCTCACTGATTTTGCCATCTAGTTTTGATGACTAATAGTCATCTTCTGTGACAACCAAAGCACAATCAGATCTATATGAATTCCATAATACATTAATAAACCAAGAATATAAATATTCACATGCATTTAATTAGGGAGTTCATCCTTGATTAAGTCATTGATCTCCACTACATGTAGACAAAAAATTAAATTTTTGATATATTCACTAAACTCTTCACCAAGATCAAGTATCTTAATTTGAGGAATCTTCTTGGGGTTAAGACAACTCTAGCATGTTCCTCTATAGGATTTTTTTATTTTAATTGGGTAACTCATCAATCCTTTATACCAAGATGAAATTCTACTACCCACCTAAGATATCCTTAAGGGGGGTGTTAGTGTAGTTTTTTATTTTATTTGATTGTTTTTCCCTACACATGTTTTAGTTTAGTTTGCTTAGGTGTATTTTAGGTCATTATGAAATATAATCCCACATTAATGAGGAAGTGAAGACATGTTTATATTTAAACTATATAATGTACCTTCCCAAATATTTTATGTCTAATGATGTTAATTCTAACATTGTAATATTTATATTATTGAGAAATTTCTTCTTTTGGCTCAAGTTTAATTTCACTACTACACATAGGTAATCACATAGTGTATTTAAATTTATCCAATAGATCCTTTATTTTGTCCTAATATGATATTATCATGTATATTGAAATGGAAGCATGTAATGCTCCAATTTGTGGGACCAACTATAAATCTAAATAACAAGCATCCTGAATGAAAGGAACATACATGATAACAAAAATCTACAGAGAGGGCTATTAGAGAAAATGAAATGAAGAAATTATGTATTATAATATTATCATTGCTATTTATGCAATGATATTTATCTAAATGAATATGGAATGATAATATCCCATGGTGTTTAAAATAAATTATATGAAGCAAAAATAGGCTTGATGGATTATCATGCAAATGTGACAAAAAGAAAACACATAGTAAAAATAAACAAGGCAAGGCTTTGATAATTAGCAATGAACTAATGGTAGAGTATGAAAGACAAATTACAATAGTGGATTGTAGAAAAAAATGAGATAGTATTTTATATAAGTGCAAACTTGAAACCTGGAACCATTAGGCTAATGGAATGCAAGACCATATAAAAATGGATAAAACATGGAGCTACAATAAAAGAAGGAATAATGGGAGCAATATGTGATAGGGTAAGTAGCAATAAAAAATATGAGAAATGAAGACATATATCCTACCACCCCTTGAAACTAATAATTGATATCATTTGTATTTAGAATGTTGTTGCTACAATCATTGAATCCTAGAGCTGTTATAAGAAAGATGTAAAGACAAATATAGGCTACAAGTGTAAGAAAAAAATAGAAATGGTTGAAAAATGAAAGACATGACAAATTGTATTATTGCTTGATTTTTTTGAGTGGATTTTTTCCCTTGATTGACCAAAAAGTAGGTTTTTTAATCCAGGCTCTTTATTCCACACTTGGTTAGCCAAAATGATAGTTTTTTGAGCCAAGGTTGTCAACAACACCCAAAGGTTTTCATTATTAATTTATTTTATTTCATTTTTGGAACTATCTAAAAAATGATAACATAATGGAGAAGCTAAGAACAAGTTATACCATAGCCTAAACATCAACCCAATTTTTTGAAAATAGTTCTCCATAGTTATGCATTGTAAAGTTGCGTTTGATGATGAGAAAGAGATCCTGATGAAATAAGCTATATATGACTTTTGTACACCATTGTCCAATTATACAATCAAGTATCGAACCAATTCATCCAAGAAAAACTTCATAGTCTTCTAGTGTGAAAAAAAATGTCCAATATCTCTATAGAAATATCCTTTTTATGTGTATCCATCATGATATAAGAGTTTCTATTGAATGGTCTTTAAATAATGCGAAGCTACTTATAACGTGTATCACAAAGTGTGGGTTTCTCCACACACATTTAGGTAGCACATTGCATTTTGTTATATGAACAAGGAAATATATTTTGAAATAGTTTTTTTATCAAAACAATAGATTTCATAGAAAACATCATCATTCCCCTATAAACTCATGAAGTAGATGTTCATTGGAAAAACTAGAGATAAAATGATCTATTTCATGTTATTTTTATGATGGATAGATTTAATTCTTTAAAAAAAAATCAATAGTGAAACCATTAACATTCAATCTATGCATTTAGAAACCATACCAAAATACACAAAACATAAAATATACTTAATGAAAAAAAGTTGATGAATAGCTTGAATAATCATAAGAAATGCATTGAAAACCACCTTAAAATTTATTGTTATACATAATAGATGTTTTATAATGTAATTTAATGCATAGTTAAACTATCCATACAATTGGTCAATGACAAGTCTCAGTGAGGTGTCAAGGATATGAAAATAAATGTCAATCCAGTACTTGAATAATATGTAAGAGAATGTCCTGCAAAACTTGATAAGATTCCTAACATGAATTTTTGTACAAAATTAACATCATTAAAAACCTTAGAATAGTGCTACAATGTTGATAAATTTATTCATTGGCCACAAATCATGTATAGGAAAAATATGATAAAGAATATCCTCTAATTGTGATGAATAATTAAAAATAGAATCAAGTTATTGGAGATAATGATACAACTGAATTTTTTGGTTGTGGAAGTGTTTTTGTACATAAATGAAGGTGTAGACACAAACTTATTTTATTTACAAAATAAATTTTTACAAAGGCTATCCATGAATTACCAATAGTGGAGCCATAATTTTGAAATGGATGGAGGTCAATGATTAGCTCATTTATTAAAAATTGAATGTTTTATTGTTTTTATACAAACATTTTTAGAGTGTTTTGTTATTATGGGTGGTGGGTGTGGTTGACAATCCTGGAATGGATATGGAATTTAATGGGGTGTGTTATTATTTTCTTATTACAATATCATTAAGTTAGTTTGTTGCTAATGTTATGTGTAGGATGAACAATATTTTTCTTTAAACTAAATGTTGAGTGTAATAATAAAGATCAAACCATAAACTAATAGCCACATAACTAAGACATAAAATTTAGATATCCATCTAATTGATGAATAATTTGATAATTTCCTCTCATCCTAAAGGTTGGCTAAGTTTTTGGGTATTTTGGATGTAAAAGAAATTGTGATGATTAAATTAAACATAACCTTTTTTGTATCAATTTTAGGGTGATTGATGCAATAAATAACATATATACCAAGGCCAATAGACATGTGGTTATTGGTAATGCATTGAATGATATTGATATGGTGGTCAGATGTAGTTTAAAATATGAAATGTATATTAATTATAGGAAGGATCCACATAACCATAAAAATGAAATTTAAATATGAATGGATTGCTAGGCATACCTAGTTTTCATTGGATTGGTGTTGAAAAACCTATTCGAGTTACAAATAAGCATGATTCATCCACAGTTTATATCTTATTATTTATGTTTCCCTCTTATGGGCAACCACATTAGAATCTATAATCAATCATTCTATTGTAATAATCAAGGTGAGAAATGACAATATATATATATTAGTTACCTTTGAAAATTTATTCCTCTCTATATAAATTCATCAATTATTATTTTTGAAACATAAATTATTTCTACAAGTAATTTTAGAATTTATGATGAGAAATTAAAAACATCTAAACTTCATTTATTATAAATAAGAATTATGAAAAAAATGATTTGTTTCAATGTAGTTTCTCCACAAATACTTTTTTTGTTTGAAATATGAAGGTAGGGGTCTGGGGTGGAAACCCCTAACAGGGTCAAGGGGTAGCACCCCTTGTAGGGTCTAGGGGTTGTGGGATTTTTAATATATGCTGATTGAATCACCCAAAAAATGTATCATTTTAAAAAAATTGAAATTAATTTTTCCACCCCTGACACCATGGCTATGGTTGAGACATAAATTCATCAATTATTATTTTTGAAACATAAATTATTTCTACAAGTAATTTTAGAATTTATGATGAGAAATTAAAAACATCTAAACTTCATTTATTATAAATAAGAATTATGAAAAAAATGATTTGTTTCAATGTAGTTTCTCCACAAATACTTTTTTTGTTTGAAATATGAAGGTAGGGGTCTGGGGTGGAAACCCCTAACAGGGTCAAGGGGTAGCACCCCTTGTAGGGTCTAGGGGTTGTGGGATTTGTAATATATGCTGATTGAATCACCCAAAAAATGTATCATTTTAAAAAATTTGAAATTAATTTTTCCACCCCTGACACCATGGCTATGGTTGATAGAGACAAGCATTACAAATTGCGTTTCCTCATAGTCCTACATAGGAAAATTGTCAACTCATGACAATGTTACTATAGATGTGGTTATTGTAGGATAATTTTTATCTACAAATTTAGCTAAAAAAAGGTGTCAACTAGTATGAATTATAAAATTTATTCAATTTTATAATATATGATTGCATCAAATTTAATTTTTTTACTAACTAATGTATTAGAGGTATAATCACTGAGAGAGGGTGTTGAATCAATGAGAATAGATATTTGAATTTGAATTCCAAACCTTTCAAAATATTAAACAACAACATATATCAACTTGATCAAGCAACATTAACAAGAGAGCTCATTCATTAAATTCATACACAAGATCAAACACATAACACATATTTCTTATGGGAACACCTCATGGGGAATAAAACTCACTCTAAAGCCTATAACACATGGACTACTTGTCCTATAAGAAATTATAAACAAGATACTGGTCAACTCCTTTAGACCAAAAAACCTTGATCAAATCCTCCTGACCAAATGCCTTTAGTGAAACACCTATTTCACAAGGATCAACTACCCCTAAAGAAGATCAAGTCCTTTAGAACCTCCTTTGAAGGGAATGCCTCCACCTTAGAACTAATGATTTCAACACCTGATGATGTATCTTTATTTTTATAATGCCTATACAAACTCCCTCTCTATCTCATACATGCCTCTCACATATGCATGCCACAAAGTCTCTCCTTATTCACTCAAATTATCCTCATATGCACACATAGACCTCTTCACATATCCTCAAAATACAAGAACACTATTCTATCACAAAAATATGACTTTCAAGTCATAGACTCAATCAATAAAATGATCTACTCATCAACTCATCAAACAGACACACTACCTATCTTCTCTTCTTCACTTCAATGCATACTCTTGTCACATACACCTTGCATTTATTCTCTCTATAAAAGTATAGAAACCAACACATTTGGTTTCACTATATATATATATATATATATATATATATATATATATATATATATATATATATATATATATATATATATATATATATATATATATATATATATAGTGAAACCAAATGTGTTATATATATATATACACATACATACATACATACACACACACACATATATATATGTATATATATCTATATGTATATATATGTATATATATATGTATATGTATATATATATATATATGTATATGTATATACACACACACACACACACACACACACATATATATATATATATATATACATCTATATATATATATACATATACATATATATATATATATATATACATACATATATATATATATATACATATACATACATATATATATATATATACATATACATATACATATACATATGTATGTGTATATATATATATATGTATATATATACATATATATATATATATATATATGTATATATATACATATATATATATATGTATATATATATATATATATGTATATATATATATATATATGTATATATATATATATATGTATATATATATATATATGTATATATATATATATATATATATATATCATTCATGAATCTAAAAAATTCACAAATTTTCCTTGTCATCCAAAATATATTCCTTCACCATTAAGGTATCTTAGATGGGTCACACTTAAACATAACTCTCTTTCAAATAGGCCTAAGTCACCTTTAGGTCCTAAGGAGACCCATTCACCTCTTTGACACTTATTTAATAAAAATAAGAACATAAGAACACTTTAAAACTCATAGATCCATGTCACAGGATCTATAATTCCTCCTTAAGTGCCAACAATCATTACAATACCCTTATGCTTAAGCACACTTTTCCTTAAATAGCATTTTGTACACATAGTCATCATGAAAAAATACATAGTTAAATTATAAACCTTTATTCATACTTATTATGATTAGTAACATATTAATAATTAAAAAATATCATCTTCATGGAGTTTAAAACAGTCCCAAATAGCTAATTCATCATGAGACATCAAAATACCATTAGAATGAGCTTAAATATCCTTCTTGGGTTACATACAGAACATAATAAAAAACACAATCAAATTTGGAGATCAATATATTTGATTGTACATACATTCAATCATTTTAACTAGGTTAATTATATGATCCATGGAGTCCTCTTCAACTTTTATTTTTATATCACCTTTGAATTTGTCTTCAATCAAAAGTTATGGATAAAATACAAAGCACTAGTTTTTTGCCTTTACAAAATTCAAATATTCAAATTCAAATAGTCACAGTTAAACCTCAGACAGTTGAACTCATCTCATGAAATATTTCAATATTTACTCAATGTGTACCATTGATCTCTATGGATTATCTTGGTCTTTATCTTATAGCACTCACCATTCGATCAATTTGTATAAACACCCACTCACCATTAGATCCTTATCCTTTACCTTTGCTTGGTGTTAAACCTTGAACACTTTGACCTATTTGAATTGAAACATGCCATTATATAAATTTTTATGATCACCCATGAAACTTTATATCTCCATTTGGTCCTAAATTTTAACTCTTTCAAAATTGACTAAGTATAAGAACCATTGCAATCTACTTGGAAGGCCAACTTTGGACCTCAATAACTTTTATTGTGCTTAGATGCATGATCTAAAATTTGGACCACATGATCTCATCATATATGAGAATCCAACCATATGTAAAAATTATATTGAAAACTTATTACATAAAAGATATAATTCCATTAATCTGGTTACTTAGATTTATATGTCACAGAGCCAACTTTTCGAAGAACTAGTCTAGAAGGCTAACTTTTCACATACATATCTTTTGACGTGTTTCATTACATGACCTAAAAATTAGCAAAAATAAAATTAATATAAAAATAAATAAACCCATATGATAAAATTGTCCTAAAACATCTACATGTGTGAGATATTCCATCACCAAACTACTTAATTGGATCTTTCTTGCCACATACAAATCTAGCTAAGTATGGGAAAACAATGTCCAACTACTTGGGAGCCCAAATTTCCTCTTGAATATATTTTATCATGCTTAGTCACATGATCTAAGATTTATCATATAATAACTAGGAATAATAATAAACAAACCAATATGACCATTTCCTCCTACAAACTCCATTCACGTGAATGTTAACATCATCAACATGCTTACTCAGCTCTATTTGAACATAGAAAACACTATCAAAATGCTTGAGAGCCCAATTTTGCACCCACATATATTTTAATGTGATTCATCACATGATTTCATACTTATATTATAGAAACTAGGGTATAATTTGATCATAACCATATGACCAAATCCCCTTGACTCGTCCACACATGGCAATAATGACGTCAACAAAATGCCTATTTAGATTTTCTACCACTAGACCCAAAATGTCTAGATGAAAACTATGAACTAACAAATGAATTTAACTCATGAAAATAATCACTCAAATCATATAAAAATTCTTATGGGGCTACTTTCACATGATCAATATACCAAACTCATCCTTTAACATCTCTAATCATGCCAAAATAGAAGATCAACCAAGCCAACTTCAAGCATACTAGGACAAGAACATTACACCATTTGTCATTATCACTTAGGCTATCAAAGCACTTCATCCACTCACTTAGATACCTCCATGACATCACCATGAAATCATTGACAACTCTCCAACACAATGTCAAGATTCATTTTTTCATGAATTCTATAAATACTCCATTCTCCATAGGTGTTTTTATATGCACATATATATGGAGTCTTCTCTTATTTATTTATACAAGTGTTATATCTACATGAAATCAACCCTTATTGATATTTGTAGTCATTTTATTATGATTATATTTAGGAAGTAGTCCCTTCTTTGCATTCTTCTACATTTCCATTGGAGACATTAATACAAACATTTCTCTCTCCCTCTGTAGAGATATGTTTGTAAGTAGAAGTGCTTGTATTTTTCACTTTCCATCAACATTTGCATGATGAGTTATATATGCAATTTATTCATGCAATTTATTATTAACAAGAGGTCTACAACCATTATTTCCTTAGCTATTATACACATGATATTTTTAACACTATCTACCATAGGTTTTCCAATATATGCATGATTTATGATTGTTGCATGCAAAATTTATTCACCAATTGACATATAATCCATTGATGAAAATAGTTTAATCTCACTAAGAGATTTAATATCAATGACTATAGCTTGATATCTACCTCAACATGCAAACATTATTGTAGGAAAAATTGTCTCATGAAGGTTTATTTCACCATTATCTGCAATATAAAATACTAAAGGATGATCTTATTTACAAAGAGTTATAGATGTTGTTGTAGGTTATATTTTTTAATCAATAGATGCAAGGGAAGTTATTGTAGATTTAATATATTCACTAGTCAATCTATATTTTACTATAGATATTATACATTGGTATAATTTAATAGGTGCATGCATTTATCTGGCTAAAGGTTTGCTAATTTCATTAGTCACTAGTGTTTCAACAAAATAAATTAATGTTGGTAACTATTTCATGTCGATAGATTCAACTATTTTGCATTAGAAATTGATGAAAGTAACCTTTATTGATTACTGAGTGTATAAGTGTTACGATGAGAATTTAATTTAGTTTGTCCTTCATGAACAAATATAGGAGATATTATTATAATTACTAAAAATAATGTAGCATCAACTTTAGATCATTCTTGTTTACCATAAAATGTAGACATTGATAAATGAGTAATTTATACACACCATCTTCCCTTATTAACATGTGAAGGAAAAAGTGTAGATGGTCTCTCATCATCAACACCTTAAAGAATTTATACAAAAACTAATTCAATAGATAACCTTTTATCATTGATAGGTTTGATATTTTTTCTTGAGAAATTATTGTAGGTGCACTCTCCTTTTTAGACATTATTTCAGGCATACATTCATGATTTATATCCTTATATCCTACCTCTATCTTTATTATGTTGAATAAAACTAACAACATGGCGTTATTCTCTTACAATTATTTAATCATATCTCTAAGGGATATTACCTCTTGATAAACATGAACTGTCCCTTCATTCTCTATGTCATTACCAATTGAAAGTCTACCAAATTTATTTGTATCATTCATTTATCTTACCTTCATAGAGTTTGTAAATTTTTAGGGATTTATTTTTAATATTATTAATTAGTTATATATAATGTAGAGACAAAACTTGTGAAATGAGCATACATAGTTTATCCCTATAATGAAAGGTGAAAATTTGTGATCTTTTAACTACTATTAGTAGAAAGGTAATTTGTTGTAAGAAAGCAATAAATTCAATATTAAAAATAAGAAATTAAATCCAACATTTTCAAAATTATAATACTTAACACATTTTTGAATAATTATGTCAAAATGATGAGCAAAATTAAACCATAAATTTAACTAACGTAGACTGGTCTTTGCATGTACAACCCTAGTAATTGATAAATGAATTACTTGGTTTATGAAATTCACTACCTTCACTAATTTTCAACACATGGTCCATTAAGTTTGACATGGTGTTAATGTTATATGTGCAACACTAGTCTCTCTTGAATGTTTGGGTCCTAATTATTGTGTAATTGAAACACACTTGCAAAAGGGAAATGAAAACATATGAAAACACACTTGCATGAAAGGTAAATTACATGAGATAGAAATTTAAACTATTTGGAATGGAAATACAAATGTTATGATGGAAGCTTCCCATACTTTATGGATTATATGTATATAATGAAGTATGCCTAGACATAAAATCACACATGAGATCACACACATTATAATAATTTAATGAAAGATAATAAATACATACAAATAATGCCTAAATAGAAAAATGCTAATGAACTAGGAATAAATATACCAAATTATATGAGTGGGCCTTACCTTTATTATCCTATATCTTTAATACCCTCCTTATTAATACAAATTAATAACTACAACTTGAATGTATTCCATTAATTGCTATAGGATAACTACATAATTACTATGCTCACACTTGCTAAACTTCCAACTAGTTGATTGAATAAATTATTAATTAAATCCTAACTAACTCCTTTAAAACCTAATATTATCCATTTATATAGGATATATAGTTTCCTTATTTAGAGGATATAAAATCTAGTAGGTTGAAACTAAAAATCTATGGTTGCACCCAAATAGCATAAACAACAATAGTAGTTAGGATTATAACAAAATAATATATACAATAATAATCTATGCAATGGGGAGATAAGGATTCAATTAAGTGAATAATTCCTCCATAGATCCAAAGCACTATAATTTATCCATAAATCATGGAGGATATATTACTCTAAAATTCCAACTTGCTGCTAATGAAAAATAGTGTCTACAAGAAACTAGTTTAGATGTTAAGGGCTATAACATATGTTATAGGAACAAATTCTACATGAAGTATGTACTAAAAAATAGATGATACAAGAAAAAAAAAATGTTATAGGAATAATTTATTTCAAAAAAAATTTATAGTAATAGAATATATGCTACAGGATGCAAAAAAATACATGGTATAGATTCTATTGTAGATGTTATAATAAGATGCTAGGCAAATGCTATAGGAAGCTGCTACATAGATGCTACAAGATATGGAAAAATTAT
The DNA here is from genome assembly GCA_037957365.1 of Torreya grandis. Lineage (NCBI taxonomy): Eukaryota > Viridiplantae > Streptophyta > Pinopsida > Cupressales > Taxaceae > Torreya > Torreya grandis. The sequence goes on along the minus strand of JARHVA010007942.1, from coordinate 402,053 downwards.
ATATGGTAAATGCTTCTTCAATTCTTTCTTATTTTTTAAAGACATGAAAGTATCTTATTCATTATACATTCAAACATTCGTAAATCCATATAATATAATAATTAAATTGTTTTAATAATATACTAATTACCACAACAATAAATATATGCAACAAGGTTATAAATAGGGATAAAAGCATGGTATAGAAATGGACTAAAATTAAGGGTTTATTGATATCACTATGTTATAATAATGTTATTAATTTAACCCATGATAATATCTAGAGTTTAGAACTTTAAAATAATAAACCAAAAAATGACAATTGACTTCCTATTATAAGCCAACATAGAAGCATAAATAGAACTTTAAAAGAGTAACAAGATAATATAATTTCACCTACCAAACAATGAAGATATATTATTTTCTAACTTGGATGTGATATTAAGAATTTAATATGTGGTTATTCAAAAATTTAATCTCCAATGCAAGGGTAATTCAATAATGTAATGGTAGATGAATTTGATCCCAAAAAGATGCAGAATGATAATTTGATAGTAATTCAATAACTCAATTGATAGATGATAATTTGAGATGATCCCTCATAATGAAGGAAGACATGCCAATTTATAGATTTCTAAATGATAAAACGGATAGATAGGATAAATATATATTTATTTAATATCTTGATTTTGGGTGGTTATATTTAAGTCCTCATTCAAATGAGGAAGACTGATTCATAAAATGGTTGAGAAATGTGTGGAAGTTAGTTGGGTAGCTAGATGAGTAAGTCAAATTAATTAATGGAATTTGTTGTATGATTTTAGGATAGTGGAAATATTCAATGAATGAATCAAGGTAGTTATATGACTCACCAAGTTGGTTGAATGTCTTAAGGAGTTGGATGGATGACACAAAACCTTGGATGAGATAACTGGGGAAATTTTTTGATGACTGGACCTTTTGGTTGAGAGAATTGACGAGATGATCTTTTACTCGAGATTTGGAATTTTAATTACATTGTTTATTTGTGGAATTTTGTGTGTATGATTAATTAATTAATGAATATTGGTTAATTAAATGTTTACAATTAGGGAGGGGGTAATAATGTTAGTGGAATTAGAATAAAATCCATATTTCATATAATGGGTTTGTCAATAATAATGGTAACTATGTTGATGTTTAGTGAAGTTAATTTTGGAAATAATGTGTTAAAATTTAAGTATATACATATGTACCTCTTTGAAAGGGTGTTGTGACTAGAAAAACTCAAACATTTTCAAAGAATAAATAAAACCTTTTCAAAGAATAAATAAAATTAGAGTGGAGATAGATGAAACAATATGACTCAAGTGGTTTTATTTGTAAAATGATGATGTAACAAGTTATATATGGATTATTCCTCCTTAATAAGGTAGGAGGGATGAAGGACATGGATGGGATCTTAAAAATGAGAGGAATGGAGAAATAATATAATAATCAAGGGTTGGGTGATGAATGAAGAGGGGTTGAGATACAACATAATGTGATGAATGGATAGGAGGGTGATGATGATATGGACATAAATTAGGGTATGGATGTTATGGATAAATGAGATTAACCCACTTGAGCTAATACATTCATTATTTTTGAATTTGATAATGGATTTATTATCCAAAGAAATAATATATACAAAGAGAGGATTACTAATTATATATATTGAGATACACTTAATCCATTGATTTAACCAAAGTAATAATAAATGCAAGAAAGTAGATTTCAGAATTATATATCTCATTTAAAAACATTAAACATGGATTAGATGGATTATTTGATTTAATTTATTGATGTAAAAGAATAAATCATGATGTCAACCAACTATAAATATTAATGATAGGTATAAATTTGATCATGTTTATCATCCAACTCAGTAAAAAAACCAACTATTAAATATGTGTAATCTAGAAATGATTAAGAACTAGAAATTGCTAGTTTCTATTGTGCACACAACACATTGAGAGGGGGGTGAATCAATGTAAAATAAAAAATTTAATTTGATAAATTAATTTTCACAATGAAAACATCCACACAAGATCTAATAACTAACCAACATAGGATTTATGTGGAAAACCCTCTCTTGGGAAAAAACACAATGTAGATATTCTTGGATCTACCATCTAAATCCATCCATAAAATAATAATTATTTTAAAAATGATTAGTAGGCACCAACCTAATTAGAGATACTAATTCACACTTCTAAGCACCAAATTATCTAGAGACAACAATATCTTTGATCTAAGGAATCAAACTCCATTAAAACAATCTTCCACCTTTTATTGTTGCTTCATCCATGAATGATGGAAAAATTCAATCTTTTCTCTTTTCCCTTTTATCCACTAAAATATGATTATGTTTTCATTATGGAAATAATTATTTATATATTATTGAAATCTTATATCCATATTATATAGCCTCTAAAGGCTCTTCAAAAAGGAGGCATCCCATTCAAGAGGCACCCTTTCATCAAAAGGTGTGTATTTTATTTTATTTTAATTAAATCACCAAGTGGGGTGATTTCCCAAGGCAGGCATGTATCTAGTGTGTTGGCCCAACAATGATAAAAATTAATACATATCTTAAAAGGGGTGATTTAAGCCTTAAAAAAAATTCCTTGAGAATTTATTCAAAACTTATTTAATGATGGTCCCTTCATCATGAATCACTGTTGTAAATTAAATATATTTTATTGTTAGTCTACCTTTAAATTTTAATCATTAATTTCAATCTTGTGACATTAATAACATTTTTTTTCATTAATTACACTTTAATTGACATCCCTTACATTAATTATAGTGCCTTTGACATTAATGGAAATATTCCAGTAATCTCTCCCTTTGTTATTGATGGCAATCATGTAAAAAAATAGTACATGAACTCCCCCTTGCCATAGTTCTCCTCCTTCACTCCCCATTTATTTAGTTCTCCCCCTTGACATCAATGGAAAAGAGACATAAAACACAATCACAAAGTACATCACCAAAATATCCATGGAGTTGAATAATGAAATGATTAGATACCCCTTAATTAATGCTTCTCTTAATGGATTTAATGACCAGATGAAGAATGGATCATTCCCAATTTATGCCTTAGAAAATCAAAATTTTATTTTGGAAGGGGATTCATGAAGATATATTATTTATGTTACTTTTTGGTAATGTACTCCATATTTACTTTCTAATTTAAAACATGTTCTATTAAGAAGTGATACTTGATTAGAGTGTGTTTTGTTTTAGATTGCATAAATATATTCTTCAAAATGTTTATTGCACTAGTGTTATCATAGATATTGAGATTGGATTTTCATATTCTATCTTAAAATATTTCAATAAAATTGTGTACAATAAGACACTTTTTCTATGTATTATTCTTCATCCATAGATAAATAAACAAATTATTGTTTTTTTCTTAGCCATGACACTAGATTTTTTCCAAGAAAGAATGCTCCTTCACTTTTACTATTTCTATCATAAAAAATCTTTCAATCTGTATTTATGTATGCTATTAGTATGAAATATTCACCTCTTGGATACCACAAACCATAATACAAAGTTATTTTTAGACATTTTAATATCCTTTTGACCACTTACATAAGTGTTTAATTTGGGGCTGCTTGAAAACGTGTTATCAACCCTAAAACTTACATGATGTCTTGCCTTGATGGAGTGGTGTATAACAAGATTCCAATCATGGATATATAAATCATATGGTTATCTTTATGATATTAAACATATTTACTTAACTTGCATCCTATAACCATGGGTGTGATAACATGTGTTCAATATTCCATTCTAAACTTCTTCAACATCTTCTTTATGTTGAGAAGTGTTGGCATTGATGTTAAGGTTGATGTCATTGATGTTAAGGTTGATGTCATTATTGTTAAGGTGAATCTTCACATATTTAAGGTATGAGCTTGTGATATTAATGTGACAAGGTGAGTTTGTTGAGCTTTGTATTCTCTATTGGTTGATGCCAAGGTTTTATATGAAGGTTCAGGTCAACATGATGTAGTCAGTGTTGTTATTGAAGATTATTTTGAAGGTATGATGATAGGTAGGTCTATAAGAGTGTTTTTGAGAGTAAGTTTAGTTGGTAATGGCAAGGTTAGTTGGTATTAGGTTATGTCAAGAATCTTGGAAGAGTGTTTATATATGAGAGTAGTGATGGGTATTATTATGTTATTTTGATTGATATAATTGAGGTTAGTATGTTTGAGCATAATCAAGGTGTCTTTTGAAGCATACTCTAGACCTTGTGATAAGGTATGTGTACATATCATGGTGAAGTGAGTGACCTCAGGTAGGTGATAAGTTGTTTGGAATTGTATGGGCTTGTGAGTTAGGCATAAAAGCCTTCAAAGGTGTTGTAAGGTGGTTATTTGAGGGTAAGGAATTCTATCTTGGTCTATACTTGGACCTTGATAGCCTAATGAGGTATCATGATCTATTGTAAAGGAATGTGAAGGATGTATATAAATATTTAAGCATGAAATAGGTTTTATGTAATGAGAGTGATATGTTAAGCATGATAGTGAGGTGTTGAGATCATGAAAAGAGGCATGAAGGTTTGTTCAAGGCCTAATAAGGTATGAAGACTATGGTGTAGAGAGATATTTTAGCCTAATGGGGTATTAGGATCAGTTTTAAATGCAAGTGAAAATATGTGAGTAGTGAAAAATTTATTCAAGTTTTTTTAGGCTTTTGCATGATGTTTGAGGTTCTAGTTTGAAGGACAAGGCATGAAAAGTTGTTTAGAGGTCTCACAAATGCTCATAATGAAGGGTTCTCAACTTGAGAAGGATTTTATTGTTATTATTAACTCATAAAACCTTTTCATGTGAACCTAATCAGGTCATGATATATGGTTAAGTGTCCTATCTCATAATTATCAGCATTAGTTTTTGAATTGAGGGGCTATGCTTTATGAATGATTGTTAAGAGTGGAAACTAGTGTAAACCCTCTTAGAACAATAATAAGGACCCAATATTTAATATGTTACTAAAAATTAATTAGAATGGATTTAATTACTTAGGTAATATATTTTATCTTATATTGGACTCTCCCAGGTACTTCCAAGTGGTATTTATTAGAGAGAGGAGAAAGAAAATGTTGAGTTACATGCTTATTTCTGAAGAAGTTGTTATAGAAGTCAAAAGTTGCATTAGACATAGTAAGAAAATAGATTAAGAAAGAATATATAGACTCATGTTTCATGTATATGAATGTTTATGGACATGTTCTAGTAATTAAGTGCTCTATGTTAGTGATCTAAGTAGGTCAGTTACTAACAAACCTAATGGTGCAAATAATGCAAAACTTAGGTAGTATGAGAATTTGATTTTTGGTGTGTTTTCAAGTTAGAATGATGGATAAAATTTCATGAATATGTTTTTTTGGAATATTATGTCATGTTAATGTTTTTTATAGATATTTAAATTTAGTTATAGTGGTGAAAAAATTGAAGCCAAAATGACTTATTTGGTTCTCGAGTGACTATGAGGAGAGAGGTATAGAGATTGGTCTATATGTATAATATTTACCGTTAGACCTTATTTTTTTAAGGTATATTAGTATCATGTTAATTATTTTAAAATCTTGGAAGTCAATGTAAGAGGTTGAAAAGTGGAAGCCAAAATGGGTTGTCTAGTTTAAGTAAGATTGTGTGAGATAACGTAAGGAGATTGGTTTGCAAGACCAATGTTTTCTATTAGAGATTATGGTTTTTATGATTGAGGGTGTTATAAATATGTTAAAAACATTTTTTAATGCATTAATAAACATTTAAAGTGTCCTTTTAGGTATTGGATGTCATGTAGTTTCATGATTATTTTTTGATAGTTCTGACAATTCTGAGTGAGCATACTAAAGAGATGAGTTTTAAGCCTTTTTTATATAAGTTAAAGTGTTTCAAGCATATGGTGATTAATATGAGGTCATGTATATTTTTTATGTGGATTAAATAATTTTTAGCTTCAATATTGAAAGGTAGTTTTTTGGTGTACATGGGCCTAATAGGATTGAGTACTAATGAAGTGTTTCAAGTAGTGATCTATTTGAAAATGTATTTTTGAGACCAAAATACATTATTTTGGGTATATTTGATTGTTATATGATATTTTAATATCATTTTTTGAGTTTTAAAGTGTTTTAAGGAAAGCAAAGTGTAATTTGTGTCTAAAGAAGGCCTATTAGGTCTCCATAAGGCCTAAAGGAGGATAAGGCCCAATGAAGGTGTGAATGACTAATTTGCATGATTAATTATTTTTGATAAATTGTGTTAATATCTATTTAAATCCAAATATCATTTTATAAGTGATTATGGCTGACTAAGAGGTGTGTGTTCATAAGTTGTGTATATAAATAAGGCATATTAGGCCTATTTAAGTAAGTAAGAAGTGAAGCAAATGAAATAAAAGATTGAAGAATATAAGGAGTCTTGTATAAAATTATAGGGGTGTATATAAATTTTCATGAAGTTATAATATGATTTATCTATATGAAAATCAAGGTCATATGACCTAATCAATCTTGAATAAACTTGGTTGAGTGAAGAGGCCTAGAATGTAGTTTGAGATGGATAAGCGTGTGAAGAGATGAAGAGGTGGTCATCATTTATTGGTTGAGAAACATAGTTTTATGAATGTGATAAAATTAGTCATGTGGAATTTTTTGCTAATTAATCTATGGGGTTGGTGCCTCCTTACAAGTAGGTGTTTGATAAAGCCTATTCAAGTGGGTGTTTAGCTAATTAGGGTTGGTACTCCATGTGGAGTTGGTGCTTCACTAAATTTGGTTTTTGTCTTATATGAATATATTATATTTATATAAATAAGTTTGTTTTCTTCCCATTGAGGGTTTCCCACATATGTGATGTGTTCTTATGTTCCATACTTATGTGGATAATTAATTATGCTTGTTAGATCTATATGTTTGGTTGAATGGTTCATGATTGCTTAAGTGGAATTGAATGAATGTTTTGAATACTAATTCAACCCATCTCTCTTAGTCATTATGATTATAATAATTGGTATTAGATCATAGTCCTTTGAATTATTCCTAATAGCCTAAAGGACATCCTAGAAGCATAAGCATGGATTTTATGATAATAGTGTTTATCATGATAGCAACGAAGATCAATTCATTTCACAAGCTAAGTATGTAAGAGAGATGTTGAAGAAGTTTGAAGAAAAGAATAAATAATCTAAGGTAAGTGATAATAATGTTTCTAATGATGATGATGATGATTATATTGATCATGTTGGCAATGTATTTCTATTATTGGATAAAAAAGTAGGTCACTCCAAGGAAGAAGATAACATGTATGATGAAGAAGTATACTATTAAAGTGAAGAAGAAGAATCTGAAGTAGACCTTGAAACTAAGATCATAACTTCCCTAGATAATTTGAAGCATCAAAAGAAGAGGAAGCATGAGTTGGGATCTATGTTCAAGAATCTTAAGGAACATATATGTACCTTAAAGAGTGACATGGACAAAGAAGCCAAAAAGATGAGAAGACCATCAAGGATCTCATGAATTAATTAGAATATGTCAATACAAAGTTTAGATCAAAAGAAGTCGATTATGATTAGTTGAATATAGAGCTATATTCATTGAATATTGAGCATGATAAACTCATATACAAGATGAACAAGTTTTAGAAAGAGCATGAGAAGATAGAACAAGTTAAGAGAACCAACATGCAAGTCAACATGAAGAGACTAATTAGACAAGCCAATGCAATGAGGTATTCCAATTATTTCAATGGTTATTGTTTTTCTTGTCATATATTTGGACATAGAACAAGTGAATGTAGAATGGTCTCAAAAGATGAGTTATCATGGAACCATGGGAGAAGGAGTGATCAGTCAAGAGGTAAGAATAGTAATGTTTTTTTCTACAGTTGTCATAATATGGTACACATTTAAATATTTTGTCCTAATAGAGTTATAAGTCCCTTAATACATAACAAGGTATATGAAGCTCTTAGAGTGCATGAAAAGGGTCAAACATTTATATGGAAACCAAAGATATTAATGATTAGTCTACTAGTCAAAATGAACTATTATTAAGATAGATCAAAGATCAAATGTTAAATAATTTCAAGAACATGTGTTATCTACATATATTGATAAGGTAGTTAAATAAAAGAAAAAGGATGACAAGGTGGATGAGTCAAATGCTTTAGTCAAACCTTAGTTGATTCTAAAGAGGGACTATCAGTCTCATGATTGCGAAATGGCCAAGAAGAGTGGATTGGAGATTTTGTAGTCTCTTAAGTTCATGGTTTTTTAATTCCTTATGAAAAGGTGTGACTCCATTAAGATTCTTGGAGACATTCATCTATCTGTAGAAGAATGAGGTTATAGTCAAAGAAGGATTCATCTTGAGAGGATTACAAGTTATCTATGTTGTAAGGTATGCGTTATGTTATTTTTATATTATATGTATATGACAAGGTGAAAGGTATTTTGGTTAGTATGAGCATTATTTCTAAATATTAGTTCATGAGGATCCATGGCATGGAATGCAAAAGTTTGTGCATGATTCATTTTTAGATTTCCTTTAGCAGTGTTGTGAGTAGTTTAAGAGTTCAGGGAGCTTGGTATCTCTAAGGTTTGAAGTTAGTAGGAAACATGGTGAGAAATCTAAGGTTGACATTTTGAGGTTAAAAATTAGTTAATTGGTATATGAGAGGTAATCAAGTATCTATTTTTGATTTTATCAGTCGATAACTAAACTTGATTTATGTTAAGATTTAGTTTTGGTATCAAGATGATTGGAGGTAGTTGAGGATGGTCTGTGAGTTTTGTTGATTCATATGGTGTGAAAGATGTGAAGATAAAATGGGAATTACCTAATTCTATAATTAGTGTCAAGATTATGGCATCCTAGTGAGTGATCAAGAGTTTGATCTTCTTTAGTCATGTCAAAGAAGGCAATTAATCTTGAGCTCCTAGTTCATTTGAAGAATATATACTTGGTATAATGGGGAGATTGGTAGTTATCATGAAGACATGTTGATAGAGTTGGTGGTGTTTTTGGTATATGAGAGAAATATGAGGATGGTTTAAGAGTCCTAATGACTCATGTGGTGATTTCAAGTTGTTAAGATAAAGGGGGAGTCCCTAATTCTTTTGTTGATGTCAAGAATATGGTAGCTTAGTGTTTGATCAAAAGTTTGAGTCATATTAGTCATACCTAGGATAAGTTTAGTGGTCTTATGATTTGAGTTATTTTAAAGGATGTATTCATGTAGTAAGGGGTAACATATTCTTTTAATGCTTCATATCTTGTGTGTTGAGATTTTGTTGTAAGAAAGTGTGATTCCTAATGTTGTAGGTGTGATCATTTTTATTTGAGAAAAGAGCTAGAATGGGAGAATGAATACCATAGGTTGAAGTATATTTTTGAGAGAATGATCAATTTATGAGAGTGTTTATCATCTAGTGTCTATGAGGAGAAGAATCAACTCAAGGGGATATTTATATCTCTATGTTATGAAGTGTCAAGATAGTGAGGTAGAAGTCATAAGAAGCATGGTATATTGAGGTACAATTCAAGTGTTCCAAAAGTTGTCCACAACAACTAGTATGAACCTAAGGTGAGTTTTTTTCAGCATCTCATTGTGTTTATTATTTAAGTTCAATTCCAATTATGAAATCATATTTTGTGGAAGACCCTTTGTTATTAATGTCAAAGGGTGAAAAAGACCAGAATGGGGGAGATGAGAATGATCAAGTTGTAGTGTGTTTTCCATCAATGACAAAGGGGGAATTTTGAGAAGTTCTATCATTGATGTCAAGGTAGATCTCATTGATGCCAAGTTTGATGTAATTATTGTCAAGGTGCATTTGGTGAAGATGAATGGTAAGTGGTCTTTGAGGTATGAGATTATGAGCTTGATGTGACAATGTGAGTTTTTTGAGCTTTGTCTTTTATGTTTTTTTGATGTAAAGGTTTTATATCAGGGTTTAGGTCATCATGAGGTTGTCAGTGTTATCATTGAAGGTTATTATGAAGGTATGATGACAAGTAGTTTTGCAAGAGTGTTATTGATAACAAGGTCAGTTGGAAGTGGAAAGGTTAATTGGTATTAAGATGTGTCAAGAAGCTTATAAGAATGTTGTTATATGAGAGTAGTGATATGAGTATTTTATGATTGTTCTTATGTCAACTTAAGGGATATCATTGAGGCTAGTATGTTTGAGCATAATCAAGGTGTCTTCTGAAGCTTAGTCTAGACCTTGTGAGAAGGTATACAAAGGTAGCATGGTGAAGTGAGTGAGATAAGGGAAGTGAGAATTTGTTTGGAATTATATTTTCTTGTGAGTTAGGTGTATAAGCCTTCATAGGTGTTATAATATGAGTCTATGAGTGTATTTTGTCTTGGTCTGTACTTGGACCTTGCCTAGCCTAATGAGGTATCATGATCTATTATCAAGGCATGTAAAGGATGTATATCAATATTTAATAATGAGAGAGGTTTTATGGAATGTGATTGATATGTTGAGAATGATAATGAGGTTTTGAGATAATAGAAAGAGGCATGAATGTCAGTTCAAGGCCTAGTAAGGTATGAAGACTATGGTGTAGAGAGAGAGAGAGAGAGAGAGAGAGAGAGAGAGAGAGAGAGAGAGAGAGAGAGAGAGAGAGAGAGAGAGAGAGAGAGAGAGAGAGAGAGAGAGAGAGAGAGAGAGAGAGAGAGAGAGAGAGAGAGAGAGAGAGAGAGAGAGAGAGAGAGAGTATCCTAATGGGGTATCAATATTAGTTTAAAAGGAAAGTGTGAGTATGATATCATTTAAAAAGGTGAGTCAAATTGTTTTATGCATGTGCTTGAAGTTTGAGGTTCTATTTTTAAGGACAAGGCATGAAAAATTGTTTAGAGGTTTCTCAAGTGCTCATAATGAAGGGTTCTCAACCTAAGAAGGATTTTATTGTGCTCATTATCTCATAAAAAATGAATGGGAACATAATTATTTCATGGTATATTTGGAAGTGTACTAACTTAAAATTACAATCATTCTTTTTTGAATTGAGGGGCTATGCTTTATCAACAATCATTAAGTGTGGAAATTGGTTTAAACCCTCTTAGAACCCTAATAAGGACCCAATGTTGAAGATGTTGATCAAAATTGCTTAGGATGGATTTAATTTATCAGGTAATAAATTTTATCTTATATTGGAATCTCCTATGTACCTCTAAGTCATGTTTTTTATAGAGAGGAGAGAGAAAATGTTTAGTTATAGGGTTATTTATGAAGAAGTTATTATTAAAGTCAAAAGTTGCATTAGACATAGTAAGAAAATAGATGGTGGAATAAGGTATATACTCCTATTTCTTGTAAATTAAGGTTTATGGATATGTTATAGTCTTTAATTTCTCTATGTTGGTGATCCAAGTAGGCCAGTCACTAATAGGCTTAATGGTGCAAACAGTGCAAAACCTAGGCAGTGTGAGAAGTTAGTTTTTGGTTTGTTTTAAGGTTATAATGATGGATAAAAGTGAATTAATTTTTTTTAATGTTACTTACTATTAATAATTTTTATAGATCTTAGAATTTAGGTATAGTGGTGAAAACATTAAACCCAAAATGGCTTATCTAGTTCTAGCATGACTATGAGGAGAGAGGTCTAAAGATTGGTCTGTATGTATAATATTTGACATTAGACCTTTTTTTGTGTTTTAATATTTTATTAATGTATATTATTATCATGTTCATTATTTTAAATCTTGGAAGTTAGTGTAAGAGGTTGAAAATTTGAAGCCAAAATGGCTTGTTTGGGTCAAGCAAGACTGTGTGAGATAAGGTCAGGAGATTGGTCTACAAGATAAATATTTGATATTAGAGCTTATGTTTTTTATGATTGATGTTTTTTTAAATATGGTATATAAAATTTTTAATTTATTAATAAAAATTTAAATTTTCATTTTAGGTATTGGATGTTAATTAGTTTCATGACTAGTTTTTGACAATTTTTAGTGAGCATACTGAAGAGATGAGTTTAAGATTTCTTATCTAAGTTGAAGTGTTTCAATAATATGGTGATAAATATTAGGTCATTTAGATTATTTTTATATTTTTTATTGATCATGTTTAAGTTTTTTAAGTGAGTTTGATCTTCAATATTGAAAGATAGTTTTTTGGTGTACACAGGCCTAATATGACTTAGTACTAATGAGGGGTTTCATGTAGTGATTTATTGTAAAATGTCTTGTTGATCATAGAAGACATATTGGGGGTATATTTTATTATTATATAATATTTTCCTATCATTTTTGCAGTTTTAAATTTTTCTAAGGAAATCACAGTGTAACATGTGTCTAAATAAGGCTTGTTACGTCTCCATAAGGCCTAAAGGAGGATAAGGCCTAATTAAGGTGTGGACGACTAATTTTTGTGATTGATTATTTTTTATAATGTGTGTTAAGATATATTTAATTCCTAATCTAAGTTTTTAAGTGATTGTGGCTGACTAAGAGGTGTGTGTTCAATAGTTGTGTATATAAACATGACATATTATGCCTATTTGAGTAAGTAAGAAGTGAAGTGAATGAAATAGAATATTTAAGAATAGGAGGAATTTTAGACCATTATAGGGGTGTAGATAAACTTTCATGAATATCTAATAGTATTTCTATGTATAAAAATCAAGATCATATGACCTAATTAGTCTTGAAGAGACCTAATTGAATGAAGAGGCCTAGAAGGCAGTTTGAGAGGGATAAGAGTGTGAAGAACTAAAGAGGTGGTCATCATTTATTGGTTGAGGAACATAGGGTTTTGAAGGTGATAAAATAAATTAGATGGTTGATTTGGTGCTAATTCATCTATAGGGTTGGTTCCTCATAATTAGTGCTTGCTAAAGCCTATTTAATTGGGTGTTTGGCTAGTTGGGGTTGTTGTTCCATATGGAGTTGGTGCTTCACTAAATTTGGTTTTTATCTTATAATACTATAGTCCATTTGTAGATATAAATGGTTTCTCTTCCCCTTGAGGGTTTCCCACATATTTGATGTGTTCTTATGTTTCATTCTTGCTAGATCTATATGTTTGGTTGAATGGGTCATGATTGCTTAAGTGGAATTGACTGAATGTTTTGAAGATTGATTCATCCCCCCCTCTCAGTCATTATGATTAAAACACTTTTTATACTTGGTTTGGGAGATAAATATTCATTTTATATATTAATAAATATACAAACCAAGGAAAAATGACAACTCACTCAACATGTACATTTCAAACTCTTTTTGCATATATGTTTCAAATTCTCGTTACATTCATTCACTATCTCATCCACAAATGAAACCATCCACAAATATCACAATAATCTACTAATTCACATGTTTAATATTGATATAGAGATTACTATCAATAACTCCCCTTTTAAAATCTTATTCTTATCGATATTTATCAAGCCTTGAATACCAAGCTTTGGGGTCTTGATTTAGCCCATATTGTTCCTTATTCAATCTACACACACATTCCTTATTTTATGATACAAGGAAATATTTTATGATCTAAGGAAACTTTTTGGTGTTTCAATATATACTTCTTCCTCTAACTTACCATTTAAAAAATAATATTTCACCTCCATTTGATAAAATTTGAAGTTGTTATAAATAACATATACCAAAAGCAATCTAATGGCTTCTAATCCTAAAACAAGGGAAAATGTTCCTTCAAAATCAATACCCTACATTTGACCATACCCATTTCAAACCAAGATTTCTTTATTTCTTTCTACTTGTCCATATACATTAAACTTATTATTGAACACCTAATTAGTAATAATTACATTCTTGTCTTTTGGTTTAGGAATGAGTTCCCATGTCTCATTATTTTACATTTGATTCAATTCTTCTTCCATAACATCAATCCAATGCTTGTCATTGCTAGCTTCTATAATATATTTGGGCTCTATTTTGGACAAAAAGGAGAAATTTCCTTGCTTAGGTGTAATCCTAAATCTTATTCTAGTTTATACACCAACATCAATATCACCAATAATTTGAATTTTATAAAGATGATTTTGAAAAAATTGAGATGGTGCCTTTGTATCTTCCTACTCCATTTATTTTTATTTTTCTACTTCTTCTTATTCTTCTTCTTTGAAGTTTGGTTCCTATGAATGATCATTTATTTTTGCACTTATTTTCTGAGGCCTTATTTCATCCATCTCTACACTAAAAATTTCTATGATTCTTTTCAAACTTTTATTATAACATCTATAAGCTTTACAATTTGAGGAATATCCAAGAAAAATACCTTCATTAGTTCTTGAGTTGAACTTTCCCAAGTATTTTTCATCTCTCTTAGTGAAGCATTTGCTCCCAAACATTAAAATATTTGACTAATGCTGGTCTACCCTTTCATAACTCATTAGAGATTTTGCTATTATTTAATCTAATTTCTCCTCTATTCAAAATGTAGAATGCAGTGTTAACTGATTCTCTCCAGAACCTATCTGATAGCTTAGATTCATTTAACATTGTTCTAGATATTTATTGAACATTTCAATTAGTTATTTCTACAACTCCATTTTTATGTGGAGTTCTTGTAGCTAATAACTACCTTTTTATTCCATGCTACTCAAAAAATTCATTGAATTCATTTGATAGAAACTCACCTCCTTGATTTAATCTCAAGCACTTTATCTTTCAATTAATTTCATTTTCAACTAAATCTTTAAAAGTTTTAAATTTATTGAATACATCAAATTTTTATTTTAGAAAGGAACCCCATGTCATTATAGAATAATCATTAATGAACAACATAAAGTAGCTCTCACCTTGTATGCTTGGCATTCTTATAGGCCCACATATGTCTGTATGAATCAATTCCAATGGATTGGAGATTGAGCACTCATTTAACCTAAAACTCACTCTTGTCTATTTTTCATGCTAACATTACTTGCAAAGAATGTTTGATAGTTTTGTAATCTTTAACATATCTCTTACAGCTTGCCTAATGCTAAGTTTTACTAGATTATCAAAGTTTATATGACCCATCCTTCTATGTCATATCCAAATTTCATCAATTTAACTCATGTAACAATTCTCTCCCTTATGTACAAGTTTCTTTATTATTCTATTTGCATATACAACATAATTTCCTGATCTCACAACCTTAAGCATAAAATTTGAGAGTGTGTCCTTTATCACACATTTGACTAACATTTAGAAGGTTATGCTTCAAGCCTTCAGCATATAATATATTTTATATTTCTTTTTTCCATTATTAAGGCTAAGGGTGCCTTTTCCATATATTATTTCCATGGCGTTATCTCCAAATTTTATCATGCCTTCACTCATTTCCTTCAAGGAGAGAAATTTGATCTTATCCCCAACCATATGACTTGAGAAACTATTGTCACTATATCATTTCTTCAGTTCATCTTGTGCATGAAATGTTGTTTACAAAATCATTTTTTTATCCTTTTCCTAATTAACTTCCTCTTGCTTCTATTTCTAGACTTTTTTAGGTTCTATTTTATTTACAACAGTAACATTCACTTTCTTTTTCTATCTAGGGGGTTATACAAAAACACTTATACAAAACCATGTTATATGTCCATAGTTATTAAATTATAAGAAACAATGTTATTCTATTTTTAATTCAATAATGGGACAAATGATTTATATTTTATACTTGAAACTCCATAAACACTTATGCCATTATCCAATGAATACCTATTTTTTGGATGTGTCCTACACACCATTGCTTTATTCCAAAACTAATTGTATAAATAAAAATAACCTTAGAAGGAAATTGTGTACTTGATCACATTATATTATCTTGGAGGGAATATTCTTATAAAATTTTCTATGGGTATGTTCTTTCCTTTGTTATCTTTTAAAGGAGTAACATGCTCTTTCTTCTTATCACTTCCACCATTTACAAACCCCTTTAGTTCATCCTCATAGATTTTGAACTTCTCTGCATATACATTCTTTGGTGGTTGTAAATTTTTTGAACTCTACCCTTCTTTATTTCCCTTCTGGTTCTCTTCATAAACAAGACCCGTTTTAATGAATGGTGACATTTGATAATTTAGGATATCAACCAACTTTTTATTGCTCTTTTCAAACTTTAAGCTATTTTTCAGTTGGGTAGTGGTCTTCTCTAATTATACTCTTAACACAACCATTTAAAATTCTAAATTTATACATTCATCTTATTTTGTCTTTAGTTTGGCTCTCACCTCCTCCTTTATCCTTTTTACTTCTTCTAATTGAGTATTTAGGCTGATGATTACCTTTTCTGATTCCTCAAAAAATTATGACACTATTATTTTCAAATCATAATCTTCTTCTTCATATTTTTGAATATGTAATATTTATTTTATATTATTTTTCTTAAACACATTTATATCACCTAAATAACATATGAGTTCTTCTTTAATACCTACCTCTCCTTAATATTTGATATGTTCTTCTTATTCTAAGGTGTCTTCACTTATAGAGGTATCACTTTTTATTTCTATATCTATGAACAAAGTTTCTTATTTGTCATTGTCTGATTTGTTTTCATCGTTCTCCTTAGCTAAGCTATTATCCTTGTTGGAATAGAGGTTTTTTTTCTTACCAAACATTTTATTATATTCATTTTTTTAAAAAGCTTTAATTGTATTGAGGTTTGATTTCCTTCTTATTTTTTTCCTCATTATGATTTTCCTCATCATCATTATCATCCTTATGTGGACATTTAGCAACAAAATGTCCTATTTTACCACAATTGAAACACTTAAAAGGTAGATTACCTTACATTTACTAGATCTATTTTTAATATTTTTAATAAATAGAGCCTCCTCATCTTGTTCATCACTTGATTCAGGATCTTTATTTTTCCCTTTATTTGAAGCTTTGAAGGTTACTTCCCTTTTTGATGTCTTTTATTTTTTGATTCTCATTTCATAATCTGTGAGTATCCTATGTAGCTCATCCATTGTTAATGAGTCAAGATCCTTTATCTTTTCAATAGAAAAAACTTTTGCATCAAATCTTAAGGGTAAAGACCTTAGTACCTTTTGAGCTATTATAAATTCTTCAATTTTTTTAGCAAGCTCTCTAATTGTGTTAACGACCTCATCCACATGAAGAAGATACACCAAAATATTTTAATTTTCTTTCATTTTCAAGTTATCGAACTATCTCCTATGAGTTTGGAGTTTTATCTTATTCACTTTGTTGTCACCCTCATAGATGGCATGAAGTTTATCCTAAATGTTATTTATTGAATTGTAATGCATCACTTTTACAAATTCTAATTTTGATAATCCAAATAAAATTATGTTCATGGATTTTGCATTATTTTCACTAGCCTTCTTTATGGTTGTATCCATTGGTAGAGTTTGCAGTGTTATATATATAGTTACTACTTCTTACCATATATCAAAGCCAAGGGCCATTAGATATGTTTGAATCCTTATGCTCCATAATGCATAGTTTTTTCCATTGAACAATGGATTCTTATTTGAGGAGAAACCTTGTTGAACATGATGACTATCCATGTGTGCTCCTAAGATATACCTTCTAGTGGTTAAACTGATTTTGAAGGAACTGACTCTAATAATAATTATTAAGCACATAACACACTAAGAGGGGGATGTATCTATGTGAAATAAAACTTCTTATTTTAAAAATTAATTCTCACAATGAAAAAATTCACACAATATATAATAATTAACCAACACAAGATTTACATAGAAAACCCTCTCTCAAGAAAAACCAACAACAAATGCAAAGAACTTGAAAGGAACACCTTGACTTGAAAGGGTCTGTATTTTTGAAACTTAGTGTGAAATATCCACATAGTTTATAGATCATATTGGTATCAAAGTAGGTTATCCTTTTTTCCTTAAAAGGTTTTATAAAATATTTCAGTAGATATTAGTTTTGTTTGAGTTCTATTTTGGTGGTTGTTGTGGTAACCATTATGTATATGTTATCCATTACTCAGATATAAAATTTTAATGGATAGATTACCTTACTTCATTAACAAAAAGGTGGTCTAAATTTACAATAATCTTGTTGATGATGAAAAAAATTATGAGTTTATATTATGTGATGGTATTTACCAAAACTATTTGATGGACCAACCATCTAACGAGCATGAAAAAGGCTGAGCATTCAACTTGGAAAAAATTACTCTTCAAAATAAATAATGGTTAAGAGAGTTAAAAAGTGTAGAGAAAGACATGTTGAACATGGATTTGATAATAGTTTCCTTATGATAGTAGGGTGTGGATGTACTTGAGAAAATATAAGACTCCAAAGGTAACACTATGAAACTTGAGGAATAATTTTTTTACTTGGATATGTATCCTTTTTATTTTTATTTTAAAATTAATCTTTTTTTGAGCCTTCCATGTGGAAGAAAGAATGAATTTTGTACCTTTGATTTTATATCCTTGTTCCTATTGGATAAAAGGAGTGGGACAAATTTATTTTTGTATATTAAGGAAAGAGCATAAATAATGTGAGAGAAAGAAAATCCAAATTATATTAAAAGGACTGAGATAAGGAGTTATCACCTCTTAATTTTCTAAAATTATGGAACTGAAAACATTTAAATTGGATAGTTAAATATATTGGAATTTTAAAAGGGTATGATATAAAAATGATCAAATTATAACCTCAACATTATACTATCCAAAATATGATCACATTGGAACCTAGAATGGGTACTATCCAAGAGGATAATGAGACAGGTCTTTTACTTGGGTGATACAAGATAAATATTCATATTATTTTTTATAGATTTAGTGAGATCCAACATCCTTTAAATTTTGGGCATATGATGATAAATTTTATCATGTTTATCATCCAATTCAATTGGTAAAATAAGAAACTATCAAATATATGTAATCTAAAAAGCGTTGAGACCTAGAAATTAATAGTTTCTATTGCACAGGAAAAAAAACATATGTTTAATTTCAAAATTAATTTTTAATTAAATATTAGTATTACCATAGAAAAATTATAATTTTTAAAAAAAAATGGAAGATCATTTCGATGTCGTATGTAAAACTTATAGTCATCTAAAGTGGGCATACTATAGCTCTAGGATATCTCAGAAGCCTAACTATTGGACTCCAAAGATTTGACTATTAGACTTTGTATCTTTAACTATTGGACTCCATAGGTATCCAAGACCATGGGAATTTGAAGTGGTTTTTGATGTTTTTTATTCTTAGTTTTTTTTAATAGGTACTAGGTGGATTTTAGGCATATGGGAGCTTAAATATAGGTCTTAAAAGGCAGAATATAGAAGATAGATGACCGTGAAGATGAAAAGACATGATATGTATTACTTTAGTCTATGAATCTTGGAATTATTCATTACATCCAAGAGGTATTATTTTGTATAAATATGAACCCTATATATTTCATTTTAATAGAGGGAATAGAGGAGGAGTAGAGATAGATTGAAAATAAAAAGTGCAATGGGATGTATTTTACTTGGATTCACATTATGTATGTGCAAGTTTGGGTACTTGTTATTATTTTATCATTATTTATTGGCTATAGGTGACTATTTTGATGACTATATAGCTAAAAAAGGTTAAGATGAATAGTTATTCCTTTATTTATAAGCAAGTCTTCATCTCAATAATGAAAATATCATTATGAGTGGATGAGGTTATTTTCCTTGTAAGCCCAAGATGAAAAAAAGATTGTAAACTATAGAACATAATGGAGATGAGGAAGCATGGCTTCACTCTTGTTGGAGTTTTATCACATTGAGTTTCTATAGGGTATGTGTTGTGTATATCTCTTTATGGTTATTGTGTTTTTTCCTTTGCTTGCATATTTACATTCCTTCAAGTTAGGCTAATACATAAACAATTAAGAGAGTTTAAAAGCTAGCCCTATGGTTAAATTACTTTGCATTTGGAATTACACCTCTATTCAAGCATATTACTTGAAATCATGTTGTATTAGTAGCATGTTTAGAGTGTGGAGATATTATTTTGTATGCTATATATGAGAATCATAAGAGAAGGAATACACATTAACATAATAATTTAGGTATTTTATATGATAAATAACTTGAGATGAACACCCTAAATTGAAAGGATCCATGTTAGTGAAACTAGTGTGGAATATCCACCTAATTTAGGAATGAAATAATGATTGATCACATGATTGGATATGATTTATGTGGTAGGTTATTGTTAGATATAGGTTATTATGTGATGTATGGATTAAAATTAATTTATTGAGTATTGATGAAGCACACTTAGTCATTTATGATGGATGTTTGGTCATGTATGGTTGAAATAAATGTTAAAGTAGATAGTTAATATTGAATGATTTGACTAGCATTGTGTTATATATGTAATGGATGTTTTTAAGGGAGGTAATGATGTAGATGTGATTAATAGGTGTTTATCCTTGCATGGAGGTCCAAATTGGTTTGATAAACCTTATTTTTATTATGGAATGTGATAGGATACACCATGATATGAAAATTTATGATGTCATTGTTGTTGTATGCCACAAGATAGAGACAAACACAAGTGAATGAAAATAGGCATCATGATATGGAAAACCATGATGAATATATTTTAACACATATTAACTAATTCAAGACTCAATAAGAAAAGTAAATAAACAAACAAGCACACATAAAAACACAAAAGCAAATGCATATCCTACATCAAGTTAAAAACCTTTCTATTTAGTGATTGATGGTGATAGGTTGATTTTGAGATAATAAAAAATATGTTTAAGGGAGTTTTATTGGGAATGTTATATCCTAAAAAATATTCACACTTTGATATGCCCCCAAGAAATGATATATGCAAGAGTGAAGTTTTGGGAATGATATATCTTGCTAAAAAGATGCAAGCTTGGATTAGATGGATTGTTTGATTGATTGATTAAGGATTTTAAAAGGATTTAGGGTAATACAAGTGATTTATTTATTGTGTGATTATTCTATTATTATTTTAAGTAATTTTTGGATTATGTAATTTTTTTGATTTTTTTGAGTTTTCTAATGTGTTTTTATATTTTTTTGGATGTTATATTATTTTTGGATTTTTTATATTTTTAAAATGTTTTCTATATTTTGTCAAAGTGACAAGAAAAGGGAAAGTGTGTTATAGCACAAGGGATGGGAGTGATAGTGGAAGGATTTGAGATAGAAATCTAAGGAATACATTTCCTAAGAACTAAGTATCTAGCTATCAAAGTACCATTCTAAGGATAAACCACGAAGTTTCTAAGAACATGTCTCAAGACTTTTTCACTTACTTATCAAGGTCAAAATTTGGAAGAAGTGGTATGGTATGATGGAAATGATTGGATGCATAAGGATGGGTTTTAATGGATTTTAGATGGGTAAAGATAGTGCAGGATAGGTAAGGATTGTGCAAGATAGGTATGAATTAAATGGATAATGATGGTAATTATTGACTATTTTGACCACAATTCAAATAAGTCAACCCCCTATAGTTAAAAAATTGTATACAAGTATATTAGGATGTAATAAGGAGTGTCATATTACTTATGATGTCATTTTATAGTATATTAGTCTTGGTCTTAGTTAAATTTAGTCCTAAGTCCTTTCAAGTCACTTAAGGGTCATATTTGAGTCATTAATGAAGGTTGTACAATTTTTTATAGTAGAAAAGTGTTTCAAAGTCTATTTAAACATCATTAATGTCATATCCTTGTCAATTATGTCATTTATAACTGAAATCTTGTAGGTACTATGGTAAAATCAAGAAAATATTTGAAAAGGGAGGTTTTTGGCAGTTTTATGTATTCTAAAGGAGTGTGGCACGTGTGGAAATATTCTACAGTGGATTTTTAACTTCCCTAAACTCATGTTAACATTTGATCTACTTTTAAGGTCTAAAAAATTTCTAAAAACCATTTTACTTCTCCATCACTCTTCTTGTCATACAAAACTAGTTAGCTAGTTTTCTCTTGGTATGACCAGTAGGATAAGTTTTATGTCAAATGCTCTTGTGGGGTGTTAGTAAACTTGGTATAATTAATATACATGATAGGATTTTGGAGATTAGTTTCTCATTATTTGAGAGCCATTGTTTATAAGTTAGTTTCCTCTCTCAACATGCTTTTTCCCACACCCTACAAGTTTTCTCCCTATTGAGCTATTACATACAAACCAAGTACCTAAATTGGTGTTAGAGAGTGAAGAAATTATTATAATGTGGTTATTAATTCGTTTGGAATGTGTGGTATGGAAAAAAAGAGCACAAATACTTCATCTTACTAGAGATTTTTTCACCATTTACAGAGGTTTCTTATCCTTATAGTGGTTTTTGATAAAGGTGATATTTTGTATTTCATGTTTACAATGTCTTGGTAATCACCTCTCCTTCCAAGTTTAGTTTTAAAATGTCTCACATTAATGTTACAATCAAAATTTCCTACAAGTTTTCACTTACAGGTAGGTCGAAATACCTTCACATAGTCATGATGATGTTATAAAAGGGAAGACAAAGTTGTGAGAACCTTCTTTGAGGTGTATAAAACTAGTTTGAACCATTTAGATTTCTTTATGTTGGTTGAAGTATATAGTTATTTAATACATATACATTTTTACTTGTATATCACTACATGTGCACCTAAAGGTACCGCATAGAGGATTTAGCATGTGGAATGAAAGTGTTTTAGACTGGCCTAAAGCCTCACTAGGTGGAAAGGATCAATTTTAAGAATCTTAGGAGGAATACTATTTATGGTTGAATAAAAATACTATGTACACTTCCCATATCTCACTTTTATTTCCCTTTGTCACACCTACATATGCACCTACACATTTCCACAAAGATCTAAGAAGACTGAATGCAGAGGTTAAAACTTGGTTGGACCTTCCTTAAGGTCTTGAAGTGTTAAGGGTGACATGAAAATAATTTTGAATCCATGAAGTGGAAAATATACTTGAGAATCATGCTCACAAGTTGATGAAGTGACTTCAGGGACACATTACCTTAATCCCTTTGAAACAAGGTCTTATTCATACTTGGTGCCATCAAATGGTAGTGTGACATGAGATTTGGATAGATCCAAATGATTCCATCATGAAGTTAACACATATGGGTGAGTATTTGACCAAAAATTCTAGTTTTTTGGTCAAATTAGTATGGTACTATAAGACTCCCATTCCATACATTCCTTCACTATAGAATGTTAATATTCTCTACAGTGTTTTGAGCTTAAAATGACCCTATGATGAAATAAGTGGATGAGAGTTGAGTAAATAATAAAAAAAGTGGTCTAATTTTATTTGAAGGTAGCCTATAATACTCCAAAGGAGATTAAATAACCACCTACAGTTCCCGTTTGGGTCATATAATGATAACTACAACTTGATTGTAGTATAAAAATTGGTTGGAATAAGAACTTAGATGTTGGAAAACCAGAAAATCACATTGCTATAAGTAAAAATAAATATTAAGTGAGTTCATGGACTCATAGGATGTCTTATAACATGAAATAAATGCCAAACACAAAAGTTTACCTATAGGCTTCCCCTATTTCTGAAGTGGAAACATAGTGCACTCTTTTCAGACTATGCCTAAAGTTTGGAAAGATGTGAGGAGATAATAGAATTTTTGACTGTTTAAATGTGTGAGATAACCTAAATAATTATGATATACATTTCAAATTATTCTCATCATGAAGAAACAAAGTTTGGAGGTTTCTAAAGCAAACTTATAGCCATACTTGTAAATCCTGTATAGTTAGTGTTACACAGAGCCAAGTTTAGAGTATTTGGAGGTGTTATAAGTGAAAAAGAACCCTAAAATTTTATATAGAAAATACCAATAAATTCATCAATCCTATCATATAATTGTCTTACCAGAGGCAATAGGGGAAGTGACCTCTATTCTATCTAAGATAAAGGGCACTCCTAGAGAGCTAGACCCTATAGGTTTAGTAATTTAATGGTGAGAAGGTGAGATAAAAGATAATGATATATTTAAATGACATATAAGAAGTTTTATTGAACATTACTTAACATGATTAAGGTCTCACATTACTAAGGAGCCCAACATAGTGGCCCAAACCCACATAGGTGCAAACTAAGCCTACCAGGTTTTAACTATGCCTACTATCTAAAGGGGCTCCAATTCTATTTAAAACACTAGATGAGTCTTTTAGATAATTTTATGACCTTAATGGGGAGATATAAGGTGTGTGGAAACATTTAATTTTCATAGAATGTCACAATGAATCCATTTCTTGGGTTAAGATCATTACATCTTACATAGAATGCAAAAGAGAATTCAAAAGGATAAGTTTGAGAGCTCACAACAGTATGGATGCTTATAATGGGATATAATGGAGATATTATATGTTTTAGAGAGTCATAAGAAAGGATCTAGTGGAATTTGTTTAGGGTTTGGATGTCAAAATTTTATGAAAAATCTTTAGAGGTTAAAATTACCTAAAACCTTTTAAAACCCTTTCTATTGACCTGATGCGAAAGAAGTTGAAGAAAAGACATATATGAGGATTATTTTTACTTGTAAATTATCTTGAAATTTTATATGATCCCCTAAGGCTCCTTCCCATCAAGTCAGCTTCTACCCTATTTGTACAGACAAGGTACAAAATGGATTTTCTTGATAGTTTTGATGTTTTGTAGGTATTGATGGGTTTCAAAGGATGAGGATAACTTTGGGAGATAGAGTGAGACATAATATAATCCCTCATGTCCATTTATTTCTTCATAAAATCACAAAATTACCTATAAAATCACCTCCGCTTTAGCCAACCCAAACTGACATAATGAATGAAGAGTGATCATCAAGTGAGAAGGTGATAACTCCAATTACGAGGAATTTTAAGGATTTATTGATGAATATAAGGGAATTAAGACTCTTTAAAAGTGTCACATAACCAAATTTATGGATTTTTTTGAGAAATTAAATACCACCTTGGTGTCAAGTGTGAGGGGTGAGTGAAAGAAGGGTGATCATGATTGGATACAATGAGAACACTTGTCCAAAAGAATATTGATGATTAGGGACTCATCCAATGAATGTTGGAGAACATTTATATCCCCCAATTAATTTTAAAATGATTTCATATATACATAGTCTATTTTTAAGTGCTCAATAGAAGCTATTGATGAAGGCAATTTTTAAACAAGAAATTGAAGAGTCCTACGCCAAAATTGAAGAGTTTCATGCCTTGGAGGGACATTTGTCCAAAGATAAATTGCATGGTATATTTAATATTATTTATTCTTAAAATTTAAATCTTTATCTCATACTGACAAGTGGATTTATGAATCTTAAACTTCAATCTTCTCTCTCCTTCCTCACATTCTATAAGTACTAGCCATTTTGGCTCTTGTAGAGTAATACCACACCCGGTATGGTGAAGTCCTGCTAGTTTGATGTTATAATTTGAATTTTAATAATATAATCAATTTTTTTTTGAGTTTAAAAACATCTTGTCTAATTATGTGGAGTGATGAATTGTGAAGTCTAGTGATAAGTAATTATCCTTGCTTCTCTTTATCCTTTCATGTCTAATGGAAGAAGTTCTCATTCTAACAAGTCATATAGAGTGTAGATAGTGTGTTTGGATCCCTTAAAGTGTTAATATGCCCTTATAGTATGTAATATGACATTTGGTCCACTTACCTTGAGTTGTCTCATGCATATCACCTCTATATTAAAATACTAATGTTATAACATCTTAGGACTTGAACACTAGTGTTGTAAGTCTTGTTTTTAGTTCAAGGAGTATGATGATATTATGGAAATATTCATGGTGTATCACCCACTCAAGATAGGTTACTTTCATGAACACTTCTATCTCTTTTCCCAAAAATAATAATTTAGTATAGGTGATATGCATTTAAAGATCAATTTAAGAAGTTATCCCTTAAACCTAGAGGTCTACTTCTACCATAGGTAACCCTCATACCTAGAATTATTCCAATTTTACCCAAATCTATAGTAGGCTTGAAAGACCTCCTCTAGAGTGAAATATTTGGTAACAGTAGTTATGGCATGTCTGGTGGGATACATTATCTTAAAGATAGCTTGTCAAGGTGAATCTTAGTCTTAATAACATCAAAAACATATTGGTGTGTTACTCATTTTTTGATGACTCCATTCAAGGTAAAATCTATTTTTAGACCATTTTTTTTATCATATTATTGAGTTCATACTTCATGGTCCTTACTATATAGTCTTCGAATAGAGTGATCAGTCTAATCAATCCACCTCTTCAACCTAAACTTTCTCTAGAAGTTCAATACCCTTAGCCTATTCTACCCTTTGAAGAGCAAGAGGATTTTTCTAGCCAATAAGACCAAGAGACTGAGTAATAACTTTAAGAAAACATGTCTAGGTATCATTATTTCCTATCCTTTAACACTAAAACTCCAATCTACCTTGATGAATATGAAGCCATTCCCCCTAATTCCACAAAGAGTGTTTTTAAATTCAATGGTGAAGGCCATGTCACTCCTAGTGAACACATTAGGGATATATCAAACTTATATAATTTACACAATGTGAGTTAGGTCAACGTTGCCATTATAATCCTTGTCATGTCCTTTAGAGGGAAATAAATTGATTGGTATAGAAATTTTATTAGTGGTTGCATCACAACTTGAGATTATTTTAGAGTGTTTCTAACTTCAATATTTGAGGACAAGAATGACCATAATTCACTCACTCACCAAATCAATGTGATATAAAGAGTACCCAAAGAAATAATGCATGAATTTAATGAAATATTATAAAATAATTGATATAGGTTACCTCCTCCCATGAGACCACCTACAAGCTTTATCTTTCCTACATACTTGAGGGTCATTGGTACTAATATTTCCACCATGCTACAATCTATGGGTAGTTTCACTCTACTTGAAGCATATGAACTTACCATTAGAGATGATAATGACCTCATTCAAGTAGGAAAATTTCCTTGAAAATTTTGTAATCCTCTAATACATGACATAGCTACTGCTGCTTCAAATGTTATCCAAGTTCTAAGTGTAAATACTAAGCCTAGGACTACTCCCAAAAAGGCATAAGATGATATTGATTGGAGGGAAAGATACCAAGCCTTAGAGGATCAAACTAGGGAATACAACATACAACAAGGTGATTATAAAATCACCTATCCATATGATAATCAATATGGTCAATATTATGGGTGAGGGAGAGGTCAAGGGTAGCCTAATTTTAATAGGCTTGCCAATGCATACAATCCTAATTTAACATCAAATATAAGAGAAATGGTACTGGTGTATTGTAATCTAATCCAAGGAGAAGAGTGGAAATAAGGCCAATTCATGGATGCCAATTAATGTGAAGAGCAAGCTCTAGTTTCTCAAGGTGGAGTCACTCCTCTACTATCAATGAGAGGTGAAGTTTTAATGTAAGTGAAGGTTGATAGCCTTAGGAAGAAATCTTCAGCAACTTCCTAATTGAAAACACTTTTTTGCTTAGCCAATGAACTTATATTGTATAAAATACTAGAGATAAGAGGAAGGATTTAAGAGGTGATAATGGTGTGATTAAAATTTCATATAGTCCTCCTACAAGGTAGTAAGGCATGGATGCAAGCATGGTAGTCCCTCACACTCCTACACCTCCTCCAAATTAGAATGTTGGAAGGTATGTTTAAAGTAATTCAATTCCTCAAGCTAACAACAATTATTTGACTCTAAAGACCTAAGAAAAAGTAATTACTTATACCCTAGACATAGTAGATTCATTAAATAGTGCTAAGGCATCTATTTCCCTTTAAGATGTCCTTCATATGCCTGGCCAAAAATAGCTCTTGAAAAAATATTTGTCTGCCATTCATGTTAGTCTCCTTAAATACAGGGTCATGGTCATGTATCTCTTACTAATTCCCATAGTAAAATTGTGGAACCATTTACCAAAGCTGAGAATCCTCTACCTATCTACCTCACTCTCATTGTGGGAGATAAATTAGTTCATAACTACATAGTTGTTAGTGCCTCTACATCAGCGATGCCTAAGGTTGTACCTGATAAGTTGGTCTTAAAATATGAACCACATAGAAAAGGAGTGCCTTAATTAGATGGTATACCTGACAAGATAATAGGATTGATCAAAGGATTTAAGGTTTTCTTGCATGATTATCCTAGTTTCCCCATCCTCCAAGACATTGTGGTTGTTGAATTTCTTGCCCACTTTAGAATCTACCTTTCAAGATATTTTGTAAGTGAGATAAGAGGCCATATTTAAATTGGTTGATCCTTATTATCCTTTAGGATAAGATATGGAGCAAAGGTGACCATAAAAACTCATTTACTTGAAAGGTTCCACATTGAGCCTTATGTAGAAGCACGTTCCAATCTTAATTTTGTTATCAATGACAAGGAAGAGTATAGTTCAAATGATGGTGTTCCTTAAAACATTGAGGACATATCTAAATTGTTTCTAGATAGGTATGGTGCAGATGATAATGAACATGATCCATACACTTATTTTGAGTAAACTAACCTTGGTACTTATGTCATCCATGGAGGAGCATATGTTCAAGCTAAGGTAAGTATTGAGCATTCATTTTCACATATCACTAAAGGTAACTATTTGATCCATGTGTATGATGATGATAGATTGAGGAACATGATTAATCAATATGGTGAGAAGAATAATGTCTTTCTTCTTTCATTTGATGAAGAAAATCTTGAAGATGACATCATAGAGGAAGAGGATAACTTATGGCAAAGGTTCAATGCCATATGCTAAGAATTTGATCAATTGGGTAAGACTAATTCTCCTTCAAATAATTGCATATATGATGTTAAGTCTAATAATGAGTGTAACAATCATAATGTTAAGTGTTATATTGAGCATGAAAAGGAAAGGTTCATCAAGAATGAAAATAAGTACTTACTACTATTTAAGAGCTTGCTATCATAAAAAAGTCTAGTGAAGTCGAGGTAGAAGGTTTTGAATTTAAATAATAATAAACACTTCAACCTAAAGATTAATAATTTGTAGATGGGTTAGAACATGAAAAATATGAACTTGATGGTCTCATACATCAAGAGCACTATAGAAGTGGATGGAGTGAAGGTGAGATAGTTCTAATCATTCCTAATCTATATTTTGAGGAACATAAAATGGATATGACAAATATCAAGTTAGTTTTAGCTCTAAACAAGTTATTTGTAAGTAAAGAGAAAGCATTCATGGAATCTTAAAGTAGGCCACTTTTAGGTATGAGAAGACATAAAGATGGTAAGATTCTTGACCATCTACATATTTAAGTGGTTGATGATGAACATGATTCACATGACAAGTTGATTTCATAGAGTGAAAAATATGCAAGAGGAACCATATTTGACCCTAGTTGAAGCATGGTAAGATGCCTTTCACCTCAAAGTTTGAGGTCTTATAAATACTAGGTTAGGTGTGTGTCTTTCTTTTAGGTATGTGTGTGTGTTCCATAAGTGTTCTTGAGAACACATGTATGTTTCCTTTAATGTGACTTATTTTATGTGTCTCTCTTTATTGTTTAGTGTGTTTTCAAAGGAAAATTTAGTGTCAAACTCATGCATAGGTGATTCCATGGCCCAATGGATATGATTAGCTACTGGTCTTGGCATAACAAACATACCACCCTTAGGAAATTGCCAATAATGTTGAATATTTTGACCACAAGTCAAAATAAATAAACCCCCTATAGTTAAAAAATTTAATAAGGGTATATTAGGATGTAATAAGGTGTGTCATAGTCCCTTTTATGTCATTTGATAGGCTATTAATCTTAGTCTTAGTTAAATTCAGACCTAAGTTCTTTCATGTCACTTAGGGGTCATATTTGAGTCATTAATAAAGGTTATATAGTTTAATATAGTACAAAAGTGTTACAAAGTCTCTTTCAATGTCCTTCATATCATATCCTTATCAGGTATGTCAGTCCTAATTGAAATATTGTAGATGCAATGTTAAAATCAAGAAAATAGTTAAAAAAGGGAGGATTTTGGTAGTTATATGGCTTCTAAAGGAGTGTGGAACATGTGGAAATATTATATATCAGATCTTAAACTTCCCTAAACTCATTTAAAAATTTTATCTACTTTTTAATTTTCAAAAATTATTGAAAACCATTTCATTTTTCCATCTCTCTTCTTGGCATGTAAAACTAGTCAACATGTTATCTCTTGGTACGACTAGTAGGAGAATTTTCATGTCAAATACTATTATGGGGTGTTATTAAAAGTTTTATACTTAATATTCATGGAAGGATTTGGGAGGTTATTTTCCAATTCTTTATGAACCATTTTTTAGGAGTTGATTGCCTCTCTCTTCATGTTTTTTCCCACACCATGCATGTTTTATCCTTGTTTGAGATAATATGTACAAACCAAGTACCTAAAGTGGTGATGGAGAGTGAGAAAATTATTATCATGTGGTTTTTAATCTATTTATAATGTGTTGTATGGAAAATAAGAGCACAAGTACTTCATCTTACTAGTGAGAGCACCATTGCTATGTTGTAGTCATGTTTTCACCATTTGTAGAGGTTTCTTGTCCTTGTAGTGGTTTCAGATGAAGGTGATATGTTGGATTTCATATTTCCTATGTATTGGAAATAACATCTCCTTCAAATTTAAATTTCAAAATTTCTCACATGAATGTTGTATCCAAACTTTTCTACAAGTGTTCACTTACAAGCAGGTTGAAGGACCTTTACACAGTCATGATGATGTGATAAAGGGAAGACAAAGTAGTGAAAACCTTCCTTGAGGTGTATAAAACTAGTTTGAACCATTAATATTAATTGATATTGGTTTAATTATCCAATTATCTAATACATATACATTCTTCCATGTATATCACTGCATGTGCACCTACATGTGACCCATAGAGGATTGAGCATGTGGAATGAATGTGTTTTGGACTGGTCTAAAGTCTCACTAGGTGGAGAGGATCAATTTTTAAGATTTAAGCAGGAATAATATTGGAATTTTAACTGATATACTATGTACACTTCCCATATCTCACTTTTATTTCCCTCTGTCACACCTACATATGCACCTACATGTCTCCACAAAGATCTAAGAAGATTGAATACAGACGTTGAAACTTGTCTAGACCTCATTAAGGTATTGAAGTGTTAAGGGTAACATTAAAATCATTATGAATCCATGGAGTGAAAAATAGAATTGATAATCATGCTCACAATTTGATGAAGTGACTTTAGGGACACATTACCTTAATCCCTCTAAAAAGGGGTCTTGTTCATACTTGGTTCCATCATATGGTAGTGTGACATGAGGTTTAGATAGGTCCAAATGATTAAATCATGAGGTTCACACATAGGGGTGAGGCATTGAAATTTTTTTTTAATTTTTTGGTCAAATGAGTATGGTGATAGAAAAATCCCATTCCATGCATTCCTTCACTATAGAAGGTTAGTATTCTCTATCATGCTTTGATCTTAAAATGACCCTATGATGAAATAACTATATGAGAGTTTCATAAATCATGATAAGGGTGGTATAAGTTTATTTTAAGGTATCCTAGAAGACTCTAAGGGAGATAAAATCATGAGAAGTCAAATTGAGGGGCACATCACCACCTACAGTTCCCCTTTGGGTCACAAAATGATAACTACAACTTGACTATAGTATAATAATTGGTTGGATCAAGTAGTTCGACATTGGAAAAAACCAAAATAATATTATATTCAGTCCAAATAAATATTAATTGAGTTGAAGGACTCATAGGATGTCTTAGAACATGAAATAAATGCCAAACACAAAAGTTTACCTATAGGCTTCCCCTATTTCTGAAGTGGAAACACAGTGCACTATCTGTGGACTATGCCTAAATTTTGGAAAGATGTTATGAGATAATATAATTTTTTAGTGTTTAAATGTGTGAGATAAACTCAATAATTATGATATACACGTCACATTATTCTCATAATGAATACATAGAGGATAGAGGTTTCCAAAGCATACCTACAACCATACTTTTAAATCCTGCACAATTAGTGTTACATAAAGCCAATTTTGGAGTATTTGGATGTGTTATAAGTTTGAACCAAATATAAAAATTGGTACAAAACATCCCCATAACTTTATAAATATTATCATATAATTTTATTACTTGAGGTAATAAGATAGTTCCCTTTAATCTTTCTCAGACAAAGGGCACTCCTGGAGAGCTACACCCTACAAGTTTAGTAAGTCAATGATGAGAAGGTGAGTTAGAAGCTGATGAGACATTGAAATAAGTTTTATGAATTTTTATTTAACATTAGTGAAAATGATTAAGGTCTCAAAATAATGAGGATCCTAGCATAATGGCCCAAACCCACATAAGTGTAAACTAAGCCTACTAGGTGTTCATTATGTCTACTATCTAAAGGGGGTCCAATTACATTTAAAAAACTATATGAGTCTTATATATAATTATAGGAACTTTATGGGGAGATATAAGATGTTTAAAACCTTTATTTTGTAGTTGAGGTTGAAGGGAAGCCATTTCTTTTCTCAAGAATATGACTACTTACATAAAATGCAAAGGAGAGTTCGAGAGGATAAGTTTGAGAGATCACAAAAATATATATTATTATCATGGGAGATCAAGGATTTAAGATATGTTAGAGAGGGTCATAATCAAGGATCTAGTGGAATTTGTTTAGGGTTTAGATGTCAAACTTTTATGAATAATTCTCAGAGGTCAAAACTACCTAAAACCCTTATTAATGATCCGATGGGAAATAAGTTGAAGAAAAGACATATAGGATGGCTATTTTTATTTTTAAATGATATTTAAATTATAGAGGACCCCCAAAGTCTCCTTCCCATCAAGTTGGATTCTACCCTATTTGTACATATAGGGTACAAAATGGATTTTCTTAATAGTTTTGGATGTTTTATAAGTACAAAAGGATTTCAAAGGTTGAATATCATTTTGGGAGATAGATTAATAAATAATACAATGCCCCATGTCCATTTAGTTATTTATAAAATCACACAATTACCTCTATAAACACTTCCACTTCAGCTAGTCTAAACTGACATAGTGAATAAAGAGTGATCACCAAGTAAGAATGTGATAAGTCCAATTAGGAGGCTTTTAAAGGTATTCTAGATGAATATAAGAGCATGAGGACTATTTAAAAGTGTCACATCACCCACTGTATGGATTTTTTTGAGAAACTAAAGACCACCTTGGTGCTAAGTGTGAGGGTTGGGTAAAAGAAGGATGATTATGACTATAGACAATGAGAACACTTTTACATAAGAATATTGATGATTAGGGGTAAATAAAATGCATGTTATATCCTATTTATAACCCACCCTTACTATTAAAATGATGTCATGTATCCATAGTCTATTATGAAGTGCTTAAGAGTAGCCAATGATGAAGGTAGTTTTCAAACAAGTAGTTGAAGAGTCCTGAACTAGAATTGAAGAGTTTCATGCCTTGGAGGAACATTTATCCAAGGAGACCTTTCATGGTCTATTCCATATTCAATTGTCCTTAAAATTTAACTCTTTATCTTAGCTTGAAAAGTGACTTTGTGAATCTTGAACTTTAATATTATCTCTCCTTCCTCACATTCTATAAGTACTATCCATTTTAGCTCTTGTAGACTAATACCACACCTGATATGGCAAAGCCCTACTAGTTTAATGTTATAGTTTACATTTTATAATACAATAAATCTAGTTTTGAGTTTAAAAACATCTTTTCTAAGTATGTGGAGTGAAAATTGGTGAAGTCTAGTGATAAGCACTTGTACTTGCTTCTCCTTATCCTTTCATGTCTAATGCAATAAATTCTCATTCCAATAGGTCATATGGAGTGTAGCTAGTGTTTTTGTCTCCCTTCTAGTGTGAACATGTCCTTAGAGTCTAAAATTTGACCTCTAGTCCATGTACCTTGAGCTGTCTCATGTATATCACCTCTATATTGAAATACTAATGTTATGAAATCTTAGGACTTGAATACTAGTGTTGTAGGTCTTGTTTATTAATGCAAGGAGTATGATGATATTGTGGAAATATTCATGGTGTATCACCTCCTCAAGATATGTTACTTTCATAAAATAATTCTACCTCTTTTCCCATAAAGAATAATTTAGTATATGTGATAAGCATTTCAAGATCAATTAAGGGAACTAGCCCTTAAAGCTAGAGGTCTACTTATGCCATAGGTAACCCAAATACCTAGAATTATTCCAATGTTGCCTAAATATTAGAGTAGGATTGAAAAACCTTCTCTAGGGTTCAATATTTTGTGAAAATAATAATGATAGTTTAGGATAGGTAACTATGGTGTGTATTTGGATGGATAAGGATGGGTTTGGATAGTTAAGGATGGTAAGGATGGTTTAGGATATGTTTATTATGGGTAAAGAAAAACAATGTGTAGGGTGGAGATTAAATGGGTTTGATCCCAAGTGTAAGGTACTTTCAAACAACTAATTTAATGCATGATGACAAAAAATCCTTTTCATCATGGTATTTTCCTAAGGCATCATAAAAATGTTTTTCACTTGTGGGTAAATTTATTTCTCTCTCTATTTTTAAAATTTATTTATTTATTTAAATAACATTGTATAGTTCAAATATGCACTTCAGATATGTCTTCAATTTTTTTGGTAGCTTATTCTAAATTTACCAAGATACCATCATAGAACCTATGATACAAGGTGATACCAAGGAGGGTGAATTATAATGTGTATTATATGGAGGATGTTTTTTAATTGTGTGAAGGATTTGGAGGGATGGTGTGATTGTGATGGGATGGGGGATTAGGACTGATAACCTCATGTTATGCATGATTAAGAATAGCCATAAGTTGGATGATTTAAGGATTAACTTCTAGTTCAATCATGTCTTCAATATGTTATGTGCATCCAACCTTTAACTATGTTGGGTTAGGATAATGATTGATTTATTCATCCTTTGATGCCTTAGAAAGGTTTCTACCAACAGAATATTTTTGGATTTTTGAAATTTTGATTGATTTGATCTGATAGTGCCTCAAAGAAGTTTTCACTAATGGACTTGGATTATTTATTTTTTGGACTTCGATTTTAATTTAGATTGTCCTCAAATACCTAAAATAGGTTTTTAGTATGGGACACTAATATTGGATTTTTATTTTTTTTATTTTTGAATTAATTTTGATTGAGGAGCATATTATGTTTTTCATGATATGTTGATGTTGATTTATTCTCTTCTAGATGGATTCTAGTTACAAATTCTAAAATTATTTTATTATTATGGAAGAATGCTAGTGGTAGATGATTTTTTTAATTCTAATTGATAGGTATAGGAGATTTAATATCAATATGGGGAAAAAGGGATGGATAATGTGATTCTATCAGTCTCAATTGATGGGTGAAATATATTGACTATTAAGATGGGGAAAGGATTAGTGGTGTCGATGAAAGTATTAGTGATAGTATGGTCCTTGTAGGGAATATGAATGGTGTTTGTTTCAATGTTGGATCATGATTCCTTATAAATTGAGAAAGTATCACTAACATATTCACATATATTTCTAGATGGTTTCTATCCAATGCCATGTAATCATTTATCTATGATGAAATAGATGGGTTATAGGATCCCTTGCTTATGTAGGCCATGTCCTCTACCTTGGTAGTTCATGATTATAAGGATTCTACTTGATATAGGATGTGTTTTGCTTTGGAAGTAAGATGCTAAGTTGTTAGTGTATAAGCATGTGTTATTGGAATCTTTTATTTCTTCCTCTGTAATAACAGTAGTTTTGGCGAATGATGTCTTGAAAAACTGGTAAATTATTGGTTCTATTTTTAATTTATGTTATGATTTTTATTATTGGTAGGAGAGATGGACTATTGTCCACATAGAGGGAATTTTAGATGTTGTTGTCTACAAATGTATTAATTAATTGAGTTGTGGTATTGGTGGATTGGATATGTGATGGGAGGTTGTGTGATGGGCCAAAGAGTGATATAATATGTTGGTTAGAGGAAGAATGGTTAAAGAGTTAAATTATATCATGTTGATCAAAGGTTTTAAGTATGTCATGTAATTCAAGGATGGGAAAATCCAAGGTGGATTGATTAAATTTTGACCAAATATGTTTATATCAATAATGGATAGGTCATAGATGGGCTTATTAAGAATGAGCTTATCAAATAAGGGTGGATTAATGAAGTTTTATCCATGGTAAGTTGGGCAAGGATAGGATAGTCAAAGAGGATTTCATAAAATATGGGTGGATGTTCGAAGGTAGGTTCATCAAAGAATGAAAGTAGGCCATAATGATGAAAGTTTGTTTGGTCAACTATGGGTTGTTTGAAAATGGGTGTATCAAAGAGAGGCCCACCAAATATTGGTGATAGGTCATGAACTTGATTTGGAAGAACTTTATTATGGTTTAGAAAAGGATATAGGTATAAACCTCACTACTAATTATTAGATGTAGATGAACTCGATTCTTAGATAGATGAGTTTCCTTGGAGTGGTAATGGTAGGACATGAATGGATTCTTGTGGCTTAGGGGCTTGGATGGTATGGGATTTATTGGGTGATCATTGATTTCTTGATAGTTGATTATAATTTGATGGAGATTGAGATTGTTGAGTAGGTTGGAGTTGATTAGATGAATGATGGTTTTGTAATAGCTGATTAGGGGTTTATTGATTATTGAATTCTTGGTAAATTTGAGTAAAATGTGGTTTTTTTAGATTATATAAAATATGATTTATATTTTTATATCTTCCTTAAAGGTAAGAGCCTGTTTGGGATTGGAATGTTGATAGATTTTGATACAGATAGATTTGGTAGCTTAAGAGCCTATTTGGTGTGAGATGATTAATGATTGATGGGTTGTTTGTGTGTTTTTTGATTTGATTGGTTTCTTGATAGACGTAGGCTAATATTGGGTTTGGATGGCTCTAGGGCATAGCTGGTATGGGATTCAAGATTATTAAATTATGGATTGTATAATATAAGGCATGTTTAGATGGCTCAAGGGATGAGGTTGTATGGGATTTATGATTATTTTATTGTGGGTTGGATAGACTATTGGATTGACTTAGTGATGAAGGTTTTGATTTTTGAGGATGAAAATAATATTTTATATCTACCACCTCTTTACTAACTTTTTGGATTTAATTAAGTACAAATTGATTTTAACCTTGACAGACTTGTTTGGATAAAAATGATTTTTCAAGGGAGGCATAATGGGTAAGGTATTTTTGATAAGGTTAATGGTTGGTGAATTTATTAGTGGATGAAGGTTTGGGTGTCAAAGAATTTATAAGAGAGTTTATATGGCTATATGTTGTCTAATGTTTTACATTGGGTTGATTATAAGGTTTGTGTGCTAAAACATGTCATATACCATACTGGACTATCACTAGTTGATGGGAGCTTGATATGATGGGGATTATAGCTATTTAATGGGAGATTGTCCTAATTTGGATAAAAGGGTTCATATAGTGGATTTATATGGAAAGGGTTCATTAGTTATTCAAAAAATCCATTAGATTAGATTTGATTTGGTTTGAAAAACAATCTTTAGATTTGGAATAACTGACTCGATTAATGGTTTGACACGAAGGAAGAAAATAAGAAATAAATAATATAATCTTAAAATTCTTCAAGTTGGTTTGTAAAATAAATAATATCCCATCATTAATGCCTTATTAGGCATGTGGTGAGTGATATTTTGGAAATTCGTGTTTCCCTACACTAGTTTTTTATGTATGAATGAGATGTATTAGATTAGGCTTCATAATATTATCAAAGGGGAGTCCTTTGATATAGATTCCATTACATTGAGACCTAATTATATGGAAGAGGGAGATTAATAGGTAAATTACAAAGGGTCAAACCCTAATCTTTCTATACTCCACATTTCACCATAATTTGAGTGTCTTTGAAAAATCAAACCTTAAGGGGCTTTCCCAAACCTTAGGTATTGGTGGTCTAATCCACTACATGTCACTTGGGAGTTCACCACTATTAGGAATAAATACAATAGATCCTTAATTTGTATAACCTTATAGTACACATAATTTGGCCTATCATGTGGTGATGAAACCAATGGTTGAGGGATCCCATTGAAAAATAAATGGACTACTCATTTATGGTTTCCAAGAATCACTTTTTAGCTCAAGGAAAGAACATACAAGAGATAGATTGGGATTAAAAAACTAATAGGGATGCTTATGACTTTCATTATTTCCACCTATGTGTACAAGGAAAGAACATAAGAAAATCACTAGTAACACAATTAAGATTTCATAAATGAAGTAAATACAAGAAAAATAATAACTTTAAAAACATAGTGTTAATAATAAAAATTGTTTTTGATTTTTTTGTGTCTTTTTCATGTGGTGCTACATAAAATAGTTAGAGTTTCACACACTATGTTTGGTAGGTGTTAAATATACACTTTATTCAAATTTTAAAAATTAATAAAATAAACCATAAATGAAATATTTATTTATGGTTTCATGTGTCTTTCTAATATCTTCATTTTGGCATGAACAAGACGTCAAACATACACCTGAGTCAAAATTTATGGTCTCCCAAATATAACCACTATAGGTGCAAGTGTGAATTGGCCACTCACAATATGAATTCACCACTCAAAATTATAAATTTTCCATTATAAATTAATAATTCACCACTCAATAGTATGAATTCATCATTTCTTAGAACTATTTCACCATTTGATACTATGATTTCACTTCTCTTGAACATAATTTTATTGTTAGATTTAAAAAAAATATGTAAATAAAGAAAGGAAAAACATAGGTACCATAATGGTTTTTATGATTTGAAGTATAATATTTATTTTGGGTAGTATAATTTTACTTATGATAGTGACAAATTTGTTAAAGGTGATGATGATTTCATTGGAGTTAGTGATTATTTCTATGCTTGTTAGAAAAATCACATAAGAGAAATTTCAAAATGCAAAATGCCTAGACAAAACAATTTTACTGATATGTCTGATGAGCTCATTGATGTTGGTGATGATTTTGCTAAATAAACTAGAACCTGTAAAATATAAAAATTTCAATGATATGTTTGATGATTTAATTATTGATTGTGATGAATTCACTGTTATGTAAAACAACTTCACCAAATCTTAGATTACTAATACAAACAAATAGAATTAGCTTAAACTTATCAAATTTTACCTCTAATGAGAAGTAATTTCTACCATAACATTTGTTATAGTAGTTAGGAAATCAAATAGAATTGAAACAAACTCAAAAATCTAAAGATAAAGTGTAATAAAAAACTTGGGAATGGGTCCCACTAGGCATGCCAGAATGTAATAAACAAAATTCATAAACTTAAACCAAGAAATCAAATAATGAAAATTGAATTCCTATTCTAAACCAACTTAGAACCTTGTTAGAGATTTAAAATAAGAGTAAGATAATATATCTTCACTTACCAAACAATGCATATCTCTTCTTTTCTAACTTGGATGTGCTCTTAAAAATTTAGCATGTGGTTGCTCAATAATTTGATCTCCAATGCAAGGGAAATTAAGTAGCATAATATTAGACTATTTTGATCTCAATAGGATGAAAAAAGCTAATTTTATAGATCAACAATGGAGGATATTTTTGATGATAATCCAAGTTGATAATTTAGGATGATCCCTCATAATGGAGCAAGGCATGCTAATTTATATGTTTATAGATGATAAAATGGACATGTGGGATAAATCCATATTTATTTTATTTATTGATTTGTTGTGGTTGGATTTGAGTACTCATAAAAATGAGTAATATTAATTCATCAAGTGATTGATAAATGTGGGAAAGCTAGTTCAGTAGTTAGAGAGATATTCAAATGAATAAATAGAGTTGGTTGCATGTTTTTAGGATAGTTGAAAGATTTCATGAATGAGTCAATGTAGTTGGATGACTCACCAAGTTATATGAATGTACCAAAGAGTTGGTTGGATGACTCAACACCTTGGGTGAGATAAATAGGGAAAAGGTGTGGTGACTCAACCTCTTGGTCGAGAGAATTAAGGAGATGATTTTTTAGTTCGGATTTAAGATTTCAACTAGTTTTATTTATTTATTGATTTATTTTTGGAATTATGTGTGAATGATTAGTTATAAATTTATTAGTTAAAAAATATTGATTAATAAACTATTTTGAATGGGTGAGGGGTGGGGTTGGAGGGTAATAATGTTAGTGGACTAAGGATAAAATATATATTGTGGAAGATGGGTTAGTGAATAATAATGATGATGGAATTGATGTTTAGTGAATTTAATTATGACACTAATGTTGAAGAATATATATGTCTATAATTAGATTCATATTTTCTTTTAGACTTATCATATAGAGTGTGTATACATAATATTTTCAAACTTTATCACTTACTGATGCTTTATATTTTGTAGGAACCTATCAAGTATCAATATCTCTAAGTACATGCATTAAAGGGTGCACCAGGAAAGGAGTGGATAGGTGATTGGTGCTTTATAGGATTGTTATCCCTTTTTCCACCTAATGTAAAAATACTTGCATCTTAAAAACTATTTATCCAAGCTTAGAATCCTATTTTACACTTTCTTCCAATCATTTTCACCTTCCTCTAGTCATTTACTATTTGCATCTAGCCTCTTCCTAGCATAAATATATAATCATTAAATTTAATTCCAGGTCGGCTGGGTTAACCCTATTTGTTTTGGCATTTACCCACCTAACTAGCCTAGTACACTTTTCAACACTGTTAAAACATTACTAGGTTGAATGGGTTGACCCTATTGGCCAAAAAAATTTAGGGGCTAGATTAGCCTATATATACACAATCATTTTAGTCATTGTTAGAGAAAGAGACATAGATACAAGTTATTATTCATTTTCACTTAATATTCATTTACACTTCTTTACAATATGCTCTTCCATCATTCTACTTGAAGAGTCTTAGTTAGGGTTTCTACTTGGAGAATATAGTCTTGTGGATAAGTCTTGGATGTTTGGGTCTTTCATAGTGGTCCTTACAAACTACAAAAACCACTTGCAAAGCACCTTTGGTTATGGGAGAGATTGAGTCTTGACAGGTTCATCAGTTATGGTAAGTATTTCTAACTTTGTTTTTCTCTTTAGTAGATAAAAGTATCATAAATAATGGCTTTTGATTAATATTACTCCTTCTTTCCATGTATTAAGGTCTTACCTATACATTGCTTAAATAAGATTCTCTTATGCATGCTTACTTTTGTTGTTTACTAACCCCACTTTGTGCCACAAACTTTGGTGAGCACTAGATTAGACTTTATGTTTCTTGTTTATTAATTTAGTGAATGTTAAGACTTAGGACCCCCTTAGGGTTATTACATGCTTTTACTTGGAATAGAGGCTTTGGAACCCTCCTTAACAAAGTTGTTGTGATAAGATATCCCCTAATCAGGTTTAGAGGATCCCCATCTTAGTCATGTTCCTAATTATATAATGTATCCCCAATCAAAAGTGTAAGTAGGATATATCTTCTTCGAGTTAGGATTGATTTGTAGATATCTTATATTTTTGATTGCATATATTTTAGTGAACCTAATGTGAATATAAACCTTATAGGATTTATTTCACATTTTTCAAATTATTTGATTTGTTATCATTATTTATTTATGATAATAGGTCAACTGTGTTGATGTAGTTCTAACTTCTATGTGTAGGTTTAACACATGGTTATATACTTATGACTCTATTATTTTTGTGTAGGTCTTCATCAGATATAGGTTATTAGATCAAACAAGTAGACACATTATTTTATTCACTTTGATAAAATAAACTAGGTCAACCCTACCAACATAATCTTATAGGTAACATCTAGAAACAAACTAGGTCAACCTTCTTGATGTAGTTATTTATATAGGCTTCAGTAGAAGGGCTTCATCAAAATAGGTCAACTGAGTCAACTTAGTTGGAAGAATTTAAAGTAGTTAAAATAGATAAATTTGTAAATATAAGCATGTTCAAACCCACCAAGGTTCCTTTCTATCCTTCTCTGTCATTTCTAGCATTTATTATAGTTCTATTTTTCATAGTTTGCAATCTTTAAAACTACACCTATATAGTCAACTAGGTTGACCCTATCGATGAAGTTTTGTATTCTATTTGGAAAAATAGGTCAACACTATCAACATAGTTCTTTTTTATACCCTTGATTTTATAGTACACTATCGACACTGTCAACCCTATTCTATATTATTTACATACACTGTCATTTAAAAAGACACTGTATTATGTTTCAAAATTGGAATTACCACTACATGCTAGTAGTTAGTTCATAGTTTTGATTGCAGTTGTTTGCATGCTTAAAATAGGTCACATAGTCTAATTAGGTGGTTTTTAAATATATCATTTAGTTTCACTATTTTATCATTTATACACACACTACCAAATCACTTAACACTTAAAACACATTTAACACTTGTCTTCTCGAGGCCTACCTACTTGGATTTTATGACCAAGGGGGAAGCCGACTTGATTTTTTTGGAAAGTATAAACATGTGGTTAATGGTATATTCTAGATAATAACCTGACATCCTTATCTATGTGGTGTGTGAAGTGAGGGGGTAGGCCCCAATACCAAGCTAAGTACCATTGACAATATAGATCCCTTTCATCCTGAACATCTTAAAACCAACCTTAGATTGATTTCTAGTTCCCTCTTACAACCAAATTCCATATCACATTAATAAAACTTTATAATAATCTAAAAATACTTAGGTGACCACTTAGTAAGTATTTACTTTTTAGTTGACTACTTTCTACTTGATCATTGTGTGTTATATTGTAAAACTTACACTGTCTAGCATTGGTGCAAGGTTTGTGTTGTGTGTATCACTTGGATCATTCTCATTAACCTAATTAATTGTGTGTTTCCCTTTTATTTCTTGTTTTAAAATTACTTGCAAAATATTTCCCTTCTCTCTATACACTATCATATCTATCGATACAGTCTCTTATAGACTATCTGTGACATCTGT
Organism: Torreya grandis; assembly: GCA_037957365.1. Classification (NCBI taxonomy): domain Eukaryota; kingdom Viridiplantae; phylum Streptophyta; class Pinopsida; order Cupressales; family Taxaceae; genus Torreya; species Torreya grandis. Next base: position 359,040 of record JARHVA010007942.1, on the reverse strand, counting down.
TGATCCTACTAGGTTAACCTAGTCAACCTTGTATCTTTTTTACCTTCCATTAGACTATACTAGGTCAACCCATTTGACCTTGTACACTTTCTACCTTCTTATTGTTCCTTCTAGGTTGACCTAGTCAACCTTATACTATTTTTGCCTAAATTTCTTAGCCCTATTTCTCCTACTAAGTTGACCTAGTTGACCCTATAGTTTTTTTACTCATATTCAGCACTACTAGGTCAACTTAGTTGACTCTATTGCTAAACCTAATCTCTTCTTTAGAGGATAAAAGTATTTATTTTATCCTTCCCTTGCATTCTATTAATTTTTTTCAAGCATCATGAAGTCTAGTATCAAAATATTCTTGGACAATTTGAATCCATTTAGACACTATATGGGATATTCCTTTCTTCCTATCTTTTCCTCCCAAGATAACCCTCACTCTTGGAGTCCCCCTTCCCATCCTTTATCTATGGATTGAAACATGGTTCAAATAACACCTCAATATGAAGTAGGTGGATATGATCATTTCTCTACCTACCAAGACAATTCTCATCTTCAATATTTCTAGCATAATGTGGGTGCAATTGACACATGTCTATCAAATAATCCCACTAGCAATCCACCTCCCACTAACCCTCTCCCTCTTACCAATTAAGGGATCTCTCCTAAAAAAACCAACCCATAAGTTGATATGAATCAACTTCTTACACAAGTTATACAGCAAATGAACATAATGAAAACTTCCAAAACCTATCAAATGATGAAACTACAATGTCATTTAATCAATTTGGCTAATCAACCTCCAATTTTAAATCTTCAAGCCAACACAAACTTTATTCCTCCACCTCTTAGAGATGCCTCTAAAAATGTAATTCTTCAACTAATCATGAATTAAAAAATGCTTCAAGCTATCCAAAATAAGCCTTTATCCCCCTTCATTATCTCCATTGATATTGGTAACATATCTCCAACTATCAAGTATGATATGACTAAAGATCCTGCATCCTTTCTCAAAGCATTTGGCAATCTCTATATAGAGTGGATCCAAATTAAAACCTTCACCATAACTAATATCTTAGAAAAAAATTTCACTAGTGATGTATTGGAATGGTACAACCAATTTATCCAACATTCAATTTGGCAACTTGAAGATTTAGTTGATCCTCTAGTTAAAGAGTTTCAACATAATGATCTTCCTGAAAATTGCCTTAGTCATTTCATCAATACTAAGCAATCTCCTATCGAATCAGCTTATGAAATTATCAAACAATGGAAAAATTTGGCTCATAAGGCTGACCATAACATTACGAATGATAATCTATTCAAACTCTTTTTCAGTACTTTAATGCCTTCGCTTCAATATAAGGTTCAAAAATTTGATCCTCAAATGCTTAATTAAGCTCTTGATCAAGTTAAATTTCAAGACTTCTTAAGGAACCAATTTGAACCTAATACCAAAATCCTTAAGGGATCCTTTAAAACCTTTATCAATGCCATTACCTACAATAATCCTCAACCCAAATTGGGAGTTACCAAAACTAGCAATCCTATATCTTCTCACATTCCACTAACTATGCAACAAATGAAATAATTCTTACCACCTTCTAAACCATTTTATTATCCTAATGCTCCCCATCGATGGCATGATCCTAACCAATTCTATTGGTTCCATGCTGAAATTGGTCATTACCATGAGAATTATAGAGGTCTCACTAAATTTTCTATCTCCTACATACTTGGTGATTCCTTCAATCATAAAGCCATGATCCAACTCTATCGTCAAAGCTACACCATTGCTACTCAAAAACAACAAGCTCTTAAATCTTCTTCTTCCAATAACCACAAATATTATTCCACATCTAATAATCAATAAAATACCATGGATGTTTATGTTATTGATGTTTATTATGACCAATATTATACCAATTCTTAATATGTTAATGTATCAAAGGTCAATTATCATCAAAAGTCAGCCCACAAAGATCCTATCACCAAACCTAAGAAGCCATATTTGGAGGAAAAAGTTCTCAAAGATAATAAAATTACTAAGCTAGCTTTAGAAGATCAAGAGGAACCACTTCCTCCTTCCAAACCTTCAAGAGTTTCCATTCCTTCAAAATCTACCATACTTTCTAAGACTAAGATTGGTTCTTCTTCTAAATCACATTGGAACTTTATCGAATAACTTAACTCTATGCCTTGCAAATTTTTTCTTATGGAGTTAGTTCGTACTTCCCCTTATCATCACAATTTTGTCATGTAACAATTACAAAAAATTGAAGAACCATCTTCTATAGATGAAGAACCACCCTTTATTGAACCTTAACCTACCAACATTCATACCATTGAATCCATTTGTCCTTCTAAGCCTTCCATTGAATTTATTGAAGAAGGCATGATTAATGATGTAATCCTTTTCCATGTCAATAATCCAACACTATTCATTAAGATAGCCATTAATAATAACCTTATTAAAAAAAATTAGTTGATGAAGTCTCTGGTATTAATGTCACCTCTTTTTGGCTCATCTAACAACTTGGATATAATAAAGAAAATCTTAAGAAAACCCACCTTACCTATCATGGATTTGATAAAACTAATCAAAAACCACTTGGTTACATTTGGTTTCCTCTCACAATCAGGCCCAAAATTGTTTGAACTAAACTCATGGTCCTTGATTTTCCCTTATCTTATAACATTCTCCTTAGACTCATATAATGAGGTTCATTACCTCTTCTGCTAGCTAATGCATCAAATTCTTACATAGTGGTAAATGATATAATCATAAGGTTGATCCCTACCCTTGGAGTATTCAATTTCCTCATCCCAAATCCCAATATTGTATTCCTAACATCAACAGTCCTCCTTTACCTAAATTCATCAACATTAATCTTGATGTTCAGGTCACCCTAGATGATTATGATGATGAATAGAATGATTTGCAACATAATTGAAATAATACTAAGCTACCTCCTTATATCTCAGAGTGGATTCATCATTCCTCTAATTAATGAGATCACTGATTTCCCCCTCCATGCAATGCTTAGGAGCTTTCTTTAATAGAAGATGCCTTCACATGCAATGACTATAGAGTGCCCAAATTATTTCAAGAGACTTTAATCATGTCTCCCCAAAAATTTAGTGACCTTGGAATTTCAAGTTTTGAAACTCCCCCTGATTCTCAAGTGTGTACCATCTCTCTAGCCTATGATGATAACTACATCATGGCCCAAGCTCAATCTTGATATTTGGATGTTCAACACTATTAGAAAAATTTAGCTCAAATACATGCTTTCAGTCAAGATGTTCACATAATTTCTATGGATTTTGAAGTAGCTTGTAATGAAATTACTTAGATATTCACACAGAATGATTTAATATTGTGTAGAATAAGAAAATATGAGATATTAAACAATGATAATTGATAGAAAAAATAGAATACTAGATAATATAACAAAGCCACCTTGAGGGGGAAACCTCCACAACAATGCACTAATATCAGAATACTTAACATGATGATTAAATAATAACCACTACCTCCTATATATAGTCTACCTAGCCAAGGTTATTCCATAGGTTGACCTTCTAAGAACATAGAGAAATTTAACAAGTAAATAAAAGAGGTATGTAAGCCACAAGTCAGCCACACATATCCCTAGACACACCAATGGTTAAAGGCATAACAAGCCCTTCCCCTTCAAAACAACATTATTCTCAATGTTGTGGCAACTTTGGATGTTGCTATACAAATGATTCATCCTCCAAAGTGGCATCTTCACATGGAAGATTATTCCATTTGATAAGGTATTCTATAATTGCTCTAAAATGTAATTGCTTGGTGCACCATTGAAGGATCACCTCAGGATAAAAAACAACTCTACCTTCCTCATCCATTTTTGGTAATTCTATTTAAATGGTAACTCTATGTCCAATGACTTTATTTAGGCATGATACATGAAATACATAATGTATGCGAGTGGATGAATGAAAATCTAACTTGTAGGCCACATTATCAAATTTCTACAAGGTCTAATAAGGCCCATAATACTTAGGGGAAATCTTTTTATCCTTTTTTTATTACTTCATTGATATCTATTTATATGGTTGTAAGTCAAAAAAGACCCAATCACCAATGTCAAAATGTGTCTCACTTCTATGTTGATCTGCTTATTGCTTCATGAGATTTTGGGCCATAGCTAAATTTTCATGCAAAATTACAAGGACCTCCTATTGATGGTGAATATGTTCTTCAACTGCATGAACCTTAGGATGGACCTTCAAGGTTGAAGTGATGGATGGAGGGTGGCATCCATATAGTGTCACAAAAGGAGACATTTTGGAAGAACTATTAATATAAGTATTATACCATGATTCAGTAAGTGGCAACCAATGAACGCATTTATCCTATTTATCAGAAATAAAACAACATAGATATCCTTTTAGACATTTATTGACTACCTTAGTTTGTCCATTAGATTGAGTATGATAATATGAAATATGAGCCAAGTGGGTGCCTAAACATGTAAATAACTTAGTCCAAAAATTACTAGTAAAAATGGGATCTCTATCATTGACAATGATCTTAGGGGTCCCATGCAATTTTTGAACTATATTGAGAAAAGCATAAACTACTATACTAACAACAAATGGCTAGGATAATGAACAAAAATTAGCATACTTAATGAGATGACCTAAAATAACCATGATAACATTTTGACCATTAGATCTTGGTAACCCTATAATGAAATCAATAGATACCTCTTCCCAATGCTTCCTAGGGATAGATAAATGATGTAAAAGACCTAGAGTTTTGATGGTTTGGCTTTTGTTTTGTTGATATATCATACATTCAACCACATATTTTTGGACATTCCCCTTGAGACCTTCCCAAAAAAATCATGCTTGATTCTGTGATAGGTTTTCAAATATCCTGAATGACCCTCAATTGGAGTTTCATGAAGTTCTTGAAGGATTTTTTGTTTAAGAAGAGAATTCTTACATAGGTACAATCTATTTTTATACCATAATGCATCACCTTTCCATGTGAATTTTTCAAATTCACCTAAACCTTGTGAAATATTTTGATTCAAATCATGAGTAGTACTATCATGTTCCCTTTTTGATCATGCTTCCTCTAGCCAATCTACTTGAAAAATGGTTATGGCACATAGAAATGCCTCAATTGATTCATCTTTTCTAGATAGTGCATTTGTCACCACATTATACTTGACTTTTTTTGTATACTATTTCAAAATCATAGCCTAGCATCTTAATTACCCATTATTGTTGTTCCTCAGATGATAACCTTTGTTCTAAAAAATATTTAAGACTATCATGATCAGTTTTTACCTGAAAGTGATGACCCATCAAATAAGGTCTCCATGTTTTGACTACATGCAAAATGACCATCATTTCTTTCTCATATATGGGCTTGTGTTGATTTTTAACCTTGAGTTGATGAATTTTGAATGCTAGTGGTCTACCTTGTTGCATGAGTACAACATCCATACCATACCTAGATGCATCACATTCAACCACAAAAGTCTTAAAAAAATCATGAGTGGCTAATACTGGAGTAGTGCACATAGCTAATTTCAATTGTTCAAATTCTGAGGTAGCTACATAAATCCATTGAAAGGAGTCTTTATTTAACAAAGAGGTAAGTGGGGATATAATACTACCATAATTTTTGATAAATTTGTGATAGTAACCAGTAAGCCCCAAAAATCCTTGAAGTTTCTTGAGTATCTTAGGAATTGGCCAGTCCAGCATTACTTGGATTTTTTTAGGATCCAATTTCACTCCTTCATAAGACACCAAATGACCCAAATATTCAACCTCACCAGCCCAAAAAGTACATTTGGAAGGTTTGGCATATAATTTATTTTGCTCCAAGATGGAGAGTACCTATTTCACATGTTACAAATGGTCTACCCAATTTTTACTATAAATGAGGATATCATAAAAGAATACCAAAACAAATTTCCTCAAAAAATGGCTTAAAAATAGTATTCATCAAACTATGAAAAGTAAATGGTGCATTTGTTAGGCCAAAAGGCATAGCCAAAAACTCATAATGGCCCTCATGAGTCCCGAAAGTGGTTTTGGGTATGTCTTCATCATGGATCCTGATTTGATGATTTCTAAAATGTAGATCTAACTTAGTAAAATAAAGAGAACCATTAAATTTATCTAGCAAATCATTAATGACAAGAATTGGAAACTTATCTTTGATAGTGTACTTGTTGAGTTCTCTATAGTCAAGGCACATCCTCCAAGTGTCATCTTTCTTTCTCACCATGACAGTTAGTGAAGAGTATTCACTTTAGCTATGGTGAATGATTCCTGCATCCAACATATCTTATACCATATTTTCAATTTCACTTTTTTGGGCATAGGGATACCTATATGGCCTGATGTTGGGTGGTGTACTACCAAGAATAAGTGTGATAGCATGATCATGCATGCAGATAGGTGGAAGCCCTTTTGGCATGTCTCTAAAAATAATAGAATGAGAATCAATTATTTGTTATAGATCATGAGGTGGAGATGGCCGAGTTGGTTCTACTTCTATAAAAGAACAAGTGAGCTACAAATCCCTTAGCACCCTTATAGATAATATTTATCACTTGATAGGAGCTAATAAGTTGGGGAGATTTAACCTTTACTCCTCATAGGTCAAATGTTCTTTCTTAATAATGAAAATGCATGAATAATTCTTGAAAAATCATCTCAATAGTTCCCAAAGTGGTGAACCACTGGACTCCTAAAACAAAGAATAACAAACATAGGAGAGTCCAATAAGTAGTCTCCCATGGGCAAATTAATATTATGACATTTTCCTAAATAGCTAATGGTACCACCATCTACAATCATAACCTAAAATTTCGGAGCTGGATAAATGAAATAGTTCAAATGAGCAACCAACTTATTGTGGATGAAGTTGTGTATGTTCCCAAAATCAATCAAGATAGTGCCATGTTTCTTAAGGAAACCCATCACCTTAAGAGTTTGGGGAGTAATAATACCTGATAGGGCATGACATGAAATAGTAGGATAAGAGTCTTTAGATTCCTCCTTAGGAACTTATGTATTTGCATCATGTACTTTTGCATCATCTTCATCATCATTGGCACCTTCAATGTAAAATAGCTTCTTTTCAGCACAATGATGGTATTTTATCCATTTACTATCAAAACCATAACACAACCCTTTGGCTCACTTCTCATAAATTTATCATTGTGTTAATATGGTGGGATATGGAAATGATGGTGTTAGAAAGTTGTGATCATGACTAGTAGTAAAAGTTTTCCTTTTGACCATCATTTTTTTTGTATCATGTATGCCTTAGGGATAGCTTGTGATATAGATGTTGGGATAAACATTCAAACCTCATATTGGATTCTATCTTTGAGGCCACCCAAAAATAGATCCATCAAATTTATCTCAGTAATATTTTTCACCCGTAAAGAGAGATTCTGAAATTGATGAATATAATCCTTCACAATTCTTGTTTGCCATAGCTTGGCTAATTAGCTAAAATAGTTCTCAGAGACATTATTCTGATAATGCGCTATCAACTCCTTAGTAAAAATAATCCATGTAATAAGAGCACCATTTTTTTTAATTTTGATCACATAACTAGTGATACCAAATGAATTTCTCAAGTTCCATATACAGGGATGCCACCATCACCCTTTGAGAACTAGGGATTTGATGCAACTCAAATAAATTCTCAATTTGGGTAATCCAAGTGAGAGGATCCTTACCATTGAACTTACACATGTCCACTTTTTGCAACATCAATTTCATACCAGCATGGGAGTTGTTGAGAAGAGGATTTAAATGCTAGTGGAGGGTTATTAGGCTAAAATTGAGATGTGAGGGCAACCAATTGCATAGTGATATGCTAAAATTCACTTTGAACCCTATTAATCTCTCCATGCATCCCTAAAACATTAGTTTGGATTGAAAAAAAGTCATCATGCCTCACCAAGTTTGTTATGTCCTCTTGAAGTTGAGAAATTACTGGGTTTAAAGTTCTAGATTCCATGTCATCGGCATAAGGAGTCTTGGGAGTTTTTGGTGCCCCTTTTCTTCCTCGAGTTGAAGGACCTAACATAAACAAACCCTAGGAGGGTTCTTATCCCCAAAAAAATCATACCAATAAATGGTACCAGTATGATCACCTTGTCAAGATGAATCTAATGATTACTTTTATGCACTAGAGTAAACTTTTTGGTACCAAAAAAGTGTATCAATAAAATAGACCATTGCATTTGTCTCCTCGAGATGAGTCCTACGACTACAAGTGTGCAAGGGAAAAAAGACTTTTTCATAAATATTTTTTTTCAAAAAAGCATTTCGAGCAATACTATGCTGACAAAAAAAATTAATTCTTCTCGGATTACAAGTTATGTTTTTTCACTTTCGCTGCTCCCAAAAGCCACACCTCACTAGATCTAGAAAAAAAGCCATAGAAACTTGCCTAAATCAAAGCTCTAATACCACTTGTAATTAAATTATTTAGATATTCAAATAGAGTGATTTTATATTGTCTAGAATAAGAAAATATGAGAGATTACATAATAATATAGCAAAGCCACTTCGAGGGGGTAACCTCCACAAAAATGCACTAATAGTAGAATACTTAACATGATGATTAAAGACTAACCACTACCTCATATATATAGTCTACTTAGCCAAGGTTATTCCATAATCCAACCTATCTAAGAACATAGAGAAATGTAACAAGTAAATAAAAGAGGTATGTAAGCCACAAGTTGGTCACACATATCCCTAGACACACCAATCGTTAGGGGTGTAACATAGCTCATGAAGGTCATGTACCTCAAGCCAATCCTCTACTTTTTGATACTCCTTGGGTGTTTGAAAAAATCAATCCTTCTGAACTTCCAAAAATTATTTTATCTTCTATACCAACCATTGATAATATTATTACATCCAATTCTCTTCCCATACAATAAACTAATAATTCACCAATATCATCTAATCAATTTAATCCTCCTACTCCTGAGATTACATTAGATGCCAAGGCTACCAATGTTCATCAAATACACTCTGAATATGATTGACATGGTAATCAAATTATTTATCTCAAAGTAGATGTTGAGTATTATGGTACTCTTCCCACCTCCCTACTAATGAATATAATCTTGAATTACTTCATGCACAAGAACCTCAACTTATTTGGAAACATAAAAAACTTATACTTAAAAAAAAAAAAAAAAAACAAAAAAAAAACCTTGTTTCAAAAACTTCATCACTAGCATTGATCCTAAAGTTAGTCCATTTTTTGCCTTACCTAATACACCATACCACTTCCAAAATGGTAATGCCATGATTATCAAAGATAAAAATTTCATTGAATATGGTACTGCATCATGTCCTCAACCAATTATAGTTTCTCATGAACTCATGCCTATTGAACATGATAAATTTAGTTTTTTTTTAATAAATATCATAAGGTATTGCTTGGTGTTATGATGACATGCCTAGCATTGACCCTATAAATATGGTACATAACATCATTACCTATCTTGATGAAAAACTTATTCACCAAAGGAAATGGAAATTACCACTTGAAGTTTCCACTCTATGTCATAAGGAAATCATCAAACTTATCAATGTCAAATTTATCAAGCCAGTGGACTATTTTGAATGGGTCTCTAACATAGTCCCTATTTGAAAAAAGGTCACTATGGTCATTTGTATCTGCATTGATTTATATAATCTCAATCTTACTTGTCCCAAGGATAACTTCCCCCTATCTTTGATAAATGCCACTAGTGATTCCATGATTGGTTATGAAATGTTATCTCTTATGGATGGTTTCTCAGGCTATAATTAAATTCACATTACACCTGAAGACCAACATATGACCACTTTTACCATAAAATGGGACACCTATTACTATGTTAAAATGCCCTTCAGTCTAAGAAATGTTGGATTTACCTATCAAAGAGAAGTGACCCATATATTTCATGATATTATTCATAAATTTGTTGAAACCGATGTGGATGATCTCATTTCTAAATCCAAGAGTTGTAAAACTCACCTTTCTAATCTTGCCATCATCTTTGAACACCTTATTAAACACAATGTTATACTAAATCCTTACAAATGTGTGTTTGGCATCACATTTGGAAAATTATTAGGATTCTTAGCTTCTCTTTGTGGCATTGATGTAGACCCTTCCAAGATTGATGCTATTATCAACATGCCTATCCCTCAATATATTTTGGACATTTGTACTTATCTTGGTAAACTTAAGGTAATTAGATGATTTGTCCCTAAAATATCATACCATATTTACTCCATCAATTCTCTTCTTAAGAGAGGTAATGCCTTAAAATGGATAGATCCTTTTCAAAAAGCATTTGATAACAAGAAAAAATCATTGCTTCACCCACCTATTCTTCATCCTCTTTCAAATAATCATCCTCTTATCTTATATACTATTTACAAACTCATATCAGTTGGGGCAATATTTTCCCAACAAGATGATACTAGAAGAGAGTATTTCACATACTATATTAATTGAGGCCTCATTGATTATGAAAAATGTTACACCAAATTCGAATGTGATTGCTTCACCATCTATTTTACAACTAAAAAGCTATGACACTATATGCTTTATCAAACAAATTATGTCATCATCCATCATAATCCTCTTCATCACTTCTCCAAATATTTTCTCACTAGAAATCGAATTGGAAAGTGGATGGTCCTTATAGAATTTGATCTCTATATCATTACTCAAAAAGATATCAAAGGACAAATTATCATTGATCAACTTGTTGCCACTCCTATACCTACTACCAATCACCTTCAAGATAGTCTTCCAAATGATAACATTCTATATATTGAAGGTATATTACTTCCATATTTTCACTGCTGATCTTGTAGCAAGTAATCTTGACAAGTCTATCCTCCCTGATTCTACTAAACCAAAACTAGTTATTGAAGAGCTTCTTGATATTAATGTTGATTTACATGAGGATACTTAGATCCTTCAATTTGATGGAGCTAAATGAGTCCAAGGAAATGGGGTAGGTTACATTATTATGAGCCTCCTTGGAAAGATTATCCTTTTAGATTTTTATCTCACATTCGATGCCAATAACAACATGACAGAGTATGAAGCTTTAATCTTAGGTTACAAGATGACCTTGATTTAGATATCCAATACCTCCATGATATAGTATATTATTGGATTATTTTTCATCAATTCAATGGTGATTACCAATAAAAATTGAAAAGCCAATTATTATCACCAAATTAAAACTAGTCTTACTAAAGATTTCATTTATTTTTCCATCGAACCTATTCTATGAGATCAAAATTCTACTGATGATTCCTTCACCTCTTCAACATCTCTCTTTCATCCACACTAAGTGCTTACCAATCTTAATTTTATTATCTAAATAATAAAATCTCTATCTTCTATTCAACTAGATAATTCCCTTATTTTCCACATCGAGGCTATCACCATTTGACAAATCCTATGGTATAAATACATCATTCAATTTTTAAAACATAAAACTTATCCTCCCAACTTAGATACTTATGAAAAGACTCATATTTGAAAACAAGAATTTAAGTATGTATTTCATTACAACATCTTATGCTATCATAATGTTGAAGGTACCTTACTCTATTGTGTTATGCAAGATGAGGTTCCTCCTCTTCTTGAACAAACACATGGGGGCATTTGCAGTGACCACTGTAACTGACATGCTATAATAATGCCTATGTATGGGATACTTTTGGCCCACTCTTGAAAAGGGAGATATCAAATATGCTAAAAGGTTTAATCCTTTCCAACTTCATTATGATCTAATTCATTCACCTTTGGCTGAAATTCAACATGTCGAATATCCTTGGCCATTCTCCATGTTGAGATTAGATCTCATAGGTAAACTTCCTCACTCTTAAGATGGGCATGTCTTTATCATCATTGTTATCAAATATTTTATCAAATGGGTTGAAGATATGCCCCTTTTAAACTTCACTGGGACCACCATATATAAATTCATCCTCAACTGAATCATTTACCAATTTGGTGTTCTTTACATTATAAATTTTGATAATGGTGGTAACTTCAAAAACAAATATGCAAAAAAATATATGCTAAATTTAAAATCAATCACAATTTTTTCATGCCCTATCATCTAAAATGTAATTTCCAAAATAAGGCCACCAACAAAATCCTTAACAAAATTATCTAAAAAATAATTCATGAAACCTTCATAAATTGACATATTCATATTTATCCTACTCTTTGGGCTTATCACACTAGCATATGTATTGCCACTTGGGTAACTCCATTTTTGCTAGTTTATGGCTCTGAATAAGTTCTCCCATTATAATTTTCCATTTTTGCTAGTTTATGGCTCTGAATAAGTTCTCCCATTATAATTTTAGATTCCCTCTCTTCTTATATCTCTTCATGGTATCATACCCGATGAATCATTACATGAAGCTTTCCTTTACACTTTTGATGTCCTTGATGAACACCATCTTTGAAATTTATAACATAGTCACCAATATAAGACCCATATTGCCAAACAACATAACAAATGTGTCAAAATTCACACATTCAATGTCAGTGATCTTATCCTTAATTTAGAATAAACTCATAAAAAATAAGGTAAATACACCAAAAAATGGTGGGGCCCCTATTTAGTCAAATATATTCTTGGTCCTAGTAACTATCACCTTCAAACCAATAAAGGTCACACTTAAAAAAAACCCAAAAATGCATAATTCCTCAAGAAGTATTTCACCTAAATACTTCCCTTATTTTCCCCTTCTTTTATATATGCTATATATCTAACACATTTTGTAGGATATTTATACGCGTCTCACCCTATACAATAGTACTCTCTTTTTCACAAACGTTAGTCATTCCTTTGGGTTTTTTGGTCTACTCTTTCTCTCATGAGCTACATTGTAAAATTGTGGATAGGACCTGATCTTCCTCATGTTAACCATTTTTTAATCTTTGTTTCCTTTATTTTCACTAATTTTTGGCACCCCTTGGGTCGATCTTTTGTGAGTTACAGTGTAAAACCATGGATATGACCTAGCCTTCCTAAAAAAATACCATCTTTACCACTAGTTTATCTTTACATGCTTTATTTTTACCCTCATGGGTTTATCTTTTATGAGTTTCATTGTAAAATCATGGATAGGACCTAGTCTTCCTCATAAAATCACCATATTCTTTAGTATTCTTTATCTAGAATGTGTTTGCAATGGTTATGAGTTTGTGATCCTTTTTCTCAACTTTAGATTTATATTTTTTGTAGATAAAATTTGTACAACAAATGGTATTATCATGTTTTCCTACATTTCCCTCATTATTATGATACGGAATGACACTTTACTGTCATTGTAACCCTTTTTCACACTCTTTCACATTATTTTTTCAATTTGAATAAATTAAAAATGTTTCATGTTTCACTCCTCTTGATTTCCTTTCCTTTCAATCCCCATTGGATAAATCAAGGTCTAATTCAAGATATCATTCCTATTTCACCTAGATTTATGAGACTCTTAGACACCATTCTCTCTAAGTTAACTATCTTAGCAACCAAGTCCCAAGTTTTCAAATGAAATTCATCCTTAACACCCATGTTTGGTTTTCCAAATCCATATGGAGAAAGAATATAAAAATCCATCAAGAAAGTTAAAAGCTAAATCATTTGAAAAAAAATGCAATGATATACAAAAGCCAATATACAAATTTCGAGAGTTAAAATCACACCAAAAGACATGATTCCAAACACATCTCCTATCTCCAATTGGACATAAAACTCCACATTTGGACTCATGATAGAGACAAGGTTCTTTGGGGTGTGGTAGGCTAGTAGATTAGAATAGGAGAATTCAATAAAATCTATGGTGCTACCTAATTTCTCATGTAAGTACCCAATCTTCATAGTAGATTGACAATTCTGTAAGGGGTCTTGAGGAATGGGAAACATGTTATGAGAAGGTAGGTCCATTTTAATTTTAATGCATATGTACTTCATGGGATGATATACATATTTTATTTGTTAACCCAAGACTTGTGTAGCTAAGAGAAGTTCTTTAGAGTCATTACGGTTGAAAGTCCTCTTGTTTTGATAAACCTAATTTGAGTATCTTGACTTCGATAAAAGAGTTTCTTTGCCTTGGTTTTTCCTTCATTTTACCATCCACCCATTTAATTTCCCCCCCTTGATAATAAAATTATGATTCTAAATCTATTTTCCCTCTTCTTTACTTCTCTCTTCTTTAAAAATTGAAAACATACTAGCACTGCTTTGTTTTTAGTTTTATCTATCCTTAGAACAAAACAACATGTTTTTGTGACTATGGATTAATTTATTTATACCATGGATACATATTTATAGACTTTTTTGATTTTATTTTTCCATTTTAGTTGTTTTTCTACCCCTTTTTTTAGATGCCTAAGTTTGTTTTTCCCTTTTATGAACCTTTTTCCATTCTTGAGTGAGATAAGGATTGTTATTGCTCACTCATCAATGTTGTTTTACCATTTTATTTTCTCTTGTCCATCTTTGTTTAAGTAAGTATTGCTACTACTTACACATTGATGTTTGATTACCATCCATTCCTTTTGTGACATATATCCTTGGTTTGACTTGGTGAGTTTACCTTTCTTACTTAAGGATCGATTGTCTAAGTTTGTTAGTCTTTAGTATCCTTGAATTTTTGGTTACCTGATTTACTCTTGTTTTTAACTTGGTCATTTTTTATAACATATCACTTGTCACCCTATCCTTCCAAATTTCTAAGTACGTCTCATCCACATAGAAAAAATTATCTTGGATTTCCTACATTTATTCGTTTTTTGTTCTTTAGTTTTGCATTCTTAGGTTTTATTGGGTGAATATTTTGTCACCAGCGTACTGATGAGCAAAATAGGTCTGATCATTCATAGCAAGGAAGATTGGTTAGCCAAATGTGCAGGTTTACCACATCAAAAGGGAACAAATCTCTCCTCTCATCAAGGGGAGCTTCCCTTTAAGTATGAAGGGATTATATATATATATATATATATATATAGATATATATATATATATATGGTAATCTTTTATAACAAGTTACAAATAAAACTCAGGGGTAGGATAACACCATTCATATCTCTATTTTTAGAGATCATGTTCATCGATCAAAGGATAAATCATGATGAAATGATAGAAGGCACTCCTCTTCTTTCAGAAGTGTTATTCAGTAGACAACAAGAACCTTTCAGGTAGTGACAAGTAACTATAACAGGGTGTAGTAACACAATAGGATGAAATGTAGCAAAAAAATCTCCACCTCAACTACCAAAGAGTGAAATATGAAGGATAATGAGGGCACAAAGTTGTCTCGAGATCCTTCACACAGAAACAGAAAATAGACAAACTAAAGACAATCATGGCATCACAAAGTCTCTCCACAACTAGCTTCGAGCACCTTCCTGATTACTTTCACTAATTCTACTTATTTAATTAAATGGACAAAAAATGTATTAAGGAAATAAACATAAGAAAAATTTCCCTAGCAACAAAGTTATTTCAGCATAAAGTCTAAAAAGTCACTTGTTTTCTTATTCAAATAACAAAATATGATAAACAATCTAAGCTCAAAGTCTTAGTAATGCCTTTCAATTTGGGCAGAGTTTTGTTTTTTATAATCAAGAGATCTCCCTAAAACAATAAGAGTGTCCTATATATAGTGCTCCAAGAAAAACTTGGGAACTTTGTTTCACAAAAATTGCCTATGATGCATTCAATGCATTCAATACATTTTAAATTCTATCCATGGGCTATGCTGTAATTGGGCATCGGTCTTAAATATGGGTTGCTTGATGTGTTTCCTGATGTGTGTACAATTGTTCATTTACATTATTCAATGTAGAAAAACAAGCCATGCCATTGAATGTTTGCGCTCTTCGATGTCCATCTAGTGGGTTGCTTCATCTTCTAGAAACATATCCCATGCATGGATATTTTTGATCTTTCTCCATTGTTTCCCCTTTCCTTATTGTATTTTGTGCTCTTGAGCTATCTTTTCTATTGTGTCTTTGTATTGGGAGTGTTCCATCTTTGACATCTGTCATAGTCCACTGCTTTGAAACTTTACCAACTTACAGAAAATGGGACCCACAACACTTCTTGCCTGAGTAGCTTCAAAAGGGGAATGGGGACATGTGGCACTTTCCACTAATCTTAATAAGTGACACATGGAATTTTTTTCTATGGAATAGGTGAGGACACTTGGAAACATCCATTTAACTTATAGAAGCTTAAGATATCTTTTGAGAGTCATGTGGAAGATGACACATGGCACCTTCTATTGAGATTTTAGAAACACTATAGAAACATGCCAGACTCATTTGGACTCACATGAATGATAACACATGGCACATTCCACTTACCTTAGAAACTCACTTAGGGCCTACCACAATCCTTACTCAATAATGAAACAAAAGGAAGAAATGATAGATGCTGACACTTGGCGCTTTCCATAGAGTTTTACAAGGGACACGTGGTGACTTCCGCTATATTTAGAAAAACACATTAAAACCTTCCTTAGTTTCCAATTGGTGCCCTCTATGGAAACTTTGAGAGAAACTTATTTTTGCATCTTTATTTGAAAGTTGATGGATATTTCATTATCTTAAATTTGATGTCCATGGGGACATTAGTGGTTGACTGTTTCAATAGTTTAAGTGACCTTCTTGACTCCTTGGTTCAATCACATTCTTGCTTTGATCAATTTTTTGGTTCAATCACTTTCCTTCAGGATTTTCTTTTGATCTTTCAATCAATGTTCCCTGTCCTCTGCAAGGGCACCTGCCCTTAGTTCACTGGGGCACTCATTTGAACTGATCACTTGAATTGACCGATTAAACAAACTTTGGTTCAATAGTTCAATGGTTCAATCTTGCATTCCACTCTTTCAATTAACCACTTGAACCAATCCCATTGAAACTTTTTTGGTTCAAGGTTCAACAGTTTAACGGTTCAATCACTTTATTGCTCTTTGGTTGAACCATCTCTTTGAACTAGTCTCTAGAATCATCCGCTTCCTTCCTTTGTTTGGCTTTTCCTTTGAACCGTTGAACCTTTGAACCTGTGAACTTTGAACTCTTTTGGTTCAAGGTTTAATCGGTTCATTGGTTCATCTTTTGTTCCATTGCTTCTCTATTTTTTTAAGTCCCTTCATATCTTTGAATCCATTGAACTTGTTAAACCCATTGAACCAATTTGGTTCAAGGTTCAATGGTTTAATGGTTCAACGGTTCATTCCTTTATTCTTCAAAGCCTTCTTTTCTTCATTGCCCTCCGCAAGGGCACTTGGCCTTTAGTTTGCTGCCTTCTGCAAGGGCACTTGGTCTCTTTAATTTGGGGCATTCCTTTGAACCAGCTGATTGAACCAACTTTGGTTCAACGGTTCAATGGTTCAATCTTGTGTTCACTTGACCGCTTGAACCAACTGTGTTGAACCAATTGCTCGTTGAAACTTTGAACTTTTGAACCTATTGAACCTTTGAACCATTTTGGTTCAAGGTTTAACAGTTCAATCTTTCTTCTTTTTGCTAAGTCTTTTGAAGCCATTTGAAGCCATTGAACTTGTTGAAGTGGTTGAACTTTGAACTTTTGTTGAAGTGCTTAACTCTTTAATATTGCTGATGTCATTGAACCTTTTGGTTGAACCTTGGATTTGAACCAACCTTGAAATTGCCTAAGTGTTGAGAGCTTGTTTTTTTCCTATACAGTCCATAGAAATGAACTGGCAGAGTCTATAGAAATGAGTCCATAGATTCCTACCTATAGAGTCCATAGATTCTTGCCTACAGATTCCATAGATTTAAGCCTCCAGTGTCTGTAGATTTAAGTCTATAGAGTCTAGAGATTCTTACCTGTAGAGTCCATAGATTTAAGCCTACAGAGTCTGTAGATTTCTTTCTGCAAAGTCTGTTAGCTAAAAAAACTTGAAAAATGGAGAATTTGAATGCCCAAAATAATTTTTGAGAAGGGAAGGGATAATTTTTAGCTTGTAGGACCAAAAATAGTTCATGTTTTGTCCCAAAAATGAGTAACAAATTTTGGGAACAACAGTCGGCTCTAGTTGGGGAACTTCCTTTAGTTGAAATTTTGAAGCAGTTGAAGGGAGTAAAAACCATAATCTCCACTACCTTGAAGTGTGCCATTGGGATATGGAGTCATGCTACCCAAAAAAAAAGGTGACAAAAACAAAAATGAAAGCACAAAATAGAATTAAAGACTATACAAATATACATATATACAAGTTGATCTTATCTGATACTTCACGGATTGAAGTGCTTCAGATGTTGCCCACTATGAGGCAATGAAAAGAGTGTGCCATATTGGTACTTCATTAGGAAACTATTTTCACCATTGAGTTGATGAATAGTAAATGGGCCCTTCTCCATAGGGAATCAAATTTTCCATGCATTCCCTTTGGTTTTCTTTTCTTATCCCATAACAAAACTTGATCGCCAATCTAAAAATTATGGGATTTTGATTTTTGGTCAAATAGCTTCTTCACTAGACTTTGATGCGTAGCAATTTGGTCCACCACCATATTTTTCTATTTATTTAGCTCAGTTAAGCACATGATCCTCTTATCGATGGAGCTTTCATATGTCTGATCTTTGACCACCTTTGCCAATTTCAATGTTGGTAATTCTAGGGTGATTGGTATCTCTACATTAAGACCATACAAAAGTTGGAAAGGTGACATACCTATCACTCTTTTGGGCATAATTCTATCTTCCCATAAAACATCAAACAATGCTTTTTACCAGGTTCATTAGTTGTCATCTACTAGCTTCTTGATGATGGTCACTAGGTTCTTGTTACTCAATTTTTCTTGGCCATTCCCTTCTGGAAAATAATTAGAAGAGTGGGAGAGAGTAATCCCATAATAAAAGTAGAACTGAGTAATCTCATGTGAAGATAAATAGGGTGCATTGTCAGTCATGATCTTGGCTATGATTCCAAACCTAGAAATGATGTTCTCCTTGAGGAAATTACATACTAGTTCTGAAGTGGCATACTTGGTTGGAATAGCTTCCACCCACTTGGTGAATTAATCTGTGGCTATGAGAACATAATCATGTCCAGTGCTTGAAGATGGGTTTGCAACACCAATGAAATTGATTCCCCATTGATAGAATGGCTCTTCTATCACCACTAGCTTGAGAGGTAGAGCAGCTAGCTTGGGTCTTCCCATGAACTGTTGGCACAATTCACATTTACGCACCCATTTATATGCATCTTGAAATAGGGTAGGCCAATAATACCTAGTTAATATAATCTTATGGGAAATTATAGGCACAAAAAAATGTTCTCCACAGGGTAGATTATGGAAGGATTCCAGAAGTTTGCTCTTCTGCAATTTATCCACATAGCAAAGGAATACTCCATCAAGGCTCCTCTTGTATAGGCCATTATCCTAGATGACAAAATTGGCACCTTTCAATTTAATAGTCCTCCTTTCTTTATGAGATAGGTGGGTAGGAAACTCATTGTAAGTAATAAAATGATCAATACTTGAATACCACTCATTCATGGTGGAGACAAAGAGGATTGTTGGTGAGTCTTCCACTTCTTTTTCTTCATGCCTTACTTCTTCAAGTTTTTTGTTAGTAATAAATTGACAAAGGCCCCTTCCCTACACCAGTTTTGTTGGTTTGATAACTAGATCAAACTCTTGGATTTTAGAAATCTAATTGCCTCTTTTGGTTCCAAACTCTTGCTAAGTTATTATGGATTTAACTATGGTATCAGGAACCAGGGTAGTAACACATGAGTTCAAGATATAAAAATGGAAATGCTTCACTACCTTGACCACCACATAAGCATGCTTCTCCATGTTTAAATACTTCAGCTCATGAGCTTTGAGAGGATAGCTCATGAAGGATATAGGAGATTCTATACCTTCTTCATTCTATTAAACTAGAATTACTGCAAGTGTTTGCTTGGAAGCATAACTATACATCATAAAATCCTTGGTATAATCTGGACAAACTAGAATTAGGGCATGGGCAATGGCTATCTTGATATCCCAGAATGCCAATTTGCCTTCTTCAGTCTAGCTAAAAGTGGCCTTTCCTTTTATCATATCCATAATATGACGAGTCTTCTCAACAAAATCAAGAATGAATCTTCATAAAAAATTCACCTTTCTGAAGAAAGAATGAATTGCAGTCTTACTTGTGGGCAGAGTAAGCTCCTAAATGGATTTGACTCTCTCTAAGTCAATCTTTATGCCTTCTTGAGATACAATGTGTCCAATAAGCTTCCCTTCTTATTACTCCAAAAATAGAATTCTTGGGGTTTATAGAAATTCCATTTTGGTAGCAGTGATCTAACACTTATTGCAAATGGTGCACATGGTCAAGGTGATGCTTGAAAAAAATAGTCAATTCATCAAGGTATCCAAAATGAAATTACCCATTTCATCTTTGAAAGCAAGGTCCATTGCTCTCTGGAAAGTGGTACCAGCATTTATCAAGACAAATGGCATTCTTCAATAAGCAAAGGTGCCCCAAGGTATGGTGAAGGTAGTCTTGTGCTGGTCTACTTCACCAACTTCAACTTGATTATATCCTAAGAAACCACTAGCATTGATAACATCTCTGAGCTAGTCACTATCTAAAGTACTTGATCCATGATGGGCAAAGGATAGTTATCCTTTAAAGATGACTAATTTAGATTCCTAAAATCCACATAGATGCAAATTTTCCCATTCTTCTTCCTCACAGGGACTATGTTGGCAATCCATGTGGAATGATGGATTGGAAAAATTATCCTAGCATTCAGCATTTTATATATCTCAGATAGAATAGTACCTAATATCTTTGGATTATATTTTTATGATTTTTTTTTGTAAGGCACCAAATCATATTTGAGAGGAATTTCATGGTGAATCTACTCAGGCCTGAGAGACTTTAGATCATCATAAGAATATGCTAAAACATCCATGTAATGATGAATCAAGTCAGTAAATTTGAGTTTATCCTCTGGATTAAAACACTTCCCAATGTTCACCATCTTGAGATTTTCCTTGGTACCCAAATCTATCTGATCAAACCCCTGAGAGAAGTTTGAATCCATTTGTTGCTATTTGATGAACCTATCGTGCTTGTCAAATAGTTTCTCAAGAGAAACTAGTCTTTTGGGAATTTTATTCCCTTTTAGCTACAAAAATTCTTCACCTACATCTGATTTCATTTCAGGATCTGATTCGAGTTTCTAGAGCTTACTGCCTTCAAAGTGAAGCTATTCAAAGCTATCTTTTTGATCTAAGAAGGTAGTGATTTGGTTGTCATTATTAAATATCTACCAATGACTGGCATTTTTAGGTATGCTTGGTTGAAAGACCAGCTCGATGGTGTACTTGTCTCTTATGAAGTTTAGGTGAGGGACTAAGAGAGTTGTTAAAATAGATAGTGCATTAGCTTGGTCATTAAATTCCTTAGGTGTGGCAAAGATGCTAAAAGCATCAAAGATTTCAATTTGATCCCAGCCTAAATTGTGGTAGTGGCAAAATCTCTCATTTTTGGTTTGGTACAGGTTTCTCTCTTGAAGAACCACCAAATCTGCATCTCCTTTGGCATGAAGGAGTTTAATGCCTTTATCTTGAGCAACCTTCAATCTAAGCAATAGAGATTCATACTCAGTTGTGTTGTTGGTGTTGCTAAACTAACAATTTTATGAATAATAAAAAATATCTCCTTGAGGATATATCAACACAATCCCAGCTCATGAATCGGTAGAGGAATTGTTGCCATCAAATTCCAGGATCCAAACATCATAAAAAACTGATCTTTTCTTAGATTTCTCCTTGCTTGGAAGGGGGAATTCTTCTATGCTTACACTGTGATCTCTCACATCTTCTATTGTTATGGCTAAACTAATTTTTAGACTATCATTTTTAGAAGTTTCATTAGCTGAAACATGAGTATCCTCTATGGTCAGGAAATAATTACCCATATCTGAAGATTCAAATAGAATTTGAGCTTCAGGGGCTAATGTCTGAGTGACAACATATGTTGATTCCTTTTCATAAAGCAACCTCTGCATGATGCCTTTGATAGGGATCCTCGCTTCAGATAGGTCTATGTTCAATTCTCCTCCAACATCCTTGCAAAAATTTCATCTAAGAAGAATGTTGTATGAGGCTGGGATGTCAGCCACCAGAACTGTCATCTTGATTCTTTTATCTGGGAATGCTACAAATGCAAATTGGGTGTCCTTGATTTGTCCTAGTAGAGGTACTTTGCTTTTCTCCATGGAGAAACATCTTCCAAAGGTTTTGGTTAGTGTGAGTCGAAGAGATTATTCCACCTTGGTAGGCATGACATTGTTAGATGCTCCTAAGTCTATGATGCAATTGCTCAGTTTGTGACCATTTATCAATAGGGAAACATAGAAAAGCTCTATTTTCCTAGGGGCAACTGGAGGAGTAATGACAAGATTGTTTGGGATGGACATGTTCCTTTAGGGATCATGAGTTACCTTTTTAACATCTTGTCTTGTAGGGATGGCTTTATTCTTTACACATTGAACTAACCTATCCAACTACTTAGGATTGGATTTTGAATTTTGGTCTTCTTGACATGGTCGATTATGTCAAATGACTGAAATAGACTAGGAATAGAGGAAGGTAGTTCATCTTTCTAGTTTTTATGGGGGGTGGTATTGGTCTATGGAATTGAAGTTGAAGATGGAGGAATGCTTGATGTACTTACCTTTTTATTACTCACTGGGTCCTTTGGCTGGAAAAGTAGAGAAGTTCCTCTTTTGGCAATTAAAATTTCAAGCTAAAACTTTCCCCTATTTTTACTTTGTTAGTTTGCTAGGCTGACTGGTTCTGGGATCAGGTGAATCCAACATATGATCCATCAACTGCTTCACCTTTATCTCTGGGTTCATCTTGGTAATTCAGGAAAACAATGTTGGAGTCACGAGCTAATTATTCTTGGCCTTCTACAAGGAGATTAAAATAATTTTCTTAGTTTAATTCAGGCTAGAAAGAGAAATTAGATTCTATTTAGAGATATCCAATTTTTGAATTGGTTAGGGGTGCTTCAATGGCAAGTTTCCCCTGTGGGGGAGGAAGATGATTTGGCTATTTTTGATTCTTGGTGGCATTGCCTTGGTATGAATGATTTGGGAATTTCCTCCTTGGCATATCTCTATATCAAGGTGCTGAAGATATCCCTTGCACCATTTTCTTCTTGAGAGATAACAACTCATTTTCTAACTTTTACACCATTAGATTAGTGGTACCTATAAATGGATATTTAAAAGATGAAGAAGATTTACCTCTGTTAGGATCTCTCCTTATCTTTCCTACCAAGATAAGGTCATCTTCCATCTCAGTGGACAAATCCTAAGCTGCATCAAGGTCTATTTGGCCAACACATCTCAACAAAATACTCACTTCAAGTAGCTGAGAGTTGATGAAGAAATATTTGAGATTCTTAAGTGTAGGCTGAGCAATTATAGGAATCCTATTTCTTAGCTTGTCAAACTTGGCTATGAAATCACTCATTGGTTCATGAGGATCCTTCTTCATTTATGTGAGTTGAGCCAGTAGGGCATGCACATCTTCTACATGCTTGAATATGGCTTCAAATTTGGATTTGAGAGTGTTCCAGTCAGTCACAGTCTGGTCTTATAAATGATAAAACCAGTCTACAACAACACCTTGTAAAGTTTCCACAAATAACCTAACTGTTACATCCTCATACTCCACACCTATTACACCACAGGCTATACTAAAGGTTGCAATATGTTCATCAGGATGAACCTTCCCATCACCATAGAATTTGGGGAAATTTTTCCTTGAACTATGTGGTAGCTCATGTAGAGGTGGAGTTAAATTGAGTGGGCTAAAAGAGTTACCCCAAGGGCCTTGAATTGCCATTGTATGACTATAGAAATGTGGAATAACAAATCTTAGTGGGGTAAGTATTGACAAAGCTATATTAATAGTAGAAATGGATGCTTTTCCTAGTAATGGAGACTTGACTTTAGTAGGAGGAAAGTTCCTAGTTCATCAGAGGTGAGATGGTGAAGGAAATAGATCAAAATTATTTTTATATACCAACTCGAATACAGGTTCAACAATACCTTTAGCCCTTTGGCTTCACATATACTGTGGATCTACTAGAGTGTAAAAATAAAAATGGAAAAGAACTGACACTACTTCAGCTTGAAGATTGAGGCTTCAAATTGTGCATTCTTTCCCTAGCAGGATAAATGAATAATGTTATAATGATAATGGGTAAGACAGAGGTGATGTTTCAATCTAAAGATAGAGGCTTCAATTTTCACAAAATTACTGTGTCTCTAGCAGAGTCACCAAAAATTGTTGGGTGAATATTTTGTCACCAGCGTACTGATGAGCAAAATAGGTCTGATCAACCACAACAAGGAAGATTGGTTAGGCCAAATGTGTAGGTTTACCACATCAAAAGGGGACAAATCTCTCCTCTATCAAGGGGAGGTTCCCTATAAGTATGAAGGGGTTATATATATGCTAATCTACTATAAATAAGCTGAAAATAACACTCAGGGGTAGGATAACACCATCCATCTCTCTTTTTTTAGAGATGATGTTTACCAATCAAAGGATAAATCTTGATAAAATGACAGAAGGCACTCCTCTTCTTTTAGAAGTGTTGTTCAACAGATAATAGGAACCTTTTAGGTAGTGAGAAGTAACTGTAATAGGGCACAGTAACACAATAGGATGAAATGTAGCATAAAGTCTCCACCTCAACTGCCAAAGAGTGAAATATGAAGGATAATGAGGGCACACATTCATCCCAATATCCTTTGCATAGAAATAGAAAATTGACAAACTAAAGACAATTATGGCAGCACAAAGTCTCTCCACAACTGGCTTCAAGACACCTTCTTGATTACTTTCACTAATTCTACTTATTTAATTAAATGGAAAAAAATGTATTCAGGAAATAGACATAAGAACAATTTCCCCAAAAACAAATCTATTTCAGCACAAAGTCTAAAAAGTCACTTGTTTTCTTATTCAAATAATGAAATATGATCAATAATATGAGCTCAAAGTCTCAGTAATGCCTTTCAATTTGGGCAGAGTTTTGTTTCTGATAATTGAGAGATCTCCCTAAAACAACAAGAGAGAGACCTATATATAGTGCTCTAAGAAAGACTTGGGCACTTTGTTTCACAAAAATGGCCTATGATTGATTTAATGCATTTAATATATTTTAAATTCTATCCATGGGCTATGTTGTAATCAAGTGTCAGTCTTAAATATGGGCCAATTGATGTGTGCACAACTATTCATTTGCTTTACTCAATGCAAAAAAACAAGTCACACCACGGAATGTTTACGCTCTCCAATGTCCATCTGGTGGGCTGCTTCATCTTCTAGAAACATATCCCATGCATGGATATTTTTGATCTTTCTCCATCATTTCCCCTTTCCTTGCTATATTTTGTGCTCTCATGCTATCTTTTCTACTGTGTCTTTGTATTGGGAGTGTTTCATCTTTAACATCTGTCATAGTCTGCTGCTTTGAAACTTTACCAACTTATAGAAAATGGGACCCATAACACTTCTTGCCTAAGTAGCTTCAAAAGGGGAATGGGGATAGGTGGCACTTTCCACTGATCTTAATAAGTGACACATGGCATTTTCCACTATGGAATAGGCGAGGACACTTGGTAGCATCTGTTTAACTTATATAAGCTTAAGATATCTTTTGAGAGTCCTGCGGAAGATGACACATGGTGGCTTTCACTGAGCTTTTACAAACACTATAAAAACATGCGGGACTCATTTGGATTCACATGAATGATGACACATGGCATGTTTTTCTTACCTTAGCAACCCACTCGGGGCTTACCACAATCCTTACTCAATAATGAAACAAAAGGAAGAAATGGTGGACATTGACACTTGGCACTTTCCATTGAGTTTTATAAGGGACACATGGTGACTTTCACTGTATATAGAAAAACACATTAAAACCTTCCACAGTTTCCACTTGGCACCCTCTATGGAAAATTTAAGAGAAACTTATTTCTGCATCTTTATTTGAAAGTTGACAGATATTTCATTATCTTAAATTTGATGTCTACGAGGACGTCAATGATTGACTATTTCAATGGTTCGATTGACCTTCTCGACTCCTTGGTTCAATCACTTTCTTGCTTCAACCACTTTTTTGGTTTAATCACTTTCCTTTAAGCTTTTATTTTGATCTTTGAATCAATGTTCCCTATCCTCTGCAAGGGCACCTTCCTGTAGTTCACTGGGGCACTCCTTTGAACTGATTGCTTGAACTGACTGATTGAACCAACTTTGGTTCAACGGTTCAATAGTTCAATTTTGCATTCTGCTCATTCAATTAACTACTTAAAACAATCGCTTTGAACTACTCTCTTTGAACCTTTGAACCTTTTTGGGTTCAAGGTTCAATAGTTTAATGGTTCAATTGCTTTTTTGCTCTTTGGTTGAACCATCCTTTTGAACTAGTCTCTAGAATCATCTACTTCTTTCCTTTGAACCATTGAACCTTTGAACATGTGAACTTTGAACTCTTTTGGTTCAAGGTTCAATCAGTTCATTGGTTTTTCCTTTGTTCCATCGCTTCTCTATTTTTATAAGTCCTTTATCTCTTCGAATCCATTGAACTCATTGAACTCGTTAAACTCATTAAACCAATTTGGTTCAAGGTTCAATGGTTTAATGGTTCATTCCTTTGTTCTTTGAAGCCTTATTTTATTCACTACCCTCTACAAGGGCACTTGGCCTTTGGTTCACTATCTTCCACAAAGGCACTTGGTCTCTTCACTTTGGGGCATTATTTTGAACTGGTTGATTAAACTGATCGATTGAACCAACTTTGGTTCAATAGTTCAATGGTTCAATCTTGTGTTCACTTGACCACTTGAACCAACTTCATTGAACCAACCACATTGAACCAACTGCTCATTGAATCTTTGAACTTTTGAACTTGTTGAACCTTTGAACCATTTTGGTTTAAGGTTCAACAGTTTAATCTTTCTTCTTTTCGTTAAGTCTTTTGAATCCGTTGAACTTGCTGAAGCAGTTGAAATTTGAACTTTTGCTGAAGCACTTAACTGTTTAAGCTTGCCAACATCATTGAAACTTTTGACTAAACCTTGGCATTGAACCAACCTTGAAATTGCCTAAGTGTTGAGAGCTTATTTCTTTCCTGCACAGTCCGTAAAAATGAACTGGCAGAGTCCATAGAAATGAGTCCATAGATTCCTAACCACAGATTCTATAAAAATGATTCCATAGATTCATACATACAGAGTCCATAGATTTAAGCCTTCAGAGTTCATAGATTTAAGCCTACAGAGTCCATAGATTCTTGCCTGCTGAGTCCATAAATTTAAGCCTGTAGAGTCCATAGATTTCTTCTTTCAAAGTCTGTTAGCTAAAAAAGCTTAAAAAATAGAGAATTTGAATGCCCAAAACAATTTTTGGGAAGGGAAGTAATAATTTTTATCCTGTAGGACCAAAAATAGTTCATGTGTTGTCCCAAAAATGAGTAATAGATTTTGGGAACAATAGGTTTGTCAAAAGTAGTCTCTATGCCCTCCACAATCAAAACTATAAACAAAATAGAGAACCATCCAGTGATAAAGGTAAGTCAAGGTATGAATCACATTTATTTTTTAGTTATATCCTTTCCATCATTTATTTTTAGTTATTTTATGCTTTAAAATGTCCAACCTTTTTTTAGCATTAGCATTATCTGTCATCATGTTATTTTATTGAAGCACCATCCCATGTTATACCTAGGTGACACCTGATAAAATTTGAGTGGGGTATATGTATACACATAATATTTTCAAAATTTATCACTTACTGATGTTTTATATCTTGCAAGATCCTATTGAGACTCAATCTCTCTGAGTTCATGACTTAAGGGGTGCACTAGGAAAGGTATGGGCAGACCATTGGTACTTCATAGGATTGTTGTCCCTTTTTCCACTTGATGTCCACATACTTTCCTTCGAAAAACCAATTATATAATCTTATAGTCCTATTATACACCTTATTCTAGACATTTTCACCATTTTCTAGTCATTTATAAATTACATCTAGCCTTTTCCTAGCCTAAATCCATAATCAATAGATTTAAGACTAGGTCAGCTAGGTCGACACTATTTGTTTTGGCATTTACCCACCTAGTCAACTTAGTACACTTTTTAGCATTGTCAAAACATTACTAGGTTGAATGGGCTGGCCTTGTCAGCTAGAACATTTTAAGGGTTAAGTTGTCCTATATACACACACTCATTTCAGTCATTATTATAAAAAGAGACATAGATGTGAGATATTATTCATTTATGCTTCTTTATAATCTACTCTTCCAACATTCTACTTGAGGATTCTTATTTAGGGTTTCTACTTGAATAATCTAGTCTTATGGATAAGTATTAGATGTTTTTGACTTTTATAGTGATCCTTACAAACCACAACAACCTCTTGTGAAGCACCTTTAGCCAAGGAGAGATTGAGCCTCGACAGGTTTATCAATTTAGGTAAGTATATCTACCTATTCTTCTCTTTAGTAGATAAAAATAACATATATAATGGATTTTGATTAATATTAATCCTTCTCTCCATGCATTAAGGTCTCACCTATACATTACTTAAATAGGATTCCCTTATGCATGTTTACTTTTGTTGTTTACTAACCCCAATTTGTGCCACAAGCTTTGGTGAACACTAGATTAGAATTTACTTTAATTTACTTGTTTATTAGTTTAGTGAATGTTAAGACTTATGACCCCCTTAGGGTTTTTGCATGCTTTTTATTAGATTAGAGGCTTTGGAACCCTCCCTAGTGAGGTTATTATGATAAGAGATCCCCTAATTAGGTTTAATAGATCCCCATCTTGGTCATGTTACTGATTATCTAATGTATACCCAATCAAAAGTGTAAGTAAGATATATCTTCTCCTAACTAGGATTGATTTGTAGATATCTTGTATTTATGATTACATATAGAGTGTATCAATTAGAGGATGTATTTTTTTGGGTCAATGCTTAATGGATACCATACATAGCTTTTTCATTGATTTTTTCAGAGCTTTGATTTTATTTTAACTATAAAATTTTAAAAATGTAGCTATTTTAAATAATAAATTTATTTCTATTATTTTTTTAATAAATTTTGAAGTGCACATTATCTCTTCAATTTATCTCCATAATCAAGCTTAGTTATATAAAGTGGCTCTAAATTTTAAATGATACATGAGGATATATGCCACCAGATCTTACCCTAATTTACCATTATTAATAATCTAGAGTCACTCTAACATCAAGATCCTTCACATTGATTTATAAATTTATGTTACAATCTATAATATCCAAATCTACTTTTTTGCTATTGCATATCTCTTATAGTGTCAACACTATAGACCAAATCTTGTTATTAATTTTAGATAATGATGTCACTACACTCATCAATTATAAAGTGATTCATATAAAATTTTGAAATGATACAACTAACACTTCATCTCCATTCATTTTATGTTAATGTACACTTCCATTCTTTTTTTAATTTTTATAATTTATTTAGACAAGAATTAATTTGGGGAGTATATAGACACCAAAATATGATATCTTAGATATTTAATAGAACTTAGAAAAGTATAAATTTTATATTATTGTTCTACATTATTTTTCATCATATTATTTTTTATCGTTATTCTTTAACACATTTCACCTTCATATCCTCTATTATTCATAATTTATTTTATTCCTAATCCACTTAATTTTGTTTGAGTAGGTTATCTATCAGGTATTTGTTGGAAATATTGTCATTGATGTCAAAGGTTTAGTATTATTGGTGATAAAGGCCCCATTGCATTTAATGTTGTTTATCTTGGCTAATATGAGTTAATATTTATTTAATATTAACGAATATATTTTTGGTTGCATATGAGACAAAATAAGGGCCCATGGAGAAGTCGAAGAGTCATGTGATAAATAAAAAAGAAGGATGGGACGCATTTTCCCATGAAGAGTCATTTTGGGGAATACCAAGGGTCACCAAGTGAAGACAAAAGAGTAAGGGAGAATTTCTCATGAAGGGAAATTTTAAGGAATATGAAAAGCCACCAAAGATAAAGACAAAAGTGGGAAGGATGTTTTTGGTCATGAAGGGTCACCACATGACTTTTCAAATGCTTGGATATGAAGGGTCATCCAAGATTGGAACCATTTTCCATTAGGATTGGAAGATCACAAAGGGGGAAGGCCAAAGGTCATTTGGAAAGCTATAAATAAAGGCTTGAAAAGCCATTTGTAATATGAGAAAGAGAGGTTGATTTGATATTGTAATATCTAGCTTAGAAGAGCAATTGTGAGAGATGATTTGTATTTTTTATATCTAGCTTAGAAAAGCAAAAGTGAGAGAGAGGAAGGAGATGCTGTATTGATCTATCAATTATTGAGATAACAACATTGAGAAATAGGTGTGTGGTATACACAAAGCGGTTGGTGCTCCTATGGGTTGGTGATCATGAATTGTTGCTGAGTTAGTGCTTGGCAAAGGGGTTGGTGCTCCTGTGGGTTGGTGCTCACGAATAGGTGCTGGGTTGGTGCTCAGCAAAGGGGTTTGAAGCTCATGTGGGTTGGTGCTCATGAATTGTAGCTGAGGTTTGTACTTGGTAAAGGGGTATGGTGCTCTTGTGGGGTTGTTCTCACGAATATATTTGAGATTGATTCTCCTTATTTTTTCCCACATTGGGTTTCCATGTTATATCTGGTGTCTCTCTCTATCTTGTGTGGATGTTTATTGTTTGAGTTTTATTGCATATCTTGAATGTTTGATTAAGTGGAATTTGATTAAAGGAAATATTTATAAGATATATAATATACTGATTCACTCCCCCTCTTAGTATATTCTGTGCTTAACAATTGGTATCAGAGCAGGTTCCTTCAGAAAGGGTTTAACATCTTGAAGGTAGATCAAAGGAAAAGCACAGATGGCCAAGCAGCTAAAGAAGGAGAATCAAGAATTGAAATTTGTGGTTGAAGCTCTTAAATAATAGGTGTGTATCTTGGATTCTAAGTTGGCTATAGAAGTAAAAGAAAATAAGATATTTATTCAGGATCTTAAGAATCAATTAGAGGTTGCAACTTCAATTGTAACATCAAAAGAAGAAGAGTGTAATCAGTTGAAGGTTGAGTTAGGCTCTTTAAAGGATAATAATGAGAAGCTTATAATCAAGGTTGAGAAAGATCATGAAATATTAGTCAAAGGAAAGAAGGATGCAAGTTTTGCAGACAAATCAAAGAAGCCAATCAGGCAGCCCAATGCTTTCAAGTTTTCAAATTCTTTTCATGGCCGTTGTTATGTATGTCATCATGTTGGTCATAGGGAAAGATATTGTATGAGGAGAAGCAATCAGTCAAAGGGAGATCTCAGTCACAATCAAGAAAAAGGTATGAGAAATATTGTTTGCTTTTGTTGTCATGAGGTTGGCCATATTGCTAGATTATGCCAAAATAAAGTAAAGAGATATTCAAGGTATTACAAAGGATTTAGAGACCCTAAAAAAATGAGAAAAGACAAATTCAGGTTTGGAGACCTAAAATAGTAAATGTTGATTAGGTTGAGTTTAAAAGTGAAAATGAAATACTTGCTATAGTAGATAAAGAATCAGATAAGAAGGATTGTGCAAAATCTCTTGTTACATTTGAGCATGAGCTTTGCCAAGATAAGATAGTTACAAAAGTTGAGAAAAAGAAAAACATCATAAATGATAAGGTTAGTAGGTCAAAAAGGTTAGACATGCTTAAATGGATTCTAAAATAAAAACATAAGAAGATCGAGGAAGAAATAGAGGAGATGTGGGAATCTCCTGAGATTTATTTCTATAACCCTTCTATGTGGGGGTGTCTCTTCTAGGCTTCAAGGAGACACTTTTAAGAAAATTGAAGCATGGTGGGTGCTATTGGGTCTTGGATATTTTGCATGACAAGAAGGTGAGTTGACAGATTAATTTGTATATCTTTTGAGGGAATATATTTTGAAGAAAATTTTGCATCAGTATTATGGTTTGAGGCTATTAGAATGATTCTTGCATATGCAGTGTTTTAAAGTGTTTCAAATGATTATGGTCATAAGAAATTAAAATGTTGAAAAATAGCTAATAGTTTTAGAGAGAGAAAAGGATACTCATGCATATTCAATCAAGAAGGATCAAAGTTTCAAAGCTCCATTCATTAGGAAGAAGGTTCAGTCGTGTTCATGGCAGAAGAAACAACCTGAAGATTCTATGTTGGTGCAAACAACTTTGCATGTAAGAGATAAAGATCAGCCATGGTTTGTTGATAGCAGGAGATAAGAGTAAAGAAGATCAATGGTGGTACAGTGAGATTCAGAGATAAAACCACTGCCAGGATAGCTGAAAAAGGTACTTTAATTTTGGATAATGGTAGAACCAAGACTAAGAATGTTTTATAAGCATAATCTATTGAGCGTAAGGCAAATATGTGATCAAGGATACACCTTAAAGTTTCATGTGGAAGGTTGTGAGATTAGAAGAAAATATTCAAATGAGTTGATTGCAGATTCTCAAAGGACAGGTAAAATCATATATCTTCTCAAAGATCAGTGGGAGGAGTTGGGAGTAATTTCTATTACTTCCTGCCATTGATGTTCAACATCAAGTGAGGGGGAGCTAAGTGTTAGCTCCAGGTAGGCCCTTTGCCATTGATGTCAAAGGGGGAGAATAACAGGTATAGGTACAGGTGTAGGAAATAGGTATAAGGAGTAGGTATAGGTTGCTACAGTAAGGGGGAGTTAATGTATGTTTTCAGATGATAGTATGTGCAGGTGACAAGATGTGGCAATTTCAGGATTGAGGTTGCCATTAATGACAAAGGGGGAGATTGTTGGAAATATTGTCATTGATGTCAAAGGTTTAGTATTATTGGTGATAAAGGCCCCATTGCATTTAATGTTGTTTATCTTGGCTA
The DNA here is from genome assembly GCA_037957365.1 of Torreya grandis. Taxonomy (NCBI): domain Eukaryota; kingdom Viridiplantae; phylum Streptophyta; class Pinopsida; order Cupressales; family Taxaceae; genus Torreya; species Torreya grandis. Next base: position 325,962 of record JARHVA010007942.1, on the reverse strand, counting down.
ATATGAGTTAATATTTATTTAATATTAACAAATATATTTTTGGTTGCATATGAGACAAAATAAGGGCCCATGGAGAAGTAGAAGAGTCATAGGATAAAGAGAAAAGAAGGATGGGACACATTTTCCCATGAAGAGTCATTTTGGGGAATACCAAGAGTCACCAAGTGAAGACAAAAGAGTAAGGAAAAATTTCTCATGAAGGGACACTTTAAGGAATATGAAAAGTAACCAAAGATAAAGACAAAAGTGGGAAGGACATTTTTGGTCATGAAGGGTCACCACATGACTTTTCAAATGCTTGGATATGAAGGGTTATCCAAGATTGGCACCATTTTCTATGAGGATTGAAAGGTCACAAAGGGGGAAGGCCAAAGGTCATTTGGAAATCTATAAATAAAGGATTGAGAAGCCATTTGTAATATGAGAAAGAGAGGTTGATTTGATATTGTAATATCTAGCTTAGAAGAGCAATTGTGAGAGATGATTTGTATTTTTTTATATCTAGCTTAGAAGAGCAAAAGTGAGAGAGAGGAAGGAGATGTTGTATTGATCTATCAATTATTGAGATAGAAACATTGAGAGATAGGTGTGTGGTATAAACAAGGGGTTGGTGCTCCTGTGGGTTGGTGCTCATGAATTGTTGATGAGTTGGTGCTTGGCAAAGGGGTTGGTGCTCTTGTGGGTTGGTGCTCATGAATAGGTGCTAGGTTGGTGCTCAGCAAAGGGGTTTGAATCTCCTGTGGGTTGGTGCTCATGAATTGTAGTTGAGGTTTTTAATTGGCAAAGGGGTATGGTTCTCCTGTGGTGTTGTTCTCACAAATATATTTGAGATTGATTCTCTATGGTTTTTCCCACATTGGGTTTCCATGTTATATCTGGTGTCTCTCTCTAGTTTGTGTGGATGTTTATTGTTTGAGTTTTATTGCATATCTTGAATGTTTGATTAAGTGGAATTTGGTTAAAGGAAAGATTTATGAGATATATAATATACTGATTCACCCCCCCTCTCAGTATATTCTGTGCTTAATAGTATCCTCTCCAAGTCTTGATTAATGGTATCGAAGCATACACACTTCATATCATTTCTAAGTGGTATCATGGTGTATCTAAACATTGTATGTTTTTTGTATTTAAAATCATATAATGTTTGAATATATTAATTTAGGGATTGAGACTCATGACCCTTTGTCATACCTTCATGTCAATTGATGGATTTTTTTGCGATGCCAGTTTTAATAATGTTTTAGAAGAGCATATAGGATGCATTGTAAGGACAATGGGAATGTTTAGAATAACATCATGCATGTGAATGATTAGTAATTATAAATAAAAATAACTCTTACAACACCTCTCATTCACGTTAGTCATTTGGTGATCAAACATTGTACAAGGTACATGTCAATTTCAACACACCTATATTTGAAGGAAAAGTAGATGTAGATGCCATAGATTAATGGCCTAACCTAGTATGTTCATATTAAATGTTTAATTAATTTTATGAATGATGAAATGTTACATTTTATCTTTTTAATGTTTCTTTATTAGTAAATATATGGTAGGAAAAATTGTTAGGTGTGGAGTCTAATTGTCTTCCAAAAACATTGGTTAAAATTATGACGTTATGTCAGTCAGGTTTAGATCAAATTATTTGAATACCTCATTGCATAGGGGGTTGCAATTGGGAAACCCCCATTGCAGGGTCTGGGGGGGATGATCCCCCTAGTAGGTGGTCTGGGGGAAGCATGCCCCAGAGAATTTTTTAATTAAAATTGCCTTGTTAAATTGTAATTATGTAGTCAATTTAGGCCATTGATTAAAGATTTCGATATTTGACAATAGAGGTTATTTTTATGTGTTTTTCACCTTAAAATTTATTGATATATGGTTGAGATGGGTTATTTTTATGAATTAATGAAATATTGTACATAGAGAGAAGGCACAAAAGGTATAGAGGTGTAACAGGGTTTGTTAAAAGATTTTGTTTCTCCCTTGTATTGCTATAAATAATATATTGGATGAGTTTGGTGGATGAAGCCCATCTTGGGTTAACCACATTAAATATAGTGCCTCTTATTATGTGCATCTTTATGTTTGTATTAATTTATTTCATAGTTTCTCTTGTATGTGATTTGGGGATAGATCTGGATTTTAATTTATCCTAACAAAACTAATATACCTTACATAAAAATTGTGAAGTTAATCTAGACACATTTATAGGCACATGGAATGGTGTCATAAGATTACTCAAAAAAACTATTATCATGTTAAAAATGATGATTAATACATAAAATTATATTAGTTGGGCAAAGCTAAAACATAATATATATAACAATACACATACATTTCATACTTTTGTGTCTAAACATGATTAAGTATTTAGAACAAAACCTTATTTTAATGTATAGTTTGGGCTTGACACCAAATATCTAGTTAGACATGGATTGACTACATATTAATTATATTGGAGGATCCCACACATTTTCTTGAAAATTTGAGGCAAAGAGTAAGACAAAGACTAGATAAAATATCCAAAATTTTAGACCAAAAAATAGTTTGAACCTTCCAATTAGAATTACAAACTATGGAATGGATCCAAACACCTTACATAAAAGAAGTTAAAATATTCAAATGACTATAACAAGAAAAAAAAATTGGAAAGTGGTGTTTAATTCAAAACTTTATTAGTCATTCCAATGAGGAGTGCCACACTAGGAAGACTCTACTTGCACAATAGGTGCAATGTTATGAACCTTCTTACAATAGATTAGAAAAATATTGAAAATACTATAAATAATACTAAAAATGAATGGAAAGAAAAACTATATTGTATTAAAAATGGAACAAAATTTTATTAGAATATCAATAGCCTCTTCAAGGTAGCAAACTCATTTAATCAAGCTTAATACAATATAATTTGTGGATGCCTTTCCACTAGTCCAACCTCTTATGTACATTAATTCTATCTTAAGTAACTAATAATTCTCATTCATGAAAAATTATCATAATTAGCTAAATGGATGACCTAGAAAGCATATGTGTATGTATATTTAATTAAATATAATAATTATAAAGAAAGAGTATAAAGAAAGAGTTAGAAAAGGGGGTCCTAACATGCCCTCCCCCTTAAAAACATTTTCCATCAAATCTGAAGATAAGGAAACTATTGTTGGACTTGAAAGAGTTCTCATGTCACATATTATAAATTCATCTGATGCCACTATAATATAATCTCAATGATGGTTTGATTCAAAGTTGACAATGGCACCTCTCCAAAATAGCTATAGGTTCATGAAGGAAATAACCTTATGTATTAAGCTTAGGTATTATTGTTTGAGCTCTAGCACTATGGCTAATAAATTTATTTAAACATGATACATGAAAAATTGGATGGACATATGAAGAGGGTGTAAGTTACATATTTTATACACCAAGACCAAACCATTGAATAACCTTATAATGTTCATAGAACTTGGAAGAATTTTTTTGAAATTCCTTTAGCTTGATATAGGACTCCGTATAAGGCTGTAGTAAAAAAAATAAACTATATCTCTAGGTTGGAAGGTTTATTATGAAATATGTTGATCCACATGTTTCTTCATGTGATTTTGTTCCTTATGGATATTTTCCTTAAGAAGGTGAATAATATTGCCCTGAATGCTAAGGGTAGTGTCCCCTTCGTGGACATGAGAGTTTTTTGGAAGATAATTAGAGATATGGTAACTTATATCCATAGTTAACTTATTAATGAGTTAACATAGTGGTTATGTGATAGGATTTGTTGTAACACTATTATAAAAGTGGTAACCAATTAACCCATTAATGTTTCTTATAGAGGCAAATTATTGAAGATAAGATTCCAAACATTTATTAACAATTTAAGTTTGGCCATTTGTATGTGGGTAGTAACTCGAGATAATATTTAGTTGAGTACCTTTGTGATTGAAGAGTTCCTAAAAAAATGACTTGTGAATTTTGAGTTACAATTAGATATAATATAATTTGGGATCTCATGAAGGCAAATGATTTTATCAAGGAATATTTGGGAGATGGTTGACACAGTTTAAGCATGGATCAAGGCACTAAAAATGAGCATATTTAGAGAGATGATCTACCACCACAAGAATTATTGAATTTTTCCCATATTTGGTAAGGATTATATAATATTCATAGATACATATATCCAAATCAATTTCATAATGGGAAAATGTCAATGTAATTTGGGCAGTACCACTATCTCTCCCTTGTGAGGTTGACATACTTCGCATTCCACAAAAAATCTCTTGATATCATACTTGATGCTTGGCCAAAATAAATTATGTCAAAAATGTTCATAGGTATTTAAAAAAAACTAGATGACTTAGAAAAGGTGAGGCATATAACTCATGCAAAAATTAGGATAATTTTCCCTTTGTATTATAAGGATTGGTCATTCCAAGTATAATTGAGTTTGGAAGTTAGAACCATAGAAATTATCAGATGATTTTTTATGTATGATTTTCTTGTTTCCACTCTTGTTGGATGTCAATAATATATTATAAAATTGGGATAGATAAGGTAAACATCTCTATATATGTTTCATACTTGTGGGAGAGTGTATCAATGACCAAATTTTCCTTTCCCTTACTATAAGTGATATCATAATCATACCCCATTAATTTTCAAACCCACTTTTATTGAATTGGGGAAGATATCCATTGATCTAAGAAATATCTTAAGATTTGAAGATAAATTTTGATGAAAAATGTCAACTCACTAGGTATCATTGCCACTTATTTATAGCATGGAGGATATCCATCATTTCCTTCTCATATGTTGAATAAATAAAATTATACCCATTGAGGGATTTGATGGTGAAGGTGATGGGGGAATTGATTTTTCATGGGTACAACGCCAAGACTATTGCCACATGCATCACTTTTGGTTAAAAATGTCTTCAACAAATTTGGTATGGCCAAAATAGCTATTTTACATTGTATACACCCTAAATTGGTTAATCAACTATAGATATCATGTCTTTTTATAGTCATTTAATAGGAGACTTTGATTATAGAATATGAGCTTTGTTCACATTTATCCATGTCTTTCACTTTAATCATCTTGGTCTTGTTTCATTCTTGAATCACCTTTTTATTTATTACCAGTCATATCGAACCTTTCAAATAGTCATTCCACCTCACCCAGGTCAATTTTTTTGTGCTCTTTCCATCCCATAGGTCATTAGCTTGTAGGATAAGAGAAATGAAATTGGACAATAGCACTAGTGTCACTAGCGTCTACTTTTAGTGCTCCTGTCCAAGGTCATTTTGAGCTCTAATGGTTAGTTTCCTTTGCTTAATGAATCTTGACCCCTTAGCTTCATCCTTAATTTTCTTAATGTTGGATAAATAAAAATAAAGCTCCCAAATTTGAAATAAAAAGTATACTATATAAAATACTACATAAGGCATTTTATATCTATCACTTACTACTTTGGCACAATATATAACTAAAAATCAATCGATAGTATAGCTCAACATTTTGCATCACACATAGACTTGCATGTTTGATCAAGGAAGGGCCTAGAAAAAATTCATTATTAAATATATCATGCATGTTGATTATGAATGTTTTATAAGGGAAAGCTACATTTGATCTGAGACCGTAGCTTGAGGGTTAATGTAGGTAGTGATCAGGATAGCAGGGGTTTTAGATCGTGCAATCATTCTTCCCCAACCCAGTTTTCCCCCTTTTGTTTTTAATGCATTTATTTTTTGCATGTGTAGATAAATATAGTGTTTTTATATCGAAATGGATCCATAGTGAGCCTTGTTGACTTTCAACCTTTGAAATTTTGTACACAGGCTCACATTGATGTAACAGAGAAAACCTAGAAAGCTTAGATCTTCTAGACAATAACGACAGAGGTAGACTACAACACTGATGCCACTCTTATCTAATTTTGACACTCCTATCCAATCATAAAATTAATGTTAGATCTATATTTGTCACATTGTCCTAGTCTTGAATCATAATTTCTAGCCTTTGAATCATTCATTTCAGTCTATTTTCAAATAAGTTTATTTCTCTTTCTCATGCAAATTATTTCATAAAAATTTATATTTATTCATATTAAACTAGATTTTTCCCCTTACTCTAGACCCTTTATTATTTAGTAACTAAAAATTAGTTGCCCAAAAATAATAAAACATTTGGTAAACCCAACTTACTTCAAACAAATCTAAAACCCTAGGTATACTTACGGGTTTTCATTCAAGTTTTGTGTAAAAATTTAACTTCAAATTTATGATTTTTATATAATTTTTTGTGTAAAAATTCTATTCAAATTTATTTTTAAAATTTAAATTATTGCATAATTTTCAAAAATTCTAAAACCCTAGCTCAAAACCATAGATTTTCAAACTAGGTCCTCAAACCCTAAGCCTCCCTCACTTACAATTTTTAGAAAAATATTTTAGAATTTTTACAAATTATTTGGAGTGTCAAAAATATTTTTGAAATCTCAATATTATAAGTTATTTTTTTTCAAAGATTTAATTTCAAACTTCTAAATTTTATATAATTTTTTTGCATTTATCTTATTCAAAATTATTTTTAGAAATTAAATTATTACAAAATTTTCAAAAAATATAAAACCCTAGCCCAAAATCCTCGATTTCTAAACTAGCTCCTCAAACCTCAAGCCATCCTTGAATTTTTTTAAAGTTTTATTTTGCAATTTTTGTAAATTGTTTGGATAGTCAAAAACATTTTCAAAATCTCTATGTTAGTAGTTATTATTGTATTTATTTTCTTAGTAGTACTTTTACACATTCTCTTTGGTGAAATAAATATAATGGCCACCAAGGAACTTATTCCCTCTCATCCCATAGATAAATTTATAATTTTTTCTCAGAATTATGACAATGAATGGACAAAATTGTAAAATTGCACATTAGCTAAAAATGTGGAAAATGATTTCATTTACAATGAAGATAATTACTATTTTTGTAATGAGAAATATGGTGATAAACGTAATAGTGATAGTGAAGTACAATAGAGGCATTTTATTCTCTCAAACCTATCTCTTTTACTCCCTAATCTAAAGAAAATAATTTTGATAAATGAGAAATATTCTTTTCACCTCACTCTCCTATGCACAATGTACCAAATGAACAAATTAGTCATGCACTTTTAAGTAAAACTTTAATTGGTGATAATTTTCTTTTAGGTGAACCTGATCTCTCTCTCTCTCTCTCTCTCTCTCTCTCTCTCTCTCTCTCTCTCTCTCTCTCTCTCTCTCTCTCTCTCTCTCTCTCTCTCTCTCTCTCTCTCTCTCTCTCTCTCTCTCTCTCTCTCTCTCTCTCACCAATGCATAGTTTAATTGATACATCTCATGTTCTTAACTCTACTTTGTCAAAATAAGGTCTAAATGATAAATATTTTTATCTTAATTCTTATGAAAATAATGCACGTATTCCACCCATGGATAACATAGATGCACATGATATTCCAATTTCAAATGTTAATCTATTATACATTCAAAAGGAATTAAATTATTTTCTTACACTTCTCCCTAGCAATGATGGAAGTGATAATGAGTATGATAGTGAACATGACAATGAATATGAAAATCAGAGTGATTATGAACAATATTTCAATTATGATAATTCATGGAACAATGATGATTATTATGCACATACTGAAGAAGAAAATGCATCTCATGTTTCTAACTTTTCTTACTCCTCCTCTCAAACATAATGCAATACCAAATATTTTTTTAATCTTATGCATGATTCTATTTCAAAAAATGCACATGTTAATGATAACACCACATCTTATACTCAATTATAATTTGATTCACTAAAACTTAAAAATACTAATGAATCTCCCAAGCCACACACCACTACAGCAGAACCTAGTCCTCACTCTTCACCTAAAGAGAACGGTAGCTCACATCCCTTTAGTAAGGTCAAAGTTACCATTACTCCCAAGGTTCAAGTGAGCACACCACCTCTTTATGATCTAATATCTAAATGTAACATTCACATGGCTAAAATTAACAATAAAATTTAATAATTAAATGAACCACTTCAAGATGCTAATATACCATCCCAGGAGATTCTTTCTTTGATGCATGAAGTAGGTGAATTACAACACCAAGTACATCTCCTTATCTTAAAATAAGGCTTATAAATCTTGGATGGATGTCAATGATTTATATGGTAACCCTCTTCTGAATACATTCATAAAAGCTTTATTACCGAAGCATTTCCAGATATCATAATTGTTTCACTTTGATGGAATTGAAGACCCATTTGTACACCTTTAGGCCTTTCAAAAGGCTTTTTCATCTCATGTGAGTCTTTTGATTCTATTAAAGTTGTTCTAGTAGACATTATTGGGGGAAGCACAAAATTGGTTCTTTCATCTACTCCCCATTGGATCCTTGCACACATATGATGACTTAGAAGAGGAATTTCTCAGATATTACATAACAAACATAGGACCTTGTGTTACATATGAGAAACTTACCACACTACATTAGAATTATTCAGAGCTAGTTATTAGTGTATCTTATGATTTAAGACTCACATGTTAAGACTGATATACAAACCAACATATTTAGAGAATCTATTATATCAGATAGAGTCTTCTTTCAGACACTTGTGTTATATAGTTCTATCTTTGGAAAAGAAATTGGGATTGATTGAGTTAGATTCAATTAATCATATTACTCTAGATTTCACAATAGTATCTACATCTATAGCTCCTAGCACACAACATCCACCATGTCTTAAATAAGATAGGAGACCATAACTATAAAATCAACTGATTAAGAACAAAGAGCTAGTCTCTAGAGTATAACCTATAGTGTGCACTACAAAGAATAACATCAAGGCACCATTACAGTTTTATTTAGAACAAGATAGACCATCTATCATATTATCAACATTACTAGATATAAGGTTCATCACATTACCTTCTACTCATCGAAGAGATCCACATCTCTTACATAAACAATTGCATCAACCCTTTTTTAACTATCATCATATCCATAAACACAAAGATAATGATTGTTATGGACTCAGAGATTGCATTAATATATGTGTTGATAATGACATCATAGCATTCACACAGGGGGAACCAAGATGTCCTCCATCATGTAACCTTAGACCTCAATCCTCCATGACTAAGTCATCCTAGGATATTCTTCCATAGGAATCATTGATCACTCATAATGATAGAAATGTGGGTTCTAAGATAGAGCCTCATAGGAGATATCCTATTCCACCTACTCAAAAGGTTTGGAAAACTTATAATGAGAACAACCTACATATAACACTATAGTTTGAGGAGTACATACTGAAATTCCATATACATATCCAACAAAGTCATAGGTAATACAACAAAGTTATACTCCAGAGAAATATTCACTGTGACCAAATTTTTTGGGTCCTATCTCACATAGCAATCTACTATGATTAAGATTAAATGAACCCACATCATAGAGTATTACTCCTGAGAGATATTCACTATGGTTAGATTTTCAAGGACCTATTTCACATAGTAACCCACTATGACTAAGATTAAATGAGCCTCTATCACATGTTTCAGCTCCATCTTGACATATAGTAAAGTCATACACATCAAACTAAAGGCTATAAGATATATGATTCATGGATAGATGAGCCTTATTCATAGCACATAGTTCCTATTTCACGTCTAATAAAGTTACATTTTATAGAATCTCCACATCTGAATATAATTAGTACATAATAGATTTTATTAGATACATAGTATATTCCTACACATCATGAGTCATATGGGCACTTCTTCATTTGGCCATCAAGATTCAGATAGTGACATAACACATAGTCATATGACACACATTCATACCAACATTAGTTCATAGTTTCACTTAACAAGGAAATGATGGAGCCAAAGGTCTAGCTAGCCTTTGTATTCTTGAGCTACTCTTAGGGAAGTAGTACACACAACATGCTATCTTACATCCCCATATACTAAAAACTAACATTCCTAATTACAAATAACTATCCATAGCTAAAACTAGCTTATCAAAATCTAGATCTTACCAAATATTATTTTACCAACATTGAACCAACTTAGTTTATCTAAACAATTTACCAATTACAAAAACTAACAAATTTTTTCCTACATATGATCACAAATCAAAATCTACCATCACACTTATCAACAAACAATCAAATCAAATATCCTAGGTACCATTGAACCAAATGTATGTAGAAACCTCAACATCAATACTAGATCAACTCATTCTAATTAGTAAATTGCACTAAAGATACCAATCTATTCCAAAATCCACAACACAATATGCATGAATCAAAATCAACCCAATATCCATATATATAAATATATAACCAAGTTTTCAAATACATATACATCATATGAAGATATAATAAATCATGAATGGGTATCATGCCCTCACTCTCAGTCTCACTCTCTCATCTAGTACTAGTCCCATAGTCTACTCTCACACTTTATGGCCCCACACCTCCTCAAGCTCTTGAATGCCTCATATAATATCTCTCTCACTCTATTAATTGATCATGATCCTCAAAAAATTCCACATACCATCTCTAAAGATCCATGTTCTCATCCATAATTTGTATACTTACTGATGCATAGTTAGGTGGAGGCATCATATGCATATTAGCTCAACCCTTAGCTAATATCTCTTTCTCACTAATCTAACATATGTAGCTATCGCTAAAGAAACTCTATCAAACAAATGATAATAAAAACCAACCGTAACTATCATTCACTCTATAAAACCCTCCTATATAATCCAAAACTCAAAAGCTTTGGTTGAAAGATATTTTAGAAATAGGAACAACACAATTATAATAATGTTATCTCTAAGAATAAATGTCTTATTGATCAAATTTACAGAGCCAAACATATTCCTATCTCTGAGAAGAGATGCCTGATTTCCATTTTGGGTTACATCTTTATTTATACACATTTTTAAGGTAGGAGGAGGATGTGGAAGGTCACCAATCTCGAGGGAGGTTAAGTGGTTTGACTTCTATGATTTACAATAATACAAAATTTGAGGAATTACTATTTTAAAAAAAACTTACTATTTTTAGGCTCCATTAATAAAATTGAAATTTTTGGCACTTCCATTTGGTTTTTAGGGGTCAAAACCCATTGATCATATCTCATGCCATTTCATGTGCTCCCCTCATTCTTATCTTTCTAATGATTTAAATGGGGAGTCAAATGGAGCTATGGTGCAAAATTTATGGCTCTCAAAAGTTCTGTCACCAATTGGGGTATAACTGTTGCCTAAAATATTGACTGGATCACTCCACCACATCATCAAAAACATGCCACATGAGTTTTTAAATTGTCAACTCAATGATGGTCTCCCAAAACCCATCATCTCCTCCTCCTCCCCTAGTAGGTGCTTCATCTTGAGAACCTCCCACTCCAATTGCATGTAAAAGATACAACATTACATTAGCCATATGCCTTAAAAAACAAAAAAAAAACAAAAACTTGTACACAATTCAAATAGAACCAAACCTTACCTCCCATCATCTAGATTAGAGCAAGATCCTCATACTCAAGGGCATCCCCTCCATCAATAGGGTACAATGAATCTCATCGATGCCTAGCCCACCATGTGGTATATGCCTCTATTCATCCAACATCATCTACATAAGGAATATTTATAGTTGTATCAAGCACATCCAAGGGTAATGGTGCTAACTCAGCGTCAATAAGCCTCCCATGAGTTCTTACCCTCATTGCTTCCCATGCACTCCTCACACACACCCATGCTACTAGGGGCACATCCTGTGGTACCCCAAAATATATAGTCATGTGCTCATACTAAAAATGCTCATACACTCTAGTCTAGTGGTCATGTAACCAACAATTGACCCTCATATACCACAATTGTACTCCATCTTTGTGCCATCGAGGGAATCCTTTATAGGGCCTCCATATGATATTTTGAGCCACCAATCTATCTAAAACTTATCTATAATGGTCTATCCTAGGAGACTAGATAGCCATTGTACTTATCCACTACTCTCCATATGGTTATGGAGGTGCCCACCTCTCCCTTGGTAATCCTATCAGCTACATAATCACTATGTGATCATAAGCCCAATAATGCAATAAATTAGCTATAATGACACCACCACTAAATTCATCTTGAGTAAACCTGTAAAGATCCCTATATAAATGGGAAAGTGTAGTCTTACCTCATGAAAACATAGTGCCATACACCTCTATACTATGCATGATCCTATGCATCCTATATACAATCAACACCCCACTTCCATCCATAAAAATAAATGAAGCTAAAAACATGGTCAACCACTTCCATAAACATAAAACACTTGACTACACAATAACTAACAATAATAAATCACTATCACTTCCTCTCTAATGTATGCTTAAGGGCACACTAGAAAAATTTAAAGATGCATGATCAATAACATCAACACCTATGTTATCCTACAAAGTCACACTCCATCCACTAGCTTGTAAATGAAAAATATGGTATACATCCTCCAAAGTAATTGTAATCTCCCCTATAGGAAGCCAAAAAGAATAAGTGTCTACATTCCACCTCTCACATAAGGTGGTAATCAGATATCTATCCCACTACACAATGCCTATGTCACATGCATGACCCAACCCTGCCTTATCCATCATAGCTCTCTCATTAGCTGATAAAGGTAAAAATCTTAGTGTCTCCATCACTTGGTCTCTATAGAACTCCCTCATCCATACCTCACCCTACAAAAACATTAGAAAATAGCATATATGTCAGTCAACCATGCTAAGGAAAACATCCAAGTTACACAACAATAGGAAATAAATAAATAATAAAAAAAAACTAGCCCCAATGGATAATAATTCTACAAAAGGACACTAGTAATGGACAAAAACGTCAATAATTTGAAATTAGTGCTAAAGATTGAATAGGATAATTGACTCCTAGACAGGAGTGTTAGCAGTAGTGCAAAATTCCTAAAAATGCTTCAAACAGTTTTAAAATAGGCTTCTAAAAAGGTAAAAATCATGCATTTCAGCTACTTACCAGGGTAACCTCCCCACTAGCCTCCCCCTAGGCTACCAACTTCTAAAATCAAGTTGTGATAAGTGATCATATTCTCAATATATCTCTTACTCCAAAGCTCTATATCTCAACCAAGTCAATGCACAAATGAACCAAGAATCAATCAAATTTTCCTATATTAAACAACTTTCTCATTCCAAGAAAAACACCACTTTGACCATAACTAGAACCTCATAGCTCCATTTTACAAACCATTTTATTCTATAGATTCATAAAAACTATATCTTTGACATCATGCAAACCTAACTGTCTTACTACATCATCTACTTACTATGGCACACACACATATCTATACGTCTTTTAGACCTAGACATAAAAATTAGTCCTAACCAATCAAAGACTTATTCAACTATCAAACAACTCAACTTAATCAATCAAGCAAACTTTCAATCTCCTCACAACAAAGCCAACCTTCTTTCTACTTATGCCACTAGTCATCACTTTTGGCTCAACTTCCTCTATCATAAATCTCATCCTTCTCCCTAAAAGGGGTCCATCATTCCTACTATTCCTATTCCTACACTTATCCAACATGCTTATCCATTCTCATAGATGGATACACCATGGTTCATACACCTCCAATATTCAAATTATTAGATTTAACTCAATCCGATCAAGATATATAGTGATTCAGACTACATGGGTCACTCAACATTACTCAAGACATTCACAAGGGCATACCTTTAGTTTATAGATAAGCAAGTTAGCTAGATACAATGGTTCAAAATATATGGATTTAAAGTAACTTTGATATAGATTTAGACCAAATACCATATTTTGGGGCATGTACATACTACACATTTCACACTTATAGCTTCATACAACATGACATAGTTACAGGACTAAATAACATATTATAGGCATAGTGTAGAGCACATTATTTTAATTTTTAGTTTTTCACATGGGACATAGCACGATAGGTCATACCACATGTGGCTATACATAATTATATATTATACACATGCATCACTCACATACCAAATTTGGGGGCATGGCACAGAATGTTCATGTTCTTCATCATCTAGGATTATATAGATTTGAATGGCAAGACATGCCATTCTCTTGCACATTTACTAGAGTTTTAGATTAAACCTAATTGTACCCAATTGTCACCAAGTTGGATTGTAAAAAAATCTATAGTGGTTGGTCCATAGCTTTACCCAGACCTAGACTACATGAGTTTATGTAAGATAGAGGACAGACATTGGTTTTAGGCCATTGAACATTTCTAAGTTCTAGTTTAGTTATTCAGATTGGGGGCATGATAGATTTTTATCTTCATAGCAAAAAAATTATATACACACATTCCATATTACATGAGTTTATGTGTGACAAATGGTAGGTATTGGTTTTGGTCCTTTAAACATTTCTCATTCCAGTCAGATTCAGCACAGGGGGAAAACATTACCCTCCTCCATATTACATAGATTTTAATTCTAGGTTTAGTACATGGGGCATGCATTTCAAGGATTCTTTATTTCTTCAAGCACTATTCAACTCTCCATCCACTCTCTTGGTTAGGAAGTGAGTTGGAACCTTTTACAACACATTCATCTCCATGCATGTAGGTTCAGGTACACATTTCTTTCTTTCTTTTAATCTACTACTTAATTTCATTACATCACTAGATTAAAAGGGGGGAAAATGTATACAACTTAAATTGGTCAAGCAACCACACATATCATTTATTTTCATAGTACTTTCATCAGAGACTCTAACTGGAGAATATGAGCTTTGTTCACACTTAGCCATGTCTTTTACTTTAGTCATCTTGGTCTTGTTTCATGCTCAAATCACCTTTTTACCTATTCCTAGTCATATCAAGCCTTTAAAATAGTCATTCCACCTCAGCTAGGTCAAATTTTCTATGTTATTTCCATCCTTTTAGGTCCCTATCTTGTAGTAAGGAACACTAGAATTGGACTATAATGTTGGTGCCATTAGTGTCTACTTTTGATGCTCCTGTTTAAGGTCATTTTGAGCTCTGACAATCAATTTCCTTCACTTTATGAGTTTTGTCTCCTTTCTTATCTTCATCCTTAAGTTTCTTAATGTAAAATAAATGAAAATAAAGCTCCCAAATTGAAAATAAAGGGTCTCTTATATAAAGGACTACATAAAGCATTCTATATCTAGCACTTACTACTTTGGCATAATACATAACTAAAAATTAGTCAATAGTGTAGCTTAGCATTATACATAACACATAGAATTGCATGCTTGATCAAGGAAGGGCCTAGGTGAAAGTCATTCTTGCATCTATCATGCACATTCCCTAAGGGAAAACTACATATTGATCTGAGACCCTAGCTTAAGGGTCAATGTAGGAAGCGATCAGGACAACAAGGATTCTAGATCATGTGATCATTCTTCCCCCAACCTAGTTTTACCCCTTTTCCTTTTGATGCATTTTTTGTTTGCATGTGTATATAGAGATACAAGGTTTGGAGATTAAAATGGATCTATAGTGAGCTCTATTGACTTCCAACCTCCAAAATTTTGTACATAGGCTCATGTTGAGGCATCCCAAACCTCCTGGACAATAGTGGTAGATGTGGAAAATAGTGTTGGTGTCACTTCTGTCCACTTTTGGCACTCTTTTACAATCATAAAATGAATGTTAGATCTAGATTTGTGATCATGTCCAAATCCTAGATCAAAATTTCTAGCCCCTAAATCATTCATTTTAGTCCATTTTTAGATAAGTTTATTTCTCTTCCTCATGTAAATTATTTGATAAAAATCTATATTTTGTCATATTAAACTAGATTTTTCCCCTTACTCCAGACCCTTTATTATTTAAGAACTAAACATTAATTTCCCAAAAAAAATAAAACATATACATGGACTGCTTGATTATCATAAATGCTTGTTCAATTATGGTAGACTATATAGATAATTCTTGTATTACATGTGGCAACATGTTTTCCATAATCTCATAAATTTATTTTAGTACCTAATGATACCAAAAAATACATGACCATTTTTTAGTGTCCTAAGTTTAGGCTAATTTTTGATGGCCTCAAATTTTTTCAAGTTGATTTGAATGCTCTAGGTTGAAATAATATGGCTTAAGTACTCAACCTCATGTTAACCAAAGGAAAATTTAGATAGTTTTTCATATCGTTAGTGTTATTTAAGAATTTTTAAACTCATGTCGAGGTATTGTATATGTTCTTCCCAAGTATTTATGTATATTAGGATATCATCAAATAAGACTAAGTTGAAATTATATAAAAAGGGGAAAATATTTTGTTCATCAAATAGGTGGAAGGGGAATTGGTAATCCCAAAGGGCATGTCTATCAATTCATAGTGACTGTTGTGTGTTAAAAAATTAGTTTTTCAAATATGTTTATCCTAGAGGAAGATTTGATGAAACATGCTTACAAGAGTTCCTTAACCATCTTCTTAATTTTAGATTTATGAGAAAAACAATAGTGGTATGGTTGAATGTTGGGGGTAAACTTCAAATTGATGAGGTGGAAAGACTTTTGGTTCCTTAACTATTGATGTATTTTTTACTTTAACATTTTTTAAATTAGTACATTGGTGGTAATCAATATATTTATTGATCTGAATAGAGGAGAGTTAAGTGATGATTCTATGGGATAATTTCTTGAGGATCTTCTCCATACAATGGGAATTAATGACATTGGCTATTACACTAAATTTAGGTAACTGTTATGGAATTTTTTTTACCCTTATGGCTACTATAGTTACTATATTTCTATCAGCTAGTAGACTATGCTACTCTTTTTCTAATTGTTAGCTATTATTATGTTCCCAATAAATAATATTCAGATTTATGACTGGAGGAATGACATGGTTACATGAAATGTTACTATAGGGTGTGTTGGTCTATTAGCTTTAAAATATACAAATGTAATTCATAAAATAGTGTGAGATAAATATCTAAAAGATATAGTTATAGTGGATAACCATTTCATTTCTCACTATCCCATCTTCAAGGTAAGGTGAAAGTATCATCTCAAGGCTAACTACTTAATGGTGTATAAAAAATATAAATAGCTAAAGGGTTCATATGGCTAGGTTGATTAAATAATTAGGGGATCTTCCTATCTAGTTGAAGGTGTGTGGAAGCACAAGTCCATATACAACATTTTATAAGAGACTATATATTGGAGCATAACCCTTAACTGCACAAAATTATGGAAAATTGATAACCACTTAGTCTAAAAATAACTTTTTGTTAGTTATAAAACCATTGGATTGCATTTTATAACCTAATGAAAAGAAGATAACATGAATAAAATGGGAAATAAATTTAGTATCACCACTTTGTTAACTCTTTTTTATCATGAAAATCCCAACTAGTTGATGTGAGAGCATATGATGGATAAAAGTAGAAAACCATAAACCACTAAACATTTTTTGAAAAAATGTCCTCAGAATGAGCTTTGATATTATATATTATGATCCTTCCTACATTAGATTAAAACAATAGTGAAAATGATACAAATAATAGTAAAAATCAATGGAATAAAAACTCTATTGCTTAAGAAGGGAGAAGAATTGTATTTAAAAATCACTGGCCTCTTCGAGGAGGAGACCACCTTTGAGAAAAATCCATACAATATATTTCATAAACGTCTTTCCACTTGTATGGAATTTTATTTATGTTAATTATATACTAGCTAAATATTAATTTACATGCATCATTATGATATTATCACAATTATCTCAAGTGATGACTTAAAAATCATATGTATATGTAGTTTTTATTAAAGATAATAATTATAAATAAAGTGTATAAATCAAGAGTTAGGATGAATAGGTCATAACATACAAGCATTGTGGATCTCTACAAGGATAAGAAGATAATGGAATTTGAACCTAGTGCCATGGTAGGTACTATTAAATATTTAATAACCTCACAGAAATAGATAAATTAGAAATATTGCTCTATTCTCATAGTTGGATCAATGCTCAAACAACAGACATCATTATTGATAATGGAATTATAAAAACCTAATTTATCCTAAATTAGTTTGTAAATTGAACTTTCAACTGATGCCTCACCTAAGACCATATGCTATTGGGTGGTTCAATGTAGGATATAAGACACACACCACTTAGTAGTTTCAATTCATGTACAACATCAAACATTTCTAAGATACAATCCTTTGTAACATCAATCCATTATAGGTATGTGATGTTTTACTTGGTCAACCATATTTATCATCAACATGCATTATATGAAGAAAAACTTAGGAATGTTTTAATATTTATTGGTGATAAGAGATAATACATACCATAATTAGTTCCTAAGCTATCAGTCATTAACACCAATTAGTATAAGAAGGTAGTCACATCTAGTAAAACATCTATGTAATTTTTATGGTGAGATCTAAATATAATAATGTCCTTGTGGTGCTAATTCATACCATAATTCCTATAGATACAATTGAAAAATCAACTTTAAATCATAATTTTGAAGAATACAAGGATATATTTTAGTCACCAAAGGAAGTTCCTAAACACTATGTGGTTAATCACACTATTTATTTTATTCATAGACTACCTCTACCTATTTTTCTTTATATTACAAATCATTTTTAAGAATGAGTAGATAAAGAGGAAAATCCACAAACTCATTGATAAAGGAAATATCAAACCCAACTCATCAACCTATTACAAATTAATTGTGATTATTCCAAATAAGGACAAAACATGGAGGTTGTGTATCAACTACAAAGATCACAATGAAGAACTATTACCTAATTTCAGGGATTGAGTACTTTCTATACTAGTTACATAGTTTAAAATACTTCATCAAAGTCAATCTTAAGTCTAGGTATATCCTAAAATTCTTGTTAAGAATATATATGTTTATAAGATAACCTTTAAGGCCAAATAAAGTTTTTTTGAATGCTTGGTCATGCCCTTCAACCTAATCAATGTTCCATAAATATTCATGCAAATGCTAAATGATAATCTTAGATCATTCACTATTTCATTTATTTTTAGGCTATTCGATGACATGTCATTATGTTGAAAAAATGTGGCATACACATCCATGAACTATAAAATAGGTGATTGACACTTTGTGTAAACACAATTTGTATGAAAAAATGGAGTAATGTTTAAATTCCATGTGGGAGATACAATATCTAGGATACATAGTAGATGCAAAAGGAGTACACATGGATCTAGATAAGATTCATGTCATCCAAAGATGAACAAAACTAAATTATATCACACAATTCTATAACTTATTGGGGATAAAAATTTTCTACATGACATTTATAATTGGTTTTTCTCAAGTGATTTGGCCTTTGAATAGGCTTAACAAAGATGGTGCTAAAGAAACAATCATTTGGGAAGTGATACAACATAAATAATTTGAGGAATTAAAATCCCAACTTTGTTTCACACTAGTACTTACATTACTAAATTTTTAGAAACCATTTGATCTTGGGATAAATGAATTTTATTTTTAAATTTGAGGATTCTTCACTCAATATGGTCACTTAGTTGCTTAACATAGTGAAACTTTCACCATATTGGTAAGACTCTACGCAACCTATGATCATGATATTTATGCCATTTTTCATGAATGTAAACATTGGAAACATTATATCTTGGGAAAGGAGACTATGATCCACATATATTATAATCCACTTAAATTATCACTAACTCATAACAAGATGTAACTTATTCAACATTAAAAATGGTTTTATTATCTTCAATAGTTATATATTAACATCAACCATAATAAGGGAAGTTTAAATCTAGTTCTAAACTATTTGAGCCATCCAATAGTCTAAGACCTCCTTTATCTACTTGATTCATGTGGACACAAAGTCACCACATGGTAAGAAATTTATCCATTTGATACATATTTTATATATATCTACTAGAATTTACTTTGTATTAATTCAGTTCCACATTTCTACTTGCAAGTTGTACTCCTATACCATTTTTCAAACTTATGTGTACCACATGAGGTAGAGAGAAACAAAATAATATGGGAGGCTCATTTCATAAAAGTTTTAGGATAATTTGGAGTTGAAAATAATCTTTAAGTGTTACAAAATTACTAATTTTGGTCACATCTCAGGTTTAATGTATCAAAGTACCTTAAGTTTTGAATCACATGTGTAATTTACAAACCAATCAAGAAGAAGAAAGGTTTGTATTGGGAATATATTTTTATGGAATTTATCTTAGTATACTCTACTACCAAGGATTGTAATGATTTTATTTATGTATTAATTTATATAATCTCAAATATGATAATTCTAATACATTATAAGAAAGTAATCTCAAATCTAGAAAAAACTCAACTATACTTTTAAAATGTCTAGATTAGATTTAGTATCACATAACCAACATATCTAATATGGATACATGGTTTCTAAGAAAAATTTTAAAAGTGATTTTGTTTATTCTAGACACAAATTTGAATGAGTTTGATAAATTTCATCCATAGATTAATGGAAATATGGAAGTCATAAATAGGATGATAGTAAAACTTTCGAGAGTGTAACATTCAAATAAGACATATTTTTGATGAAATCATACCTTTCATTCAACATAGTTACTATATATATTTACACAATTCTACCACACATAATACTTTTTAGGTTTGCTTGGGTTTCCAACCTCTAGCACCCATTGACATAGATTAGCTCATTCTGTCATCAATAAAAGCAAGTCCATATCAAAAGGATGTTGGAAAAGTTATTAATTAATTAAAATCACTTAAAAAGAAAAGAAAAAAAGGTGGAAGTCCATATGTATTTGGATAATTATAAGTAAATTAGTGGCATGAAAAACATCATATACTACAACTTTTAGTTTGTTGATCTTTAGCTACACTTTCATAAGGAAATACTAATATGACATTATTTCAAGATTCATCCACTTATGTATAGGTGATATAAAATCACTAAACAAGTTAGGGATAATGATTTTTATCTCAATATTCATTTTACCTTGGGTTTTATATAGTATTTCATGTAAAAAACTTGCACCGTTACTTTCCACCTCTATTAGATATTTACAATTCTATAGAGACTCTTCAACATATAGATATCTATCTAGATTGTATCATCCCAGTAGAATTGGATCAAGTAATTAATGCTTGAGTGAAATAAACACATTGATAAGAGATAGATCTCTTATATATTTTCAAAGCAAGTCAAGTTCATTCTCAGGGAAATTGGTTTACAGAAGTACACATTTCCAATTTGTTCCCACATCTTTTACCTCAACTATATGCAATGAGATCATTGTTATTTAAGGATAAAAAATAAACCTAACATGATATGGACCACTATTTATTACCATTTTTTATCTTTGGTGCACATTAAGCTTCATGCTAACATCAACAGACTTTACATTAAGTTCACCATCTACATGCCAATATGCAAGATCCAACTCTTCTTTTAAGTTACACTATAGCTCATGTAGTGTTAACACTGTAGACCATAAATCGCTACTAATTATAATTAGTGACATCATTTCATTCATTACTTATGAATTAGTTTCAACCAAATATTATAAATATCTAATTGATGCTTCATCTCCTCCCATTGTATATAAATTTACATTTCCATTGTTTTTAGTTAGTTATGTGAAGTTATGTAGAAAATAATGAAATTAGAAAGTACATAAACACCACAAATTTTATATCTTAGATATTTTATATAACTTAGCATGATATGGTTATTTGATATTATATTTTTACATTGGTTGTCATTATCCTCTTTGATCTCATTATTATTTAACAAATTTCACCTTCATATCCTTTTTCACTCATTATTCACTTATGTTCATAACCCTTTTAAATTTGTTTAATTAGGCTGTCTATCAGGTTTCTTCTTAGGTCCATGCTTATTAAAAAACCTTGGGATTTTCTAAAACATTGGAGGAGCATGCCCTATACTATAATCCATGTTCATACAAATCCACTACTACAAGGTTCCCCTCCATGGGTTCCCAGACATCGACATAGCCTTTTTGATAGTCCCTTTTATAATAATAATGAACCTTATTATTGTAAATAGTTTGTTTGTTTATAAAAAAATATAGTTATTTGGTTATTTTTTTTTTTATGGTTCAAGTTTTTTTTTAGCTTCTCATCCATTTGTTGTTATACCTACCTTCCTTATTTCTAGGAGTTGTTATAGGCTTTATATGTAAAGCCTCTCTAATAATGAATATAGTGTATTATTTATTCTCATTAAATATGAATTATTTCATGTTATTTATTTTAAAAGTTTATTCGAAATTAAACATTTTATTTTTACCTTACTAACTTCTATTCACTTGAAAAATTATATGGTTAATTCTATTTCTATAAAAACCAAATGAAAAATAGTTAAAATTTTTCCACATTGTTATATTTTCAGTTCTTGTCTACAAACATAAATAATTTTTTAGAAAAGATGTGAAAAACTTTAAATTTAGTTATTTCCATAATTTTTAGGCACTTTTATGGAAATTGGTTAATTAAATTTCACATAAACTGTAGATAATGTTTCACTAAAAATTGGTATCATTCTCCAATTTTAGGATAGAATCTATCTTATTTTTTTTTGTAAAAGTGTTTATAGTTTTTCCTATTTAATTTTTTAATGGAAAACTAGATTAAAATGTATAGTTTACAACACATGTTACTGCTAGATTCAAAAAAATAATGGTAATAAATTTAGTCTAAAGAGTCATAAAATACTTAAAATAAATGAGTATCATAACATTAGTCAAACTATACTTGGTTAAGAGATTAGACCAGATGTTCAACCTGATGACTATGATAAATGTCATTGAGAAGACTTGATGCTGTTAAAATTTTTAGAAAATTATAATTTGATAAAAAAAAGTTAGAAATATGACTCTTGAATTATAATTATTGAAACATATCAAAAAAATATAAAGTTTTTGAAGATAACATATTAGTATATTTAAATAAATTTTTTGTTTTCCACTAAGATGCAAGAAGGTGGGTCCATTTCTTAGTTTTTATTGCAATTGAAAGACATATGTGACTAGGTAAAAGTAGAGAGAAAGTCCATGGATGAGCATGACTTAATTGATATTGTCATGTATAATTTTTCATCATCATATGATTTATTTGTGGAGTTATTTCATATGGTCACAAAGACACAACCACTAGATTTTAAATAGATGTTTGCACTTCTCATGCAAAAAAAAAGATGATAGTAACATTCATTTTCTTCAACATCAAATTTTATATGAAAGTGCATTATTAGTATGGTCAAAACCCAATGGAAAGAAATGGTCAAAAAATAAGGACTCTTCAAAAACTAATGTAAGTGAATTGAAGCATATAAAATGGAAATATTTTTCTTGTATGCAACTGAGATAGTTTATGAAAAATCATCATAAGTGACAAGAAGATATGGATAATACAAATAATAAATTTAAACACGATAATGTTATATAAGAATTATAATGTAAATCATCTATTTAATTTTCCTTTGAAACATCACATGACAAATTCAATGAGTCTCACACTTAGTACTTCAACTCAGGAGCATCACGACAAGTTACACGTGTCATCAAGATTGGTATGTAAACTTCATTAAAAATAATACTAGTAATGAAACTATTTACTTAGGTAATTGATGGAAACTATTGGATAATTGTTAATTATGTCATGGAGGTGTCCAAGTGGGTGGATTAAGTTCTTTGATAGTCTAAGTGACAATGACAAAGTGTGCAATATGTTTGTCCTATTATGCTTAAATGAAGCTTGGTTAATCTTCAGAGTTGATCTATTTAGAGACGATCAGGGAAGAGTTTGAAGTATTAATAATGTGTAAGGAGTAATATAATAATTCAATAATGATTTGAGTGCTTGTGTACATGAGTGTATTTCTTATGGTTGATCATTATTTTCATCTAGACATTTTGGGTCTAGTGGTAGAAAATCTGAGTAAGGAATTTGCTGACGTTACCATTGCCACATGTGGATGAGTCAGGGAGAGTTGGTCATATGGTTGTGATCAAATTTGTAGCTAGTTACTATGCACTAAATCTTAGGTCATGTGACTAATCATGACAAAATATATACAAGTGCAAAGTTGGGCTCCCAGGTAGTTTGATAGTGTTTTCCCATAGCCAAATTTACTTGTGGCAAGAAAAGCTAAGTAGGCATTTTGATGTAGTCATATTTAACACATGTGGTAGTTTGAGGAGAATTTGATCATATGGGTTTGTTTAGTTTTATTCCTAGTTTATAGGCACTAAATTTTAGGTCATGAAATGGATCACGTCAAAATATATGCATGTGCAAAGTTGACCTTTCAGGGAATTCTAGGAATAGTTGGATCTATGGTAGAAAACAATGAGTGAGCATATTAATGGAGTTATATCTTACATGTGTGAATGTTTAAGGAGATATTTAATACATGTTTGTATTCTAATTTTAAATTAAAACTTATGGTCTAAATTTTAGAACATGCAAGTGAGTGAGGTAAAAGATATGATTGTGCAAAGATGACCTTCTAGGCAGATTGCAATGGTCCCCATACTTAACCAAATTTGTGAAAGGTAAAGACCAAGACCAATTGAGATCTAATAGATTTTTATAATTTATAAAAATCAATATATATGTTGTGTGTTGATTCAAATGAGTCAAAGTGTTCATTAGTTAACAGAGTTAAAGATCAAGCACCTTACAAAAGGATCAATGGAGTATGTTTGTTCCAAGGTGTCAAGAAGTAGTGAGGTGAGGACAAGTGTTTGAAGTTTAATGTTGAGTAGAGGTAAAGATAGAACTTATTATAAGATTAAAATGGTAAGTGGATGTTTGCATATATATATAAAAAGTGCATATTGAGCGAGATGATTCTAAGGTGTCTAATGTTTACCACAAATAAAGACCGAGCTACGTATAGGAAATTGATAGTGTGTATGTGGTAAAGATTGCAAGATTTCATGAGATGAGGTCAAATAATGAAAGTTTAACATTTGGTCAATGGTGAACTATGAGTTAAATTTTGAAGAATATCAATGGTGCATATTTAATCTAGATGTAAGGGCACGAGATGCATTTTAAGTGACCAAAGTTTAACTTTGACCGTTTCGATTTAAATATTCAATTTTGTGAAGGAAAAATCAATGCTCAGTTTTTGTGTTATATCTTTTGATCTATTATGAATATTTGACCAATCATATGTAGTATGAAAAAAGGGTTAGAAGTCAACTTTATTTTTGTCCATAATGACTATGTATACAAAGAGGTGTTTGAGTTAATTAGAGATTAGCAGAAGAGTGCTATGATGGATGTTGGAAATTAAAGGGGACCCATGGATCATGTGACATGGGTCCATATGTTGGAAAGTGTTCCTGTCTTCCTAGTTTGATCAGAGAAGTGTCAAATAGGTGAATGGGTCATCATAGGACCTAAAAAGTGACTTAGGCTTATTTGAAAGAGAGTTGAAGGCATGTGTTTTGGCCAACAAGGAATATTATGGACATGATAATTCATGAAGGCTCTATAAATAGTGAAATCAGAGATGATTATTTCTAGACTTGAGAGAGGCATGTAAGTGCAGAGTATGCATTGAAGCAAAGAAGAGAGGATAGGTAGTGTGCTTGTTGTATGAGTTGATGAGTAGAGGAGTTTTTTGACTATGTGTATGACTTATAAGTCATATTTTAGATGACACAAAATTACTCTTGTAGGTTTGAAGGTTGAAGATGTGTAAAGAGGTCTAAGTGTGTATATGAGGGCAATTTGAGTGAAAAAGTGGAGAGATAGTGGCATGCCTATGTGAGAGCCTATATGATATAGAGAGGGAGTTTGTTTAGGGGTTATAAAATTGAAGATCCATTATTAGGTGTTGAAGACATCATTTCTAAGGTGGATGTGTTCACTTCAAAGGAGGGTCTAAAGCACTTAATCTTCCTTAAGGTTAGTTGCTCTTTATGAAATAGGTGTTTTACTAAAGGCCTTTGGTCAAAAGGACTTGATCAAGGTTTTGGGTCAAAAGGACTTGATCAACAGGTGGTCAGGAGGACTTAGTCATCTTAGGGGCTGGTGATCCTTCTGGAAATTTTGTTTCACTAAATTCTAGTCTAAAGAACTTGACTAGTCTCTTGTTTGTAATCTCTTATAGGACAAATAATCCATGTGTTGCAGTCTTGAGAGTTGGTTTTATTCTCCATGAGGGTTTCACATAGGAACTATGTGTTGTGTGTGTGATCTTGTGTATGCATTGATGAATGAGCTCTCATGTTAATGTTTCTTGATCAAGTTGATATATAATGATTGTTTAATAGTTTGAAAAGATTGGATTTGAAATTGAAATATCTAGGCTCACTGATTCACCCCCATCTTAGTGATTATACCTCTAAAAATTGGTATCAAAGCAAGTCCTTATTTCAAGTTTAACCGCTTAAAGGTGATCAAAGGTATAATGGTTGACAAAGAGGTTTTTGCTTGTCTTCAAGACAAACTAGTATGTGCTTTATCAAACGTCAATGCAATCATGGATGACGTAAATATTCAAATGAAAGATCTAGAAGCAATAATTAAGAATCAATAGATCATGATGGTTAAAGGTCTCAACCAAAGGGAGGAATCATTGGAAAATAAATTCATGACTTACTCAAATGTGCTCTTATCTAAGGATAAAAAGGATTTCAGCTCCACCAAAAGGATTAAGAATGAAAATTCATGGAAAAGTAATGATCAAGTGAAAGAAAGGTCAAATTTAAACGATGTCTTCAATGGGTAGTGTTTCTTCTATAATTAATTTAGTCATAGTTATAGGGATTGTGCTTTCTCTCTAGAGATCAAAAGGAATATTATATGCTATAATTGTAACTAATGAGGTCATATAGATAAAAAATATGAAAGATCTTTTTAGAAAAGGGATATACAAGTCATTGACACCATCAAATGGTTCAAGAAGACTAAGTCTAAGATTGAAGAAGAGAAAACCAAAATTCAAGTAGTCTACCGAAAGAAGATTCAATGTTTGTTTAACAAGCCTTGCATACTTAATAAGATGGGAATAAGAGATGGTTTGTAGATAGTGGATGCTCAAATCATATGACAAGAGACAAGAGCAAGTTATCTCTCTCAGGAAGACCAACCCTAGTTCAGTGAGATTTGGTGACAATAAATCCGCTAACATAATTGGCAAAGGTACTGTGAGTTTAGATAGTGGTCATTCTAGGAATGATAATTTATTATATTTAAAAGGTTTGAAACATAATATTTTAAGTGTGAGCCAAATGTGTAATCAATTAAATGTTGTAACTTTTCATGATGATGTATGTGAAGTAAGAAAGGTTGGTAAATTAGTTGAAAATGTTTATCAAATAAATAACAACATGTATGTATTCCATGAATCCAAGAAGGAGGAGTGCTTCATGAGTCAATATTAAGAAAGCTAGCTTTGGCATAGAAGGCTTGGACATACAAATTTTGATAATATGGTAAAGATCAGTTCAAAGTGGTTGGTAAGGCATATGCCCAAGTTTTTAAAGATTCCTCATTCTCTTTGCAAGGCATGTCTTCATGGGAAAAAAACCAAAAGAAGATACACATCCAAGGAGTTCTCCACTATAAAGCGATTAGAGTTGATCCCCATTGATCTATGTGGACCTATGAAAACCCAAAGTATTCAATGTAATAGCCACTTCATGATTATCATTGATGATTTTACTAGGATGACTTGGATATTTTTTCTTAAAGAAAAATTAGAAGCTTTTAAAAAATTTATGGCATTCAAAGTGATTGTAGAAAATGATAAAGGTACAAAGATCAAGTGTGTAAGATAAAACAAAGGAGGTGAGTTTTGGTCTCATGAATTTGATGATTTTTGTGAAAAACAATGGATAAAGAGATAATATTTTGCAACTAGAACATCATAATAGAATGGTGTTATTGAAAGGAAGAATATGAATATTTAAGTGATGATTAGAACCATGCTTCAAGATTCCAAACTATCATATGGTAATTGGGAAGAGACATCCAACACTTTAGTTTACATCTTAAATAGTTGTCAAATTAGGATAAATGGTGATAAGACTCCTTATCAGTTATGTAAGAATAGATCAGCTAATGTCAAACATTTTAGAGTGTTTGGGAGTAGGTGCTTCATCAAAAATATATGATGATAATCTTGGAAAATTTGATTCAAGGTTAGATGAGGGAATCTTCTCATGTTACTATTTTATTAGTACTTCCTATAGGTGCTTCAACAAGAGACTTCACAAGATTATTGAAAGCTCAAATGTAAGGGTAGATGAGATAAGTAGAGTCAAGAAGTCAAAATTATAGGCAGGTGACTCAATTTAGAATTATGTTACAAACAATGATGAGTTATTTGTTCAAAAAAATGATGAAGATGAAGAGGAGGAAGAAAGATAAGACTCTAAATCTCCATCTAGAATAATTCAGAAAGATCATCCAATCTCTCAAGTTATTAGAAATATTAGTGCAGGTTTGTAGAGTAGAAGGAAAATGTTGATCAATCAGAATCAACAAGACTCAACTGTATTTTCCATGATTGAACCCAAAACATTAATGGAATCTAGTAAAGATGAAAGTTTGAATGATGCAATGGATGAAGAAATTGATCAAATATAAAATAATGAAGCATTGGACTTAGTTCCTAGTCCAAAAGATAAAAATGTGATAGGTACAAAGTGAGTATTCAAAAACAAGATAAATGAGAAAGGAGAAGTCACAAGGAACAAGGGTAGATTTGTGTGTAAAGGATATGCTTAGGTTGAAGGAATAGATTTTGATGATATTTTTTCTCTTATGGTAAGAATGGAAGCAATTAGACTCTTTTTGGCATATGCAAGTTTCAAGGGTTTTAAGATATATAAAATGGATGTGAGATTTGCATTCTTAAATCACAACTTAGAAGAAGAATTATACATTGAGTTACCTAAAGGATACTTCATGTCAAGTAATCAAGATTTTGTGTGTAAACTGAAGAAGGCTCTATATGGTCTTAAACAAGCTCCTAGAGATTGGTATGATAGGTTAGATAAGTATCTTTTCAGTCAAGGTTTTAAAAAGGGAGTAGTTGATAGTAATTTTTACATTAAAACATAAAACAATCATCAAATGATAGTTTTTGTATATGCTAATGACATAGTTTTAGATCTAACAATGATAAAATGAGTAGATAATTTGTAGATACTATAAAGACTAAGTTTGAAATGCTAATGTTAGGAGAACTATCTTTCTTCTTAGGATTACAGATTAATCAACTTGATACATGGATATTAATTTCACAAGATAAATACATCAAGGATAAAATAAGGAAGTTTGACATGATGGATTGTAATCCAATGGGTACTCTAATGATCATAGAATGAAATTTAAGTAAACTAGATGACTCACCAAAATTTGATCAAACTTTATATAGATCCATGGTTGTAAGTATTTTGTACTCTATTACTTCTAGGCCTAATATCATGCAAGAAGTGGGTCTTGTAGGAAGGTTTTGAGATGACCCTAAAGAATATCACTTAAAATCAATCAAAAGGATCTTGAGATATCTCAAAGGAACCATAAAATATGGTTTGTCCAGGAGTAAATAATTCTCTTTGAAATCATATACTAATGTAGATTGGGCAAGATCTGTGGATGATAGGAGGAGTACCAATGGTGGGGTCTTCTTCATGGGGGAATGCCTGGTGTCTTGGCTAAGAAATAAGCAAGCCTCAGTGTCTCTATTAATTGTATAAGCTAATTATGTAGTAACTTCCTCTTATTACATTCAAGTAATATGGATGAAACAAACTTTGAAGGATTATAACGTAAGACAAAATGGTCCTTGTCCTATTTATTGTGATAATACTAGTGGAATTAGTATCTCAATGAATCCTATTATGAACTCAAAAAATAGGCACATTCCTATTAGATAGCATTTCTTGAGAGAATAAGTGATTAATCAAAGTGTTAAGTTGGAACATGTGCCTACAAAAGATTAGCTTGTAGATATTATGACTAAACCATTGTCAAAAGCTACATTTGACTATCCAAGACAAAACTTGGGTGTCATTTTTTTCCCTATAAATAAATAGGATGTATTTGATTAAATAGGAGCAAAAAGTTCATGATCTTGCTCCATAGGTTTGTAAAGAAGCTATAGTGCAGATGTAGAGTTGGTGGTCATGGAAGTGTCTTAAGAGAGAATGCTAGTAGTATGGTGGTTCTTCATGGTGTGTGGAGATCTAAAGATGCACAATAAATGAAATGAATAAGAGATCTTAGGGGGAGTCCCCTTCAGATTTTTCTTGATGAGTTCCATTAGATTTTAGTATTTTCTTTGTTCTTTCTTCATTGATTGTAGTGATTGATTAAAGAGTGTTGGCATATAGCAAGAGGATGTTGTCAAGGCAAGAAGAGGTAGGATCAAGGTAAGGGAGATTTTGTACTATCTTTATAATATGATCTTCTCTTGTTGGTAGTCTTTTTATATCCTTAGGATTATTTGGTGCCCACTTTCTCATTGTGTCAAAGGGGGAAAAAGTTCTTATTATGAAGTGCTTGAAGAGACAGAAAGAGGGTGACCTATATATTTATATATGATGGTTATTTACATCAATTATAAAGGAGGAGATTATTGAATAATTGTTAATGATGTCATGATAATGTCATGGAGGTGTCCATGTGGGTGGATGAATTTCCTTGATAGTCTAAGTGACAATGATAATGTCTGCAATGTTTTTGTCCTAGTATGCTTGAAGGAGGCTTGGTTGATCTTAAGAGTTTATTTGTTTAGAGATGATTAGGGATCAATTTGAAGTTTTAAGTATGTGAAAGGGGTCATATCCAAGGTAATTAAAAATATGATTTATTTTGTTCATGAGTGGATTTCTTTTGGTTGATCATTGTTTTCATCTAGACATTTTAGGTCTAGTGGAAAAAAATTTGAGTAGGCAGTTTGATGACATCACCATTACCTGTGTGGATTAGTAAGGGGGAGTTGGTCACATGGTTGTGATTAAATTTTGACCTAGTTTATATATGATAAATCTTAGGTCATGTGACTAAGTAAAATAAAATATATGTAAGTGCAAAGTTGGGCTCATAGATAGTTTGACAATGTTTTCCCATACTTAGCCAAATTTGCTTGTGGAAAGAAAAGCTGAGTTAGAAATTTGATGTAGTCATATTTTACACCTATGGTAGTTTTAGGAGAATTTGATCATATGGGTTTGTTCAATTTTGTTCTTATTTGATATGTGCTAAATTTAAAGTCATACGATGAAGTGAATCAAAAGATATGCATGTGCAAAGTTGACCTTCCAGAGAGTTCTAGGCATAGTTGGCTCTATGGCATAAAAATCTGAGTGAGTAGATTAATGGTGTTATATATTGCATTTGTGAAGGTTTCAAGATTTTTTTAATACATGGTTGGATTCCTATTTGAAAGGATAATATATGGTCAAAAATTTAGAACATAAAAGTGAATGAGGTAAAAGATATGACTGTGCAAAGATGGACTTCCAGGCAAATTGCAAGGTCCCTATAGCCAAATTTACTAAGAATAAAGACAAAAACCAAGTGGAGATCAAATGGATAATGGGAATTCATACAAATAAATATCTATAGTGCATGTTGAGTTGAATGAGTCAAAGTTTTCATTGGTTAACAAAATTAAAAATCGAGCTCCTTACAAAAGTATCAATGGAATGTGTTTGTTTTAAGGTGTCAAGAAGTAGCAAGATGAGGACAAGTGTTCAAAGTTTAATGTTGATCATAGGTAAAGATCAATATTATTATAAGATATAAATGGTGATATAATGTTCATGAACATATACATCAATGGTATGTATTAAGTGAGATGATTTCAAGGTGTCCAATGTTTAACATAAATAAAGAATGAGCTACATATAGGAGATCAATGGTGCGTATGTGGTCAAGATTGTAAGATTGCATGAGATGAGATCAACTGTTGGAAGTTTAACATTTAGGAAATGGTACACTATGAGTTAACATTCAAAGAATATTGATGGTGTGTATTTAATATAAGATCTAAGGGCATGATATGCATTTTAAGTGACTGAAGTTTAACTGTGACTGTTTGGATTTAAATATTCAAATTTGTGAAGGAAAAACTAGTGCTCAAGTTTTTTACTATATCTTTAGATCTATGAAAATTTTTCTCATGGTGTTAAAGGTAAATTTGTAGAAAAATCCAAGATGCATCTGGAAATATAGATTTAAAGATCTGAAAGTATATATAGTTAAATATATTGAGGTTCAAAGTTTGTTGTGTGTTTGTACATATTCTGCAAGTAACCTAAGTAGGGTATTTGAGTTTTACTTATTGGTATTTAATTATTTAAAGGTGAACTAGATATTAAAGTATGTTTTAGAATCCATGAGGACCATATGTGTCTATTATGAATATTTAACCAATCATATGTAGTATGAACACAGGGTTAGAAGTTGACTACGTTTTCATTCATAATGACTATGTGTACAAAGAGGTGTTTGAGTTGATTGGAGGTTAGAATAAGAGTGATATGATGTATATTGGAACTTAAAGGCGACCTATAGATCATGTGGCATGGGTCCATATGTTGGAAAGTGTTTTTGTGTTCCTAGTTTTCTCAAAGAAGTGTTAAAGAGGTGAATGGGTCATCATAGGACCTAAAAGGAGACTTAAGCTTATTTGAAAGAAAGTTGTGCTTAAATGTGACCCTTGTAATATGCCTTAAGGGTGGAGGCATGTGTTGTGGATGACAAGGAAGATTGTGGACATGATAATTCATGAAGGCTCTATAAATAGTGAAATCAAAGATGATGATATCTAGACTTGATAGAGGCTTGTAAGTGTGGAGTATGCATTGAAATGAAGAAGAGAGGATAGGTAGTGTATGTGTAGATCAGTTTTTTGACTATGTGTATGACTTATAGGTCATATTTATGATGATATAAAAGTGCCATCATAGGTTTTAAGGTTGAATATGTGAAAATATGTCTGAGTGTGTATATGAGAGCAGTTTGAGTGAAAAAGGAGAGAGATTGTGGCATGCCTATGTAAATGACCTATATTACATAAAGAAGGAGTTTGTGAAGGGGTTAGAAAACTAGAGATCCATCATCAAGTGTTGAAGACATTAGTTATAAGGTGGAGATGATCACTTTAGAGGATGGTCTAAAGGACTTGATCTTCCTTAGGGGTAGTTGCTCCTTGTGAAATAGATGTTTCACTAAAGACCTTTGGTCAAAAGGACTTGATTAAGGTTTTGGGTCAAAAAGACTTGACCAATAGGTGGTTAGGAGGATTTGATCATCCTAGGGGCTGGTGCTCCTTGTGCAAATTTTGTTTCACTAAATTTTAGTCTAAAGGACTTGACCAACATCTTGTTTGTAATCTCTTATAAGACAAATAATCCATGTGTTGTAGGCTTGAGAATGGGTTTTATTCCCCATGAGGGTTTCTCACAATAACTATGTGTTGTGTGTGTCATCTTATATATGCATTGAATGATTGAGCTGTCCTATTAATGTTTCTTTATCAAGTTGATATATATTGATTGATTAATAGTTTGCAAGGATTGGAATTGAAATTGAAATATCTAGGCTCCCTGATTCACCCCCCCCCCTCCCTCAATGATTGTACCTCTAGCAGACACATGATATTAAAGGATGTGTGGATGTGAAAATGATATTGAATAATGAGTATAAATAAACATTTTCTAATGTTATATATGTACCTAATATGAAAAAGAATATTTTATTCATTAGTGAAATCACTAAAAGTAAAACACTTGTTGTAATGTTTGAAGGAAACCAATTTAAATTAAGAACACTTAATGATGAAATAGTTTCTATTGTTATAAGGGAAAGGTGTATGCATAAAATTTTAGATCCTAAATTAGTACACAAAATGTTTTAGCAATAATTGAGTAGACCTATACTCTTTGGCAAGAAAAATATGGTCATCTTAGTTTCCAGTATTTGAATATCTTGATTAAGAATTAAATGGTGAATGGACTTCCATCCATTCAAAAAAATCAAGATCTCTATACAGGATGTCAGTTGCGTAAACAAATAAGGCAACATTTTCCTATTTTTAAATCATGGAGAGTAGAGAATGTGTTATAATTAGTACATACAGATCTTCATTGTCATATGAAAACTAACACTATATCTGGTGCTCTTTATTTCTTTTTGATAGTAGATGATTATTCTTAAAAAATTTGGGTGTATTTTCTAAAGAAAAGATCAGAATGTTTTTCTAACTTTGTGGCATGGAGAGCACTGGTTGAGAATGATACATGTAAAAATGTCAAAGCCTTTAGATTTGATAGCCTTTATGTATGATAATGGTGGAGAATTTATCTCTAAATAGTTCTATAAATACTACACATAAGAAGGTATACACATGCAATATACAACTCCTTACACTCCATAATAAGATGAAGTGGTGGAAATGAGGAACATGACTATCATGGAGATTAGATGTTGTATGGTGAAAAGCAGAAACGTACCTTTTCAATACTGGGAAAAGGTTGTCAATACTATAGTGTTCATATTAAATAGGAATATATCTAAAGCTACTCAAAATATGACTTCATAAGAAGCATGGTCAGGAAGAAAACCTACTGTAAGTGATTTTTTAAAGTTTTGGTTATACTATTTTTGCATAAATTCCTAAATAAAAAATAAATGGTTTAGATGCAAAAATTAATAATTACATGTTTTTTTGGATATAATGAGAATTTCAAAGCATATAAATTACTAGATATCTCTATAAATAAAATAATTATAAATAGAGATGTTAAAATATATGAGAAAATTACATATTTCTCAAAAGATGATAAAAATAATGGTATTAGTAATATTTGGATTTCAAATGATGAATGTGAATCAAGTTTTAGTACTAAAGTGGAACACTACTTAAAAAGGCAAACAGAGAGATGTCTAGGACCATGGAAAGATATAGTGAAACACATAATGAGTCAACTAATCAACATAAGAAACCAGAGTGGTTTATAAGACATTGCATGATGTTGGATAAGATGAGGTTATAAAATCATTAGAAGGTAGATCCACTAGATCTTGGAAGTGGTAATAAATCTTGAGTAGGTAAATTATGCTATCAATTCAACTATTTCACAAAATTTTGATCCAGATGCTTATGAAGATGCCAAAGGAAAGCCTAAATGGAATCTGTCATGAAGGTGGAGTATGATGTATTAATAAAAATGGTACTTGGGTTTTGTCTGATCCACCCAAAGGTAAGAAATCCATTCGTTGTAAATGGATTATAAAGTAAAATGTAAATTAAATGGGTATTTAGATAAATATAAATCTTATCTTGTTATTAAGGGATATGCACAGGAAGGAATATATTATATAGAAACATTTGGTCCTACAATAAAAATGTTAACATTTAGAATTGTTATTTCTATTGCTACTTAGTTTGTTTGGAAGATATATCAACTGAATGTAAAGATTGCTTTCCTAAATGAAGACTTAGAGGAAGAGGTGTACATGGTACATCCACAAGGATTTCAGATTCCTTCAGAAGAGAAGTTATTTTTAGGTTAGTGAAGTTCTTGTATGGGCTTAAGTAGGCTCCTCGAGCCTGGTATTTAAAAATTGAAAAATGTATTAGAGATTATTGTTTTCAAACATGTGATGTAAAATCAAATATCTATGTTAAATTGGTTGGTGATGACATAATGGTTCTAGTTGTATATATTGATGATCTTACCATCACTAGAAGCATAATTGATTTGATTAAATAGGTGAAATTTGATATTTGTTATGTATTTGAAATGAATGATTTAAGCTTGCTTCAATATTATCCATGTATATAGTTTTTGTAGTGTTACAATTTTGGTTATATAATTTTTGTATTGTATACAAAATTTGCCAAATCCTTGTTAGAAAAATTCAAAATTCAGGACTATAATTTGACAACTACATCTATGAAAATTGGGACAAATTTTTTAACTAACATTGACTCACCCCTAGTCAATGAAACAATGTATCAATAATTAGTAGGTATTTTGATTTATCCTGTTATTACTAGACCAAATTTGTGTTTTGCAGTAAGTTATCTTTATTGATTCATTGTTAAACCACATGAATAACATTGGAAAGCTACAAAACATATTCTTAGATATGTCAAAGGCACTATTAAGATTGGTATTTTATATAAGCAATTTGTTGATTTTGAGCTTACAGGGTATATTGATTTAGATTGGGCAGTATCAATTGATTCTAAAAAATATACAAAATGTTATGTTTTCACTCTTGGTTTAAGAGCATTTTCATGGTAGAGTAAGCTTCAAAGTATAATTGCATTATCTTCTACTAAAGCAAAGTACAAAGGAGTTGTTAGTGCAAATTGTGAGTTGATGCAAATTCAATTTGTGTTGGAAGATCTTCAACTTGATTTATCAACACCAACGCCTATCTTTTATGAAAACCAGAGTGTACTAAAGTTTGTGAAGAATCTAGTTTTCCAAGCTAGGACTAAGCACATTGAGGTTCACCACCACTACATCTGACACTTGGCTAATAATGAAGACATATATCTTTATTATTGTCCTATTTTTGAACAACTAGTTGATATAATGACTAAACCTTTGTGAAGATAATTTGTAAAATTTTTAGATAAACTTGGTGTTGTTTTTGGTTCAATCATTAAGGGAGGGTATTAGAATAATTAACCTTATTGTTGTAAATAGCTTGTTTGTGTATCAACAAACTATAGTTCTTTAGCTATTTTGTTGTATGGGTCAAGCCTTTTTGTAGCTTCATGTCCATTTATTGTTATACCTACCTTCTTTGTTTCTAGGAGTTGTTATAGGCTTTCTATGTGAAGCCTCTCCAATAATGAATATAGCGGATTGTTGATTCTCATCAAACGTTAATTCTTTTAATTCTCATATCTTCCTCCTAAGTGTAGGTGATGGAGTCCACTGTCTTGTAGAAAATCTTCTATTGCCCTGACTCAATGGTCCTTGTATGCGTAAGGTGGTGATTTGATGAGTGTTCGTATGCCTTCACCTCTTGGATAGAGAATTATAGTTTCATTAGCTCTTCCAAAAACATGTAAAATGAATGGAGTGAGTCAAATCTACTTTAAAAGAAGCCTTATTTAATGTTACAGCCATTTAAATTGCAACCATCTTTATAATTTTTTTTTTTTTTTGATAAATAATATGTGATACATGGATGCGTTCCAAAAATATTCCTCCATATTAATTTACAACATGCCTTCAAATTTATTTACAGTAGCGACCACAATAAAGAAAAGGTGGGTCGAATTTTAAACGATAAGATGTAACTATTTTTACCTGAAAACAACCTCGTGGATTCGCGTTTCGAATTTCGAACATAAAGTAATGCCGTCCTTTTATGACGAGTTGTCTCACACGGAAAAGCTAAAAGATTAGGTTGCCTCATCCAAAGAAAAGTTCAAAATAACTTTGCTCGCTGATGTAAGCCAGCATTTTGATGCCGTGGTTACATTATATTATCGAGGCATCTATACATTATTTTATCAAAAAAATGCGTGGCCATGTTTAACAGGTTTATAAAATTTTGATAATACCAACACAGAAGATACCGTTTGCGCATATAGGCCTTTGGACGATTCCTTATGAAGGCGGTCTCCCACACAATTTTCGATTTCTTTGAGGAAGTTTCCTGGCCGGCTATTTCCACGCGATTGTGCGTGCCATTGAAGGCAACGATGCTTGGAACATTTCTCAGCATTTTCTCTGAAGGCATTTCTACTATTTTCCCTAAATTTCTCTCTTTTCTTTGGTTCCTTTGCTTCTTTATACGTAGATTCTCAGCGTTTTATTTTACTTCCTTTTATCCCGTCTAGCCATCTCTAGCCTATTTATAGGCAGTTTCTCAGCCCATTTTTTGGTTCTCTACTTCGTCTAGGCCTATCCACTCAGTCTTCGCCCCAAACTCTCGCATCCTGCGTGCTGAACAAAGTCAACCCCCTTTCATTTTTTTATCTCCGTCCATCCTGTTCCATTCAATTCCATGACAACTACATCCTCTTCCGCAGGTCCGACAGAAGATTGTAATGACATTGGAAACCCCTTCGCAGAGATTGTCCCAATTTCTTCGGGTGCATCGTCTTCAGCGCCAGGCACCATGCCCTATGATATATTCATTAACTATACCGGCATTGACGTTAAAGACACGCTCGCATACCCTATATACAGTGCGCTCAATCGCATGGGATTGAAAGTATTTCTGGATGGTGAAGTCCTTGAGCTTGGCGTTTTCTTGCCTAAAGCAAGTGAAGAAGCAATGCGTACTGCCTCATTTCATATTGCCATACTTTCCCCCAACTATGCAGAATCTCCTTGGTGTTTGGCCGAGCTCTCATGTATGGTTAAAACAGGCACCCCAATTATCCCGGTCTTCTACCATGTTGACCCTAGTG
Organism: Torreya grandis; assembly: GCA_037957365.1. Classification (NCBI taxonomy): domain Eukaryota; kingdom Viridiplantae; phylum Streptophyta; class Pinopsida; order Cupressales; family Taxaceae; genus Torreya; species Torreya grandis. The sequence goes on along the minus strand of JARHVA010007942.1, from coordinate 287,431 downwards.
ATCTGCGACGGGTCGCTGAAGGACAAGGAATTTATGCTGATGCATTTTATCAGCACAAAGCCAAGAACGCATACAGTTCAAAGAAGCTTGAAGAGTGGAAATTGGCGCTCCACATCGTGTCATTCTATTCTGGCTACCTTGCTAACAGTAACGAGTAAGTATCAAACACTACAACTCCACGTTTATCACAGCATGAACTTATTTTGCATAGCTATAACCGTTGAGTGATGTTTGTTTTTTTATTTTTTTGGCAAATTTATAGTGAGGAGGGGCGGCTTGTGAAGAGTATCGTGAACCGTGTATTGAACGAAATGAAAAAGGTGCCGTTGGAGGTCGCCAAGCATCCAGTTGGACTGAATGAAGCCGTGGAAGAGCTTGAGAGAACTACACTTAAAGCTGGCAGTCTACATGATGTAGAAATTGTAGGGATCGTGGGCATGGGTGGCTGTGGGAAAACTACACTTGCAAAAGAAATATACAATAGAAAGAGCTTATTGATAGATAGATCTAGCTTTATTTTCGACGTAAAAGATGCTGCTGCCAAAAACTCCTTAATTAACTTGCAGAAAAAGCTCTCGGAGGATCTGCTACCTGGTAATCTGGTAAAAGATTTACCATTCCACAGCATAGAGGAAGTCAAGGGAATTGTTGCTAGTCGTCTGAGATCGGTTCGCGTCCTCATTGTTCTAGATGACGTGGATGCCAAAGACCAACTAGATGCTCTCTTGCCAGAAAAGGATAGCCTTGGAAAAGGTAGTCTGATTATCGTTACAACTCGAGAATTGGGCGTCCTTACATCATGGGGTATCCCTTCCACTTCCATATATAGGATGAGAGCAATGGATTTACGGTATGCGAGGCAGCTTTTCTGCTGGCATTCCCTTTTACAATCAGAACCAACGGGAGAATATGAAGATCTTGTGGAAAAATTCTTAAATGCTTGCGGTGGACTGCCCTTGTCTCTCAAGGTCATTGGAGGACAGCTTTATGGAAAACCCAAGGTTTATTGGGAATCGCAGCTACATAAGCTCTCCCGAATATTGCCGGGGGACATTACACAAAGGCTAAGAGCAAGCTACGAAGCACTGGACAGAGAAGAACAAAATATATTTTTAGACATAGCTTGCTTCTTTATAGGAGAAAAGAAGTGTCTGGCTATTGCAATCTGGGATGGATCCGGGTGGAGTGGCGTCCACAGCTGGGAAGCGCTTTTGAATAAGTGCCTTGTTGAGCTAGATTCGCAGAACCGCATAAGAATGCATGATCACCTTCGCGATTTAGGAAGGGAAATTGCAGGTGAACAGTCGCCGTGTCGTCTTTGGTTACCAGGGCAGATTACCAACATTAAGAACCATGTTCAGGTAAGTTTAATATATTAATCCAACAGCTATCACTCTGAATTTTTTTTAATAGATTAAATACATCACTGTTCAGAACTCACAAACAGATTGCTATACACTGCAGAAAATTCAAACCAGCACATTCTTTGTATTGATTTTTTTTTGGCTTTTTCTATTTCTTCTTCTCATTCTCCTTAATAAAAATTAATCTAATTGCATGTGAACATATTTTTTCATATTTTTCATAAATAGATATATTATTATAATATTATCTATTATAACAACTGCTACTACTACTAATATGAAAACATTGTAATCTTATTTTCAGCCATTGCATAGTTTTATTCTTTTAAAATCAGCCTGGAACACACTATAGCTATTGTATAGCTTTATTTGTATTTAAAATTAGCACTCAACAACACTTATCTAATATCCTCCTCTTTGATATTGAGTCACCTAACAATTTGATCTTGGAGTTTCAAAAATTAAGATTTTGCAAAACGTTTAGTGAAGATATTTGTAGGATTTTTTTAGTGTTTATAAACTTAAATTCCACCTCTTTCTTCTAAACCAAATCTGGAATACAATAATACTTAAAATCAAAATGCTTGACTTGTTGTGATGGACTAGATTTGTGGCCAATTTGATAGCACTTATATTATCACAAAAAACACTGTAGGTTGAATTTTTTTTTCATTATTTCTTCTATAACTTTTCAAATCCATAACATTTGTGTACTTACTAAAATGATTGAAATATATTCTACTTCTATATAGGAAAATGCAACTGAACTTTGTTTCTTTGAGTTACATGTGACCAAACACAAACTGCATGAATTTTTTTTTTTCAGGTGTTGAATTTTGGATGGATCAGAATAAATCTTGAATCAAGAGAAGCTGAATAATCAATATCTGGTCTTGTGTGGTTTATAAATATTAAGATGCTAACATATACTTCTATAAGCTGTCTCATCAACGTTTTGAACACCATATTATCTACATGACATAACTCGATGAGTAGTTGGAGTGGTGTCTAGTTTACAATTAACCATACTAAATATATTTAACATATATTTTTCATACTTTCTTCAAAAAATGAAGATTTAATTCTTTCTTTGATGAACCTCCATCCCTAGGAATTATTGCATATGACCTAAATATTCTATTTCAAATTCATTCATCATATCAATTTTGAATTCACTGTTTATCTTGGAACTGCTTCCCATATACATCCAATCATTAAAATACAAACTTAAAATAAGGATACCCTTACCTTTTTTATTTTTGTAAAGAGTAGGATCACTCTTACTTTGAAAATATCCATCAATATCAGCGTACCATGATCTTGCTGTGTGCTTGAGGCCATACAAAGTCTTCTTGAACTTTTACACTTGGTTTTGTATACCCTATATTACAAAACCTTCTGGCTATTGTACATATACTTCCTCTTCTAAGTACCCATTCAAGAAGGCACTTTTCCACATCCATGTGATGCATGCTCAATATTTTTTGTGTTGCTAGTGAAATTACCATTCTAATGGTCTTTTGACTTACCATTGGTGCAAATGTCTCTTCATAATCTATGCCATATCTTTGAGTGAATCCTTTTACAAATATACTTTCCTCATGTCTTTGAACACTAACATCACTATTTTACTTAGTCTTATAGATACATTTAGTACCAATACACTTCATGTCATGTGGAAGTTATGTAAGTTCTCAAGTATCATTCCTATGAATGTAAACTATTTATTATTTCACTGATTACACCCAAACATTATTTGTACGTGCATCTTCAAAATAAAATTTTGTAAATAAAGTTACCATTTCGGCTCTTTGACCTAATTCATGTGCTTGACATCTTGTGTTATGATAATTAACGATCAAACTTCTTACAGTTCTTGAAACAATAGGACATGACGTTGTAATTTCACTTGAAACACACAAACCTGATGAGGGGTTATTTGGTGGACTTGTGGAACTTAAAGATGAATTACTAGTGGGCTAACCATCAATAATATAATCATGAATACCATCATTAAAAATATATATAGATTTGTCAATATGGCCTTTATCTTTGTCATGACCATACACTCCCTCTTCATAAAAAATCACATCACTTGACACAAAAATATTGTTAGTGATATGATTATAAAGCTTGTAAACTTTATTTTGTTCACTATGCCCCCAAAATATACAAGACTTCCTCTTTGGATCTAAATTATTCCTTTTTTGATCAGCCACATGAACATAAGATTAAAAAAACTATGAACTTTGAAACATTTGACATTAGGTTTATTTTCTTACCATGTTTCATATGGAGTCATCTTGTCAAGTGCACTACTGGGACTCTGATTAAGAATATATACTATTGTAATAACTACAACACTTGAAAAAGAGTTTCTCAATCCCTTTGTTTAAAACATTCTCCTTGACATTTATACCATTATACACTTCTTCCTTTCAGATATACTATCTTTTTTGAGAAATGTAGGCAACTGTGAGCTAGATTTTGGTGTTATTCTAATCACAGTAATCCATAAATGCTTTTGAAAAAAATCCACCTTCACAGCTAGTTATTTAAAACTTTATTTTGTAAACTATTTCATTCTCTACAAGGGCTTTAAACCTCTTAAATGTATTAAATGTTTCAATTTACCGCTTTAAAAAATAAACCTAGCACTTTTGAGAGTAATCATCAATAAATGTATATGATGACTTACCTAAAAAATTTGTTTTCATAGGACTAAAATAGTCAAAATGAATTAATTGAAGTGCATGATGAACTCCGCCCGCCCTCCCCACACTCCCTCCCCCACCTCCCGCCCCCCCATGCACTTCCTTTTGGAAACTTTTCACTTGCATGTTTGTTTTTAACACAACCTTCACAAACCTCTTTGTACTCTTCAATATTTGGCAAACCAACGGCCAATTTTTATGATGATAGTAACTTCAAAGTTTAAAATTTCAAGTGTCCATACCTAGGATGCTACAAGTAACTATTATATTCATATGTCATATTGGTAAGGATGATACTATGTTCTCCAAACTTTAATGAGAACATCTTATTCTTAGACATAGGTATAACTGTAACAACCTTATATCCTTGACTATTGTCCTAAATTATACAATGCTTATCATCAAACACCACCTTAAAGTCATTTTCACATTGATGTCCAACACTCAAAAAATTATGTTTCAACCTTGGGGTGTAATAAATATCATTAATACATTTGTTACCTTCTCTAGTATTAAAATTCATGGCTCATTTTGTTACAACCTCTAAAGATTTGTCATCACCAATTTTGATCTTAGTTTTGAAACTTCTATATATTGTCAAAAACAACTTTGGAAGACCCTAAATCTAGGTACAAAACCTATTTAAGACCATTTTCAAAATTTTCATATGAAATGAATAAATCTCATAGAGAAGGATCCTCATATTCATTAGCATAATTGACACTTTTGATTTCATTTTCTACTTTTAATGTACATTTAAATTAAAAGTGATCATGCCTATGGCATGAATAACATTGCAAGTCTACCTCTACCTTTTCCTCTTATAGTTTAACCACCTATTTTTCCTCAGTTTCTTCTTGAATAATTATGATTCCTATATTTATTTGTTCTTGGTTACTTTTTATTCTATCTTTACCTTGATCTTGATTAATTTTATTGCTAGTGATAACACCTTCATTCTTTGTGATATTTAATTTTGAGGCAAAAGCCTTCTCCTCAATTTATTTAAATGTGTCTCTTAGTCCTTATTCATGGGATTAAAGAGATATAACTAGGCAATCAAACTCAAGAGTACTCAGATATTTGTTTTCTTTAATGATGATGAGAATATGGTTATACCTTGTTTTAGAGACCTTAATACCGTTTTCAACACAATCTCTTTGTTCAACATTTCTCAAAGAGTAGCTATCTTATTGACCATATCATTTAATCTTACATATAAATCATCAACTTCTTATGTCTTTAAATTATCAAATTATCTCTTTAAAGTTTGCAACATATCCACTTTGACTTGTTCACTACCTTGGTAAGCTTCTTGAAAAGTCTTCCAAGGATCCTTGGATATGTTTGCACCTGTAGTTTTTTGAAATAAGATCTTACCTATATATGTTTGAGTATGAAGCAAATATTTCAAGTTCTTATTGTTAGCTTCCTTCTTGGATTATATCTTATTATTTGGAATAATGGCCCAATCAATTGGCCATTTATAACCACTTTTAAAAGCCCCCCATAAGCCTTTTCCTCTAAAAAAATGTCATCATATTGATGTTCCAATAATCGTAATAATTTTTACTAAATTTTTGAATGGGAAGATAGTTAGTGTTTGACATGATCAATTGTTAGAGAGATTTGGCAAAAAAAAAACAAAAAAACTACAAACCAGACCTTGTTTTGATACCAATTGAATATTTATTAATAAATTAAATACACCACTATTAAGCAAGGGATATACTGAGAGGGAGGGTGATTCAGTATATCATATATCTTATAAAATTTTACTTAATCAAATTAAACTTAACCATTCATTCAAGACATGCAATAAAATTGAAACAATAAACACCACACACGATAGAGAGAGATACAAGATTTTAACGTAGCAACCAAATGTGGGAAAAACCATGGATAAAAATATGAAGTAAATGAATGAGTACCAACTCAAACTATACTATTCACAAGCACGAACTTATAGGAGAACTAACCCCTTTGTTGGCACCAACACATCAACTATTCGTGAGTACCAACCCCTTTGTTGAGCACCAACACATCAACTATTTGTGAGCACCAACCCACAGGAACACCAACCACTTTACTGAACACCAACACAACAAATATTTATGAGCACCAACCCATAAGAGCACTAATAATTATTATGTATACCACATAACTATTTCTCAATGTTACTTTCTCAACAAATGATAGCACATTATTATATCTCTTTCTTTTTTCTCCTTTGCTCATCTAAGCTATAAATGACAATTATAAACCATGCTCTCTTTCACATATTATGAATGGCTTCTCAAGCCTTTATTTATAGCTTACCAAATGACCTTTGGCATTCACCCTTTGTGACCCTTCAATCCTAATGGAAAATGGTGCCAAACTTGTATGACCCTTAGAATTCTCTCATTTGAAAAGTCACATGGCGACACTTCATAAGCAAATATGTTCTTTTCCTTTTTGTCTTTATCTTGGTGACTTTTTGAATTCCTCAAAGATTCCATTCATGATAAAATGCACCCTTCCTCTTTTGTCTTCACTTGGTGACTCTTAGAATTCCTCAAGATGACCCTTCATGGGAAAATGCGTTCTTTCCCTCTTTTGTCTTTTCCCCATGACTCTTTGACTTCCTCATGGGCCCTTTTTTGACTTTATGTGATCAAAATTATATTTTTTAATATTAAATAAATATTAACACACATTAGCCAAGAAATGAACATTAAAAACACCATTAAATTCTATGGGGCCTTTGTCACAAATAATTCTTGACCTTTAACATCAATGACAATATTTCCAACAATCCCCTGCTTTGTCATTGATGGCAACCCCAAATTGAAACTACCACATCCTGATACCAGTACTACACATGCCAACATATATATATATATATATATATATATATATATATATATATATATATATATATATATATATATATATATGGCCCTTTTTTGACTTTATGCGATCAAAAATATATTTGTTAATATTAAATAAATATTAGCACACATAGCCAAGATATGAACATTAAAAACACCATTAAATGCTATGGGGCCTTTGTCACCAATAATGCTAGACCTTTAACATCAATGAAAATATTTCCAATAATCTCTTCCTTTGTCATTGATGGAAACCCCAAATTGATTCCTGATACCCGTACTGCACATGCCAACTTACCATAAAAAACATATAGTAATTCCCCCTTACTATATCATCTTATACCTATTCTCTATACTTGTTCTTGTACCTATTTTTGCACTTCTCCCCCTTTGGCATCAATGGCAAGGGGCCTATCCTGGAGCTGACACTTAGCTCCCCCTCAACTAATGCTAATCTTCAATGGTAGGAAGTAAAATAAATTACTTCGAACTCCTCTCATAGATCCTTAAATGTGTCCTTTGGTAATGCCTTTATGAAGATATCTGATCCTCTGAGAATTTGCAATCAAATCATCTAAATATTTTCTTCTAATTTCACAACTTTTTGCATAAAACTTTAATATGTATCCCTGATCACATAATTGACTTACACTCTATAGATTATGCTTAAGATCTTCTACATACAATACATTCTTAGTCTTGGTTTTACCATTATCCAAACTCAAAGTACCTTTTCTAGCTATATTGGATGTGGTTTTGTTTCCAAATTTCACTCTACCACCATTGATATTCTTTATATTTATGAACTTGCTTTTGTCTCCTGTCATGTGCCTCAAAAATCTATTATCAATGAACCATGGTTGTTCTTCATTTCTTGCATGCAAATCTATCTGAACTAACATAGAATCTTTAGGGTGTTTTTTCTGGCATGAATTTGTCTAACCTTTCTTCATGATGAATGGAGCTTTGAAACTTTAATCCATCTTTATTGAATCAAACATGCTTCTATAATGTTAGGCTATGTGTCCAAAATTATTTCACTTGTAACATATTATGGCCTCTTCATCCAATCCTGATAGAGAAACAAAAGATTTGTAGCTTCTGCTTGAATCTACATGAGTTTTCTTCTCTTTCTTTTTAAAATTGTTAGCTCTTTTCTAACATTCTATTTTCTTATGACCATATCCATTACAATAAAAACAATAACCATAAAAATAGAACCTATTTGTGTATCTTTCTCTTGATTATCTTTTTTAGTGTTGTTCCTTCTAGCTTTTTTTATTTGAGATGTTCTCTGTATTCTTCACTTCTTCCCTTTTTATTTTCTCTTTTGTAAGAGCTTCAACATAGCTCTTTTTCTTTTCAAATCTGATACTTGTCTTATCTGATATTAACTTTTGACTTTCTAATATCTTATTTAACATGTGCTATCCTCAAATTATAAATCACTAACTAATTTATCATTGAGTCCTTTCTCAATATCTTCTTTTAAAGAGGTAATTTCAATAACATACCTTTCACATTCTTCACTTACTTTTTAAAAAAATTCTATTATATATTTTTCATTCTTTTTTGCTTCTCCAAAGTGTGCTTGTAGATCTTTAATGATCTCCTTTGACCCCTTTTCAATTTTATCGATCTGAAAATTCAATCTTTGATTCTTCTTCTCAAGATCTTCTAATTATTCTAAAGCACAAATGAGTTCTCCTTCTAGATTCACCTCAGCTTTATCCTCACTTTCACCATGTTCTTCTTGATCATCTATACTTTTACTTGTGAAGGCATCTTCATGTATGGTCATGAATAGATTTTATTCTTCATCTGAGTCATTAACTCCACTATTTTTGACTGAACTAAGATCTTTAGAGTATAAAGTCTTATTCTTGAATCTCTTCTTGTATTTGCCTTTGAAGTTTTTTTTATATGTAGACTTTACTTTTTCATTGTCACCATTATTCTTATCTAGGAATCTATCTTCAAAATATCCAATCTTACCACATTTAAAACATTTAAATAGAAAATTTCCTTGATATTTACTTGTGCCCTTTTTAGGCTTTTAGATGAATAGAGCTCCATTGTCATCTTCTTCATCACTAGAGCTGTCACTTGATTCTTGAATCTTGGCTTTCTCTTTCTTTGATATCATAAAAGTAACTTCCCTCTTTGAGAGTTTTTCTTGTTTGATCTACATCTCATATGCCACAAGAATACCATGTAGTTCATCCATCCTTAGCTAGGCAAGATCATTCATCTCCTTGATTACCAAAATCTTTGCATCATATCTCATTGGTAGAGATCTCAAAACCCTTTATACCACTATTGATTCTTCTAACTTTTCTCCAAGGTCTAAAATATGATTAACTATTTTATCAACCCATAAAAGATAACTTGATATATTTTCTTCTTCTTCTATTTTCAAACTCTCAAAATATATTCTAAAAGTTTAGAACTTAGCTTGTTGAATCTTTTCATCACCTTTGTAAATATTTTCAAGCTTTACCCAAGTCTCATGAATAGATTTGCATTGTATAAATTTAACAAATTTTGATTCACACAAACCACATAAAATAATATTTAAATCTTTAGCATTATTTTTACTTGCCTTCTTTTCTATCAGAGTAGTCACAAGTGTCTATGGCTCTTCGTATTCCTCCAAAATTGCTTTCCAATTGTTGAACTCATCCTTATGCTCTAAAAATCATAATTTGTCCCATCAAATAAAGGTGCCTTAATTGTAAAAAAACCTCCATGTGATCTATCCATTGTGTTTTCCCTAATCTACCTTCAAGTTGTAAAACTCTTTCCAAAGGAACCTGCTCTGATACCAATTGTTAAGCACATGATATACTGAGAGGGGGTGAATCAGTATATCATATATCTTATAAAATTTTACTTAATCAAATTCAACTTAACCATTCATTCAAGATATGTAATAAAATTAAAATAATAAACACCACACAAGATAGAGAGAGACACTATATTTTAACATAGAAACCCAATGTATAAAAAACCATAGAGAACAATATCAAGTAAATGAATGAGCACCAACTCAAACTATAATATTCATAAGCACCAACTTGTAAGAGAACCAACCCCTTTTTTTATCACCAACATAGCAACTATTCGTGAGCACCAACCCACAAGAGCACCAACCCCTTTGCTGAGCATCAACACAATAACTATTCATGATCACCAACCCATAGGAGCACCAAACACTATTGTGTACACCACAAAACTATTTCTCAATGTTGTTTTTTCAATAAATGATAGCACATTATTATATCTCTTTATTTTATCTCCTTTTCTATTCTAAGCTAGATATGACAATTAAAAACCATGCTCTCTCCCACATATTATAAATGGCATCTCAAGCCTTTATTTATAGCTTACCAAATGACCTTTGGCATGCACCCTTTGTGACCCTTCAATCCTCATGGAAAATGGTGCCAAACTTGCATGACCCTTCGAATTCTTTCATTTGAAAATTCACATGGTGACCCTTCATATGTAAATGTGTCCATTCCCTTTTTGTCTTTGTCTTGGTGACCGTTTAAATTTCTCAAAGTGTCCCTTCATGATAGAATGTGCCCTTCCTCTTTTGTCTTCACTTAGTGACTCTTGGAATTCCTCAAGATGACCCTTCATGGGAAAATACTTCCTTTCCCTCTTTTGTCTTTTCTCCATGACTATTTGACTTCCTTATGGGCCCTCTTTTGACTTTATGAAACAAAAAATATATTCGTTAATATTAAAAAAATATTAACACACATTAGCCAAGATATGAAAATTAAAAACACCATTAAATGGTATGGGGCCTTTTCAACCAATAATGCTATACCTTTGACATCAATGACAATGTTTCCAATAACCACTATTTATAAAAAACAAAAAAATTAATAACAAATAATTAACAAATAAGATTTCATATACATTGTAGAAAATTTAGATCAACACACTCTTTTTATTAATTTTTTTGGTTCTTATTCTCATTTTGTTTAATAAAAAATTTTCTAATACAATGTATTTATAAAATTTCATGTGAACCTATTTTTTCATTAATAAATAGATTATTCTAAAACTATCTAAAAGATTTAAACAAAACTACTTGCATAAAAGACAAAGTACCTAGCCATTGCATGACTTTATTATTTTGAAATTTTCCTAAAGACACTATACTTATATAGAGTAATTGCATGAATTTATTTATCTCTAAATTTAGCACACAACAAAAAAATTCTAACACATTAAATCATACTTATCCGATTCACTTTTGCTTTCAATCAATTTTATTTGTCTCTAAATTTAGCACTCAAAAACACTTATCTAATACACTGAAGCACATTTATCTACATCTCTTTTTCTTTCAATCAATTTTATTCATGTTTATTTAATATTTTTAAATATATAAAATAAAACATATAAAAACTAGAAAAAAGAAACTCATAGCTAATTATGTAGTATTCATAACCAAAAAATTCAGAATGAAAACAGAATTGCTTCTTAAAATTATTCTACCCTTTCTCAATAATAATAAAGATCTAATACAATGTATTTATTAAATTTCAAGTGAATATTATCTTCAAATAAATAAATAAATCATTCTAAATTTGTTTAGATAATAAAAATAAAACAACTTTCATGAAAATAAACTAAACTTATTTAAAGCCTTTAATGACTGTATTATTCTTAAATAGTTTAACTAAATATCAAATCGATTATTAAATAAATTACACGATCTATTGCATGATTGTATATGTTGTATAACTTAGACTCAACAACACATTAACCAAATTTCTCCCCTTTATGTTGAGTGGACTAATAACTTGATCTTTCAGTTTTAAAAATATAAGTTTTTCAATATCTTTATTGAATGTATCTATAACCTGTTCCTCAATCTTTATATACTTCAATTCTACATCTTTCTTCTAAACCAAATCTCAAATAAAATGGTGCTTTAAATAAAAATTATTTGACCTCTTGTAATGGATTGGATTCGTAGTTAGTTTGATAGCGCTTACATTATCATAAAAAATCACTATAGGTTGATTTTATTTTTCACTAATTTCTTATAAAATCTTTCAAAGCCATTATGTTTGTGTACCCGCTAAAGTGTCTGTAATATATTATGCTTCTATAGATGAAATAATAATTAAACTTTTTTTTATTTTAGCTCGATGTAACCAAACCAGAACTATATAAAAAATAATTCATAGATGTTGACTTTCAGTCACCCAAATTACCTCCCCATTTAGTATCACTAAAACAAAAAATTCAAAATTTTTAATAGCATAATAATGAATACCAAATCCATTATTACTTTTCACATACCTCAAAATCCTCTTGGCTACCTTCATATGAATTTTAGATGGATCAAACATATACCTTGAAGCAATGGAAATTGAATACATAATATTTGGTCTTGTGTTAGTTATAAACATTAAGCTTCCAACAATAATTTTATAAGTTGTCTCATCAACTCTTTCAACACCATCTTCTCTACATAGCATAAATCTATAAGTAGTTGTAGTGGAGACTAGTTCACAATCAACCATATTGAATTTATTCAGCATATCATTTGCATACTTTGTTTGACAAATGAAGATGTCATATTTACTTTGATGAACCTCCATCCTTAAAAATTATTTCATGAAACCTAAATCTTCCATTTCAAATTAAATCATCATAGTTATTTTCAATTGATCCTTTATCTTATAATTGATGCCCATATACAACAAATTATCAACATAAAAACTTACAATAAGTATATCATTACCTTATTATTTGTAGTAAAGAGTAGGTTCATTTTTAGTTCTTTTGAATCCATTCTACTTAAAATATCTATCAATCTTAGTGTACCATGCTCTAGGACCTTGTTTGGGGCCATACAAATCCTTATTTAACTTGTAGAATTGGTCTTCTTTACCTTGTACTAAAAACCTTTGTGGCTTTTGTACAAAGACTTCTTCTTCTAAGTACACATTAAAGAAATATTTTTTCATATCCATGTGATGTATGCTCCATTTCTTTTGAGCTTCTAGTGAAATCACCATTCTATTAGTATCTTGTATTTCAACTAATGCCCATGTATCTTCATAATATATGACATATATTTGAGTGAAACCTTTTACAACTAGATATGCCTTATGTCTTTTAACACTACCATCACTAAATATTGTACTTAGTCTTGTAGACCCATTTAATACCAATACATTTCTTATCATGTGGAAGTTATATAAGTTCCCAAGTATCATTATTATAAATTAAATCCATTTCTCTTGCATTGTTTGTACCCAAACATCATTAGTATATGTATATTCAAAACATGATGGTTCAAAACCCACTTGTCTAATTAAAGAATAATTTAATGTCTTAGCTCTTGGACATTATTCATGTGTTTGGCTTCTTTCACATTGATAAATTTCACTCAAGATTTTTAAATTCCTTGAAGCAGTAGGACTTGAAGCTAGAACTGTGCTTGGAATACATGTACTAGATGGGGGCTACTTAATGGACTCGTATCACTTGGCACTAAAGTACTAATGGGCTGCTCATTAGTAATATCATTATAAATACCATCAATACAAAATATTTAGACTTATCATTATTATCTTCATCTTTCTCATGACCATACACTCCCCCTTCATAAAAAATACCATCTCTTTACACAACTATACTATTAGTGATAGGATTATAAAGCCTATAAGCTTTGTTTTGTTCATTGTACCTGATAAAATACAAGAACCACTCTTTGAATCTAACTTCTTTATTTTCTTATTATCTACATGAACATAGGTTAAACAACCAAAAACTTTGAAATATTTAACATTAAGATTCTTTGTGCACCATGATTCATATGGATTCATATTTTCAAGTGCACTAGTGGGACTTCAATTGAGAATATATACTGCTATATCTATTGAATCACCACATAAAAGAGTTTTTTAATCCATTTTTTTATAACATTCTCCTTGCCATTTCAACAACTATATGGTTCTTCCTTTCATCCCACCATTTTAATGAAGGTGTATGCAGTTGTGAGTTACATTTTTGATTCCATTAAGATCACAATAATCCATAATACCTTTTGAACATAATTCATCTCCATAGTCAGTCCTTAAGAACTTTAGTTTCTAACCAATTTCATTCTCTACAAGGAATTAATATCTCTTAAATTTATCAATTGTTTCAATTTTTTACTTCAAAAAATAAACCCAACACTTTCTCAAATAGTCATCAATAAATGTAATGATATATGATGACTTGCCCCAAATTTTTACTTGCATAGGACCAAAAATATCAAAGTGAACCAATTGAAGTGGATGATAAGCCCTCCATGTACTAATTTTTGTAAACTTTTTTTTATTGAATGTTTACCTTTAACACATCCTTCATAAACTTCCTTATGATATTCAACCTTTGGCATACCAAAGACCAATTCTTGTGCTGTTAACAACTTCAAACTTTGAAAATTAGAGTGTCCATACCTGAGATGCCATAACCAACTTTTATCTTCATATGCCATATTTGCAAGGTTGTTACTATGTTCCCCAAAATTTAATGGGAACATTCTATTCTTAGACATAGGTATAATTTTAACAACCTTATTTCTTTGATTATTTTCATATATTGTGCATTTCTTATCATTAAAAACCATCTTATAGTTCTTTTCACATAGCTATCCAACACTTAGCAAATTATGTTTTAACTTTGGGGTATAACAAATATCATTAATAATTTTCTTAGATTCTATAGTATTCACCTTCATAGTTCCTTGTACTGCAACCTCCAAAGATTTGTCATCACCAAGTTTGATATTAGCTTTGAAACTTCTATCCACTATAGAAAACAACTCATTATTCCCTAACATATGATTGGCACACCCTGAATCTAGATACAAGACATCATTAAGATTGTTTTCAACTTTTTCATATGAAATGAATAAATTACATGGAGAAATATCATCATCCCCATTAACATAATTAGCACTTCTATATTCATTTCTTGCTTTTAATCTACATTCCCTTTCAGAGTGACTATACCTGTAATAGTAATAAAATTGAATTTTTTTCTTATCATATCTACCTCTACCTCTTCCTCTTGAAATTAAACCACCTCTTCTTCTTTTGTATTTTCTTGAATAATTATAATTCCTATCTTTTCTTTGTCCTTGATTGCTTTTGCTATTGTCTTTGCCTTGGACATGGTTGTTTTTGTTGGTAGTGTTAGTACATTCATTCTTTGTGATCTTTAATTTTGAGGCAATAGCCTTCTCATTACTTTCATTTAGTGTGTATTTGAGTCTTTCATTGTGGGACACGAGATCCCACCAAGTGATCAAACTTAGGAGTAGACAAGTTTTTTCTTTCTTCAATAATGATGGCAACATGGTTTCAGCTTGGTGTTATAGACCTTAACACCTTTTTCACCACAACTTCTTTGTTCAACATTTCTCTAGGTGTAGCCATCTTGTTGACTACATCCTTTACTCTGACATAAAAATCATCCACACTTTCATCATCCTTTTGCACCTTCAAATTTTCAAGTTCTCTCATTAATGTTTGCAATCTAACCACTTTGACTTGCTCGCTACCTTGCTAAGCTTCTTGTACAGTCTTCTAGACATCTTTAGCTATTTTTTGTACTTGAAATTCTTGGAAATAGGCTCTTGCCTAAATTTTTTTGAATATGAAATAAAGCTTATGAGTACTTCTTTTTGGCTTACCTGTCATTACCTAGAATAGTGGTCCAATTAGCTGGTTCATCATAATTAGTTTTTACAATCTTCCATGATTTTTTTCCTATCACAAGAGTCATCATCTTGATACTATAATAATCATAATTATTTCCACTAAATTTTAGAATGAGAAAATTGTTAGAATTTGACATTATCAATTGTTATGAAGATCTGAAACAAAAACTAACAACACAAACCAAGCTTTGATACTAATTGAAGATTTTTAAATATATAAAATAAAACTCTTTATAAAAAAAAAAAAAAAAAAAAAAAAAACATAACAAACTATGTAATATGCATAACCAAAAAATTCAAAAAGAAAAAAAAATTGCTTCTTCACATTCTTTTACTTATTCTCCTTAATAATAAAAGTCTAATAAAATATATTTATTAAATTACATGTAAACATACTTTTCTAATAAATAAATAAATCATTTTAAATTTATTTAAATAATAAAAATAAAACAACTTACATAAAAATAAACTAAACTCATTTAAAGCTTTGAATGACTTTATTATATTAAACATAGTTTAACTGAATATCAAATAAATTGTATGATCTATTCATAATCGTATCTCCTCAACAACTCAAATAAATTGCATGATCTATTCATGATCGTATCTGCTCTAGAACTCAGATTCAACAACACTTTAACTAACATTTATCTCGTTTCCATCTAGGGGACAATGAATGTTCGGGGCATAATGGCCGCGACAACACAATTTTCTGCATGTTCTGCACATGATGAGTTCCCTAGATGTTCTTCCCATTACCAGCCGCCTTTTGAAGAGTGTATGGAGATTATGGGTAACTCAAAAGGAGGGTTCAAGCGCCAGAGATCCTCTCTTGGGTTAGAGCTTCTTGTTGTTACAGACAATAATTTTACACGAGTTTTCCGAACTATCAAAAGACCTTGTGTGGCTTCGATGGTTTGATTTTAAGCATTCAAATCTTCCTTCATGGCTTTCATTGAACAATTTAAGAGTTTTAGAGCTTTACGGTGCTTCCAGCTTACAAAAACTGTGGGAAGATTATGCGCATGTAAGTGTCTTGTTTTGCTACTCTTTTTAGAAGAATATTTCGAATCATGCTTTCCTCTAATTAAATGTAATGAAAATCGGCTGCAGCCTCCTTCACAGTTGAGAGAGTTAATTATTACAGCTACCAGTTGGGGCAACAATTTGGAAAGATTTCCAAGTTCAATATCGCATCTGAGTCATTTGAAAAAGATTGCCCTGATTGGTTATCTTGGAGACGAGTTTCGCATTAAAAGACTGCCAGAAGAGTTTTGTGATCTTCAATCACTGGAGCACCTGGAGCTCCGACATTGCAAAGTACTGTCATCGTTACCCACTCGTTTTGGGGAGCTAGCAAATCTACAACATATAGATTTGTGCTCTTGCGAGGAATTGAGAACCTTGCCAGCTTCTTTTAAGCAGCTCAGACACCTGCAATATCTTGATTTATCTGGTTGTAAGAAGCTCACCTTGCCTTTAGACATTTTACAAAACGTGACACAGCTGCAGGATTTCTACATTTCAGGATGCCGGAAAGTGCAAGAATTGCCTCATCACATCACAAATCAGGCGTCCCTGAGACAGCTTCATATGCAAGATACCAGTTTAAGGGATGTACCCAGCAACATCGGTCAACTCAGCAAATTGGAAGCCTTGAAAATTGGAAGTCCACTGCTGACGAGCTTGCCAAGCACTCTAGGGGATTTGTCCAGCTTGACTCATCTTTTTATCAACGACTGCCTCAACTTAGAATCTTTACCCGAGTCTGTGGAGCGTCTAAATTTTTTAGAACATTTATGCATGGAGTCCTCAGGAGTCAAGTCTTTACCAAAAGGATTTAGGCAGCTAATTAACCTTCAGACTTTGGAGATCTCTGGATGCCCAATCAGCGAACTGGATTTTGGGTCAGTATCTTCATCTTGCTTGCCCATGCTCAAGCTTATAAATCTAAGCGAAACGCTGCTGACCAGTATATCGATTTCCGAAAACTTTTGTCCTAGCCTTGAAACTATCCAACTTAAGCAAAACGACCATCTAATGGAGATTAAAACCCTTCCAAGATCAGTCAAGAATATAGAATTGTCGGAATGTAAGATACTGAAGAGCATTCCCGATCTAACCCTTCAATGGGACATATCTGGATGTCCGGAGTTAGATGTCCTCTCACGTTTTGGAGGTTCATCTTCTACAGTTGCTAGGGGCTAGGCTCTTGTTTCTTGTCAGCTTGTATCAATGCATTTTAAAAAATTTGCTGAATTGGTGGCAAAATAGCCATACCAAATAATGATAGCCATACCGCTTTAATGTTTTGCTTGAGGTTCCCTGGTGTTTCATCGGCAACAGGAACTAAAGACCTAGCCAAATCAGTCTCACCATTGACATTTTCTTTTTCAACTTCGTAATTATATTATTCAAGAATATTCGTAAAGGATGAAACAAAACTATTTTTGAGTTATCAAAATTGAGCATTTGCTGATCGTAGATGACATTAATTCATCAGGTCCGAGCATTGAAGAATGTGTGCATTAATCATTCTACATAAGACTGGATTAACTTTCAACCAATATTTTTTCCTTTTTGGGGTCATCCATGAAAACTTGAAATCTATCACAGAGATTATGCTTTCACAGATCCTGATAATTAAACAAAGTTTTTTAGATAAAAATTGTATTAAATATTTAATCGACGTTCGGATTACATGACATGATCCATCTTAAAAAAACAACTGATTAAAGTTCTTTATAATGAATAATTATGAGTATCACAGCAATGTCTGTTAGGTTGAATTAAAAAATCTCACACTTGTAAAAAGTAAGTTGTCATAAAACGCAAACCAAAAGGATAAAATTGTAGTAACATAAAAGTTTTTTTCTTTCTTTTACCTATAATTTTTAATTATTTTTTCTATTTCTATAATACTTTAATAATGTATTTGTATTTTAACATTTATTTGTTTTTTTTAAAATGACTCTATTTATTAATAATTACTATGACTAACAGTAGACTAATAAAATTGAGAACTTATAATCCTACCACTTTAGTCCAAAAATACCTATTAACAAGAATGAATTAGCGAATTAATTAATTATATAAATTAAATATAATTCTATTTTATACTATTATAATAGTAAACTAATTCAAACAGTTTTTTTTAAAAATATTAAATTGTAATTATAATAGTGTAAGTAAACTAGTAATTTCAAAAATATTTAGAGGACATGCAAAAATGTCAAAACCTTGAATGGGGTGGAAAGGGAATAAATATAGGACTGTATTTTCTATTAATACTCAATTCTTGTGGTGTTCTCCAATTATCATTGTAGGGGGTCCCCTTAGTTGAAGTGTCTCAGATCAAAGCTCTTAGATATTTTAGATAGGGTATACATATTATTATTGATCATTGATGACAACACATTTAGTTGAAGTGTTCTCCAATTAAGATGATTTGTGTTGATATTATTAGATTTTTTAGATAGGGTCCATTTCATTCAGACTGACCGAACGACGAATATAAGTAGATAATGGAGAATGGATAATGGATTAGGGTTTCAATGGTTTTTAGTGGCTGCTTACAACATCATGCCAAGGGTTTAGCAGTGATTGAGTCATGGCGACGACATGAACTTCCTTGCAATAGCAGTGAATGTAAGTTATGGCACCAGGGGTGTATGCAGTTAATGGGAATCACACATTTTGGTTTATTATGATGGCTCAATATGCTTGGAAGTAGATTTATTCCTTCTTCAAAACATTAAGGCTTAAACCAATTTTTTGGAAGATTATTATTTTTAGGTATTTTTACATGGTTCTTGAAAAATATAATTAAATTTAACATATGTTTTATATTGAATTTATTTTTCAACTTTGGAAAGATAGAAATTATGTAGTATTCAATCATGAGAAAATTGATGAAGAATTTTCTATTCCTAATAGATTTTCTTACATATTTAATTTAATGTTTTACATCTAGGCACTGGTATATAACGTGGATTTAGACATGGAACACCTGCAAACCCTGTTCGGACATAAGGCATATGCCACTTGTACTATTTTAAGAGTTCATCTTCATTTTCTAGACATGAGTCTTTAAAAAGATCCCAAGGACACATGGACTATGATAGAGGATGGTGCAATTCTCATATCCACTCAATTAGTTTCACTCCTCCCCATTGTAAACATTCATCTTCTGATGGTCAAATGGAGTAGCATTCCCTTCATGATGGTGGTTATAGTAGTATAGGATTTGATGCATAGGGAAAATTTCCTTACCTTCATATTCATATTTTAATTCCTAATTACAAGCCAAAGAAGAAAATGAAGAAAATACTATTCCAAAATGTCAGGACCCTATATTTGATACTTTGCACCCTCCTAGTGGTGGTTTGAGGGATAAAATTTATAATCCACCATCACCTCCTCCATCGACAGATTGGTTGTGCTAGTGACCTAATTTATTATGAAACCTAATGTACACACACACACACACACAGAGAGAGAGAGAGAGAGAGAGAGAGAGAGAGAGAGAGAGAGAGGAGAGAGAGAAAGATATATGTGTGTGTGTGTGTGTGCGTGCGCGCGCGCGCGCGCGCGAGCGTGTGTGTGTACACACACACATATGTATATATAATATACGTATACATATACATACATACATACATCTGTGTCTGTGTGCGTGCGTGTGTATATATATATATATATATATATATATATATATATATATATATATATATATATATATATATATATATATATATATATATATATATATATATATACATATATATATATATCTATATATATATATATATGCACACACACACATGCATGTGTGTGTGTATCTATATCTATGAATGTATGTATATATGTGTGCATGCATGTGTGTGTATATACATACATATACATATATACATATGTGTGTGTGTGTGTGTGTGTGTGTATTAAAAGGATTCATGCTTTTGTAGGGAACCACTCTTAGGGAACAAGTCCAAGGATGGGCCTTATACATTTATATTTATATACACCTTTATCTAATCATTATGGCACTTGATCGAACAAGGAAAAAAATATCTAAAAATTGCTGCACACCTAGATGGCCAACTTGAAGGAATGGACCTCGAGACCCCCCATATGTAGCACATAGCTCATCTCCACTTGAACTAGCCTGTTGAGCTTACAGGTTGCAGAAAGAGTTTCAAGGGGAACCCCCTGCCTAACAATACCTTAGTCACCGCATAGGGGATACAACCTTATGGCTAATCATTTTGGTACCTGACCCACAAAGCCTAGTGTAAGAATGACTCTATAGAGGTGTCTAGTGTAATGATTTGACCTTGAGACCCCCCACTTGCAACACTCAACTCACCACCACTAGGTTGTGGTGTGTGTGTGTGTGTGTGTATGTGAAATTATCACTTGGATGTGAGCACTTGGTCTTATTTAATATATTGTATTATTGTGGCATTAAAATTTTAAAATTTTGTCTTAAATTTTTAATTTTATATTGGTTGTGTAGGATATTTATTTTCCTACCATATAAATTTCATAGTTGTTCTTTATACATTGGGGAGATTTATCCCACATATATTTGGATGTTTCTTCCTTGCATTTCTTCTACCTATTTTGGGGAAGTTAGTCCCACATGCATGGCATGCTTTGGATTCACCTAACTTCCACCTATATGTATATCCCTTTGTGAGATTTATCATGATGGAATATTTAGAGTCTTGTGGATTTTGGTGAGCTATTTAGTTGTGAGTTGTGATGGCTTTGAGAGATGTGAGTTTCAAGCCTTTGTTATGCAATCCATCTCCATTTTTGAATACATCTATTATTATTTCTACTCATATCTTGATTTCCAACTTCAAAATATTTATGTGTTCAATCTTCTTGTCATCCATCTTAGACATCTATTTTTGGGTAAATATTTCATGGTATTGGAGCTTCATGTGATGGTAAGAAACAATGAATTACTTGTTAATTTTTAAAATCTTTAGTGGATTACTATTTGTATTCTCCAAAAATTGTTGAGTGAAAACCCACATTTATGTATGTTGCATATGTGGTTCATTCCTCTAACTATCATATGACATTTATATTAATGCTTACAATTATTTTGTGTTTAATTCAAACTTGCATGAGTTTGTTTCTAGTTGTACAAGGTATGTTTTTATATTTGAAAGTCTTTCAAATATTTCATTGCCTTGGTTAGGAAACATGATTTCCATCTTCTAGCTATTTTGTGTCAACCCAAAGTCTTGTAGTGAGTTCAACATTTAGATCATAGTGTTTCAAACCTAGAGCTTTTTAAAAGGTAAAATTTGGCTATTGGAATCATCTATGAGATTCTTATAAGACTTGATTCTTGTTGGTCATATCATTCTATGCTACCATCAAACCATAAAGACATCATCGAGTGGCTACCAATCACTATTTCAAGCCTTATCTTGGCCTTCTCAACTATTTCTCATTATGTGAAATCCTCCTCTTGTCTATAGTTACCACTCATTAGGACATCCATTAGCTCACTGGTATCCATTTACAAACCACTCCATGGCCTCTCCACTTCCAACACCCAGCTCCCTACATGTAGTCCAGTCTGGTATTCAAATATCAAGGTCTCCTTACACCTTTCACACTGGGTTTAGAGCTTGGAAAACACCTTTTATAATTAAATCATGGTATTCTAAGTTTTAAGTGGTTCTGATGTATATTTGCATGGTTTTCGTAGGTATAAAGGTTAAGTGGTGAACAATATTATGGGAAGGTGATTTTTTTATTTCTCACATGGGGAAAACTTAGTGGGGAACATTACATTTCAAGCTAGAGAATATTTTTATTAAAACTAGTTCTAATGTAGATCTAGAATAGGAAGGAATAAAATTAGAAGAATATTCTATAATAGTCTCCAAATTCTATATTACATGTATTTGTAACCACATACACTTGTATTAACTTGGGATAGTTGCATTGATGCTAGTGTCTTAGTTGGATGTAGGTGTTAAATATGGAATAAATTCTAAAATAGCATGTTACTACCTAAATGATTCTAGGTTCATAATTTCCTTCACTTTGGTGCATTCACATCTGGGTCATGAAATGTCACTCCTTGTTAAATTATCAAAACCCTACTTATTCATCTTCAAAGTGGCTATGGAATAAATGGGTTGATGGGAACATGGTGTCAAACTTACCCAAAAGACTCTTATGTTAATGAGCATTGATTACATAGATAATACTCTGAATAAGGCCTTAGAATAATATAGTTATCCCCTATGTGTTGGTCTATGTGTGAATAATGTAATATGTGATAATAAAATACAATAGTGACCTAACTTGTAACTTGGAAAACATAGCTCTTGGTCTAATCCTTTAGTAATTCAGACTTGTAGATGTGTAATCCCTATAAAATATATATAAATATGATAAAATATGTAGGATTTTCTCATTTAAATGTTCTTTGATTGCTTTTTGGTTTTAATTTAGGTATGTGTTAGATCTTTTGTAATTAAAAATTGAATGAAGGTTGATCTTATATTTATATCAACCCCTTTGGAGAATATTTTAAATAATGTTACTTAGGCCAACCATTAGGATAAATTTATTTTAAAAATTATATGACTTTAAGGAGCTAGACACTTGCATCAGATAATGACACTTACGTCAATATAGGCATCTGACTATGATGCAACTTTATGTGAAGTAGAAAAGTAAGTATAGGTTTAAAACTTGTAGAAGTGGAAGATAAGCATGTTTTTACCATTATGGGAAAAATAAAAATCTTAGGTCATCAAAATAATAATGGTGATACAAATAGATTGTCCAAACGGAAAAATAGAAATATGATGTGAGACTTGCATAAGCGGGATATGTCTAGAATTGATAGGAATAACTAAGGTCTGATTTTTCTAAGTATACAAAATCAAGGTGTTATATGGTTCATAAATATCATCTACACAATAATTTTTTTTACTACTCTTAAATTATAAAACATATTATGGTTATGTGGCTAACCCAATGGCATATGTTGTAGGAGATTTATAGTAGATAGTACATGGCTAACTAATGAGACCTTGTTCACTAAAAATACTTCATTTGGTAGGTGATAAGTGGTACAAGAGAGTAGCGATGTTGATGATGAAGATGATAAATATGTAGATTCTAGTTTTAAATAATCAATGAGTGAAAACACAAATGACAATATATTGTTCATGGATGAAGATAGATTAAAAATTTCTTGTGATCACCTTGAAGAAGAATTAGAGGAACTAGAATAGATGAATGAAGAGGATAAAATATATGCATCCAAAATAATCCTAATGTGTGTTATTTTTTATAAACCTAAATATGTAATTTATGAGGATTAATGGGAAATATTCAAACATTCCTATCAAAATCATAAATAAGAGAAACCACAATGTGCAAAGTAGAACATGGATGTCCATGTGAACAAGAAAAGTTGGCAGTGTTTAAACCTGAAGATATTTCACCTCAAAATAACTTTGATCATGATCCATTTGGTGAAAACTTGAATGATACAATGAAATAACATCCTCAAATGAATAATAATTCATGCACCTTGTTGATGTCAACAAAGAGGATGAATATTAGGGTGTTTTAATACTCATGGTAGAAAGAGAACAACCAAAAATTAATTTCATGAATCAATTGCCTTAAAGAACACATATTAACTAGTTTGGGAATTCAAATTATTTTGGTATGTGAAATTACTCATGATTATTCTTATTTGTAGTTTACTATATGGGTAGAGGTATTTATCAAACCTTTTTCCAATTATCATTCACAAATCAAGCACAAGTGTATTTATAAATTTATCACTGGGAGATTACTTAGTCTAAGTGAAAACATCATGGATAAGAGTCTTTGGGATAATTTTCATGAGATAAAAATTCAATATCATCATAAGTATGACATTATCTGGACTTGTACATAGTTTTGCCTTTGTATATATTTCCCTTTGTTTTGTTTGTTTTATTTTCATTTTCTCTTTTTATTTTCATTTTTATTTTTTTTGGTTAATTTTTTGGTTATTTATTTTCTTGGGATATACTAATCTCTATTTATAACTTGAAAAAATTCCTTTGTTTTTAGTCCCATGGGTACCTCATTGATCATGAAAATAAATATGGGTTTATCACTCAGTAGTGACAATGGTGATTTCGTCCTTAAAATTTGTTTATTTTGTGATGGAAGGTTTTATTTTAAAGACCCATTTCAAATGTTTAAATAACTATGTGTGTTCTAGTGTTGTTCATGACTAAGTATTCTTGGGTAAATTGTTTGACTTATGAACATACCCTCTTGAATCCTCTCACAAAAATAAATTTAATTATTTATGGGTTTTCTTAGATGAAACTATTGTAGGCAAGTTCTAGATATAAAAATATATAATTTTACCTCTTGATCACCATGGTGGTACCCAACCTGGGATTGAGATGCTAAAATGAGAAAAGTTAAAAATAAAGAAAAAATAAAATATATTATCATAAAAACTCAACTTCTAGGTGATTCAAGTAACCTCTATAATGGATATGAATGTCTAGATGGTAGTAGAGTATGGCCTTGAGTGGGATCATATGCATCTCTATCAGGGTTATAGAAGCTTAGATGGTAGAGGATTGATGTCCAAGAAATCATCTTGGGGTACAATTCACTAGCTTGATGATATTGGCTATAGTAACTAGTCTATGTGAAGTCCATGAAAGGGAATGAACACACATGTACACAATAGTTAATGTGAATATCATATTTTATATTCATCCATTCCTATCTTACACTTTCAATAATTTGTTCACATTTCATGCACTATTATAACTTGATATTCTGGGTCTGTAGACATGTTTATTTAATTTCAAAATACTTAGGAGTATTTTCTAGTAGATTCATCTTTTTTGTTGCTTACACAATGTGCCCTAATTTATATTAAAATTAGGGTACCACTTTATGATTTGATTTTGGTCTCACTTATTGTGGTCTAATTGAGTTTTGCATTCCTTGTGTGTAGCTTGTTATATTTCCAAATGTATTATCATCATTTTAAAATTTCTTGATTGTCACATAATTTTAGGTCTTGTAACCTATCCCATTACATCTACCACATCTGAGCCATAATTTTTCATGTATATCACCTCTAAAAAAAGTGATTTCTTGACCTCCATATTTGCGGGAGCAAGTTTGAGCACATAAGTCTTGGGACATGAGTTTGGGCACAAAAATATGGCACAAATTTTGGGCATGAAAGTCTAGTACAAAAGTATGGGCATGAGAGTCTAGAAATAAATTATTGACATGAAAATATTGACATGAGAGTCTAAAAAAAAAAATTGACATGAAATTCTTTGCACGGATGTTAGGCACCAGATTCTAGCATGAAAGTCCTGAAATGAGAGTTTGGCACAAACGTATTGGAATAAACATCTTGGTGCATGAGTTTAGCCACCAAAGTTTGGCACAAAATTTGGGCATGAAAATATGGTACAAAAATATGGGAACAAAAGTATTGGCACATTAATCTAAGAGTAAGGGTTTGAATGTGAAAGCATTAAATGATTTAGTATATTATTTTTTATTTTTTTAATAAAAAATGAATTTATTTAAAATTTTCATTTGAGCACTAAAGTGGATGAAAACATGTTTCTAGACATAATTATCACATTGAAGATCTATTTTATAAGATGTTAATGGTGTCAATAAGTTGACATCACTGACATCATGGTGACATGAGTCTTGTATGGGGAAATTCTAAATTTTAAAACATTTGATAATGTGATTTAATCATGTTACTTTTAAACATCACATTTTTTTTTCTTATTTTTGGGAAATGTGACATTTATTTTTTTAATTTAGTAGTATTCAGTGGGAGAGAATATGTACCCACTTAGAGAAAATTAATTCACTAAAAGATAAAAATCATTATCACAAACTTCATTAATACTGAATCAGGTTCCAAAATGTATGGAAGAATTACACATACAGAGCGGTTGATGTGTAAGAAAAGTATTGGTCAGTTTTTTGGCCATAAAGTTTAAACCATTATTTCATTTCACATACCATTTACAATTTTGGATGTCTCATTCCATCCTATTCATAATGATATAAGGCTTAAATATTATAAATTCAAGACCTATTTAACTTATTTAGTATAGTTTTGTAGTCTTCCTTTGGCATGCACAGACTATAGACTACTGGTTCTGCCACATACTATTTCATCATCCATCCTACTTGTACATTTAGTGATGACCTAATGGTTACTACTAAATTTGTGTGGTTATTTCAATCTTGTGACTCTAGGATATTTGGCCATGACCTACTAGATCAACCATATAGTCCTCAGTTAATGACCCACTTGTCAGTTTAGCCTCACCATCCTCAGATCATGGCACAATTGTTGGCTTGATGAATTATGGGTTTGAAGTAGTTTTCACCTGACTGTGACCCAAACCTTTTGATCAACACCTCTAGTTATACTATGACATGGATCTTGATCACCTTATATATTTGAACCTATGGGTTCAACCAATTGTCATTTATGACTGAGATCTATATCACCTTCTGTACTAGGAACTTAAATGATTGTACTCACCCACATAGATCCATAATTACTTAGGATAATAGTGTTACTTATGCATGCATGTAAAATTTACACTAGCAAGGCATATGACTATTCATGGGTAAAATGGTGTCATTTTTAGGGTGACATCACTCCTGTATCAATCAAATCAATCAAGAGGGGAGTATTAATCCTCATCCTTAGTCCCTAGTCACATGGAAATTTATCCCTTGGTCATAACAACCCAAGGATTAACATTTTCCATGGAAATTTGAGTAAAATATTTTGCAATCCCAAAATTTTCATTTTGCAAGGTGATGCTTTTTAAGCATTTCAAACTCACATAATTTTCATCCTATATCTCCTCTTTAGGCATCATTTTTTTAAAAGTGCTAGTTTTTTCGAGGTCTATGTATTTATTCTATTCTTGAGCCTTATAAAATTGATCCTCTATAGTTTTGGGTGGTTAAAATTTCTTCTTCCTTTTTTCATGCTTGTGTTGCTTCTATATACATGTTGATTATATATGGACTTAAATGTGTTGATTGTGAACAAACTCAATAATAAAGTACTAACCTATGTAACATTTGGGTAATATGGTGACTATTACATAGATTGGCCATTTAAATGCATTTTTGGTTGTGTCTAACATCCATCACATTGAGCGTGCGTGATTATTTGTGGTTATGTTGACTCACCTATCTCCAATTGGGAGATACTAGATGAGGATACTTGATTATACTCCATTTATTCTTCTTGAAAATACCAACTATACTTGATGGTAGATATACATAGAACATTTTCTCATGGAATAATACCTTATTCCATTTTTATATGGACAAAGTTTTACTCCCACTGACCCTTTTCAATACAATGGCTGGGCCAACTCTTGTGACTATGTCTATGGTCACTTCTTGATGCACATTTTATGGGATCTACATCACCATGTGGATCAAAAAGAGTGTCTATCCATTGTTTAGATAACTCTTTAGACTCTTTTTGGAGATATTTTTGAGAATTAGATCACTCTTTCTCCTTCTCTTCTTATTATATCTTTAGAGATTTTTGTACTCTCTAAATACCTGCTATCTCTTATGGTGACACATTCTTGATGGACATTGATATTAATTATATCAACCCACTATTATTATATGAGTTTATTATAGACCTTAACTAACCTATTAAAAAATCCACATATGTTCATACACAAAAAAATAATCTTGAATAGCCATCATAGATTTATAATTCAAGGAGTATACTCTAGTGTGAGTGCACCTATTGGTAGCATCAATTACTCATCTCTTCCTTTTTATATTCTTTATATGGATCCATGTACTTCATCTATAGTTTCTTCTTCAGTTTATATTTTTTTTTATACATGCTCCACACTTCACATGGACATTCTTTGAGTGAATATTTCATGCCCTTCCTTTGAAAGGTATACTTCAATAGAATTACATTTAGTTCATATGCATTCCAGACTTATGCCACACTTTAGATTTGGACAATACTCATAGATATTCATATTTTTACCTTCATTTTCTATTATGGAATAGGTATAATTTTAGTACACTCATTGTGTTATTTTTTTGGCAAAGGGAACAAACATTATTGAGTGCAGATGGAATTTCTTCAGTCTTTAGGTAGAGGATATTATCATTGACCTTGTTTTTTTTTTGAGATCTAATGTAGAAATCTTTAAGATCTTATATGGGTTATTATTAGCTATTTATTTACTATATACTTGGGTACCTCATCAAGCCTCATTGTTGGGACCTAATTCTTCTACCATCTTAAGCTATAGTTAATGAGGTGTTAGTGTAGGTTTTTTCCCACTATATATTTTTACCTGCATGGTATAGTTAACTTCCTTAGGTGTCATTTAGGTGTTTAATAATGGTCACTAAAGAAAATAATCTCACATTCATGAGGATGTTAGGACATGTCTATCTTCCACATATATATGTAGCTTTCCTATGTAATTTTGGATAACCAATTAGGAATATTATT
Organism: Torreya grandis; assembly: GCA_037957365.1. Lineage (NCBI taxonomy): Eukaryota > Viridiplantae > Streptophyta > Pinopsida > Cupressales > Taxaceae > Torreya > Torreya grandis. The sequence continues at coordinate 258,152 of JARHVA010007942.1, read as the reverse complement.
TCATTTAAATGATTTTGTACATTATGAAATATCTTCCTCTCATGTGTTCATGATTTCACTACTCCTTATATTTTCACCTTCATACATTTTATCCTTGATTATGACTTAATCTAACATTGAATTCTATGTTTATTATAAGAACTCCATCAATGATTGCATCCTTATCATTAACATATCATGAAGCTATCACCATTGAACAACAAGCTATGCCACATGAATATTATTTTGATCCATCACCTTCATTAGGACAATTGATTGCATACACCCAAACTTATTTGAGCTACATACCTATAAATCAGCACATGAATCAATTTGTGCCTTCCAATCATGCAATGCCTCATGCATACAATTAACAAATCCTCCATATTTCTTATTATTGCATTATTTTTACCTAATGCAAGTAATTATGTTAGTTCAACAAATAATCAATTTATTTAACCATAAAATGGATAAGGATCCTACTATGGGAAGATAGGGTTAATAATATAGAAATGAATAGACACAAGGGTTATAAATAAATCTATAACAAACCAATTAATTACAAAACTCATATAGAACATATACTAAATTTATTATTGTGAGATATGAAATAAATAGGAAACACAATTATTTTAAGTATTTCAATTATAATGAAAATAAGATACTTAGTTGGTTCTAATGTTAATACATATCTAGATCTAGAACATGCAGGAAATAGACTGAAGGAATATTCTATAATAGTCACCAAATTAAAGATTAAGTGCCTATGTAGCTATGGAATCTTGTGTCATCCTTTGATAGTAGCATCAATTCTAGTTTATAGATAATACATAGGTGTCTAGTAAGGAATAAATAATACAATTTAATGAAACCACCTAGATAATTTTATGTTCATCATCACCTTCACTCTAGTACATTTAAATCTAGGTCATGTATTTTTTCTCCTTGTCAAATGATCAAAATTGTAGTTCTTCATCTTCATAGTGGTTGTGTAAAATATGTGTTACTGTGAAAATATTTTTGAGCTACCCCAAGTATCCCTATATATATGACTGATTCCTACATAGCTAATACTCTAAAGATGGCCTCAGACTTATTTAGTTGTCCCCTATGTTTTGGGTTGTGTGTGAATCATGCAATATGTGATAAGTAAGTAAAATAGTGACCTAACTTGTAACTTATAAAATATAACTCTTGTGATGAATTTTTAGTACTTAATACCTATATATGTGTTATCCCTATAAATAATATGTAAATAATATAAAACAAGGAAGCTTTACTCAATTTAATGCTCTTTGGTATGAATCTAGGTATATGATAGGTCTTTTGTAGGTGAGGAATGAATGAGGGTATATCTTATATTTATATCAATCCTTTGGATAATATATCACATAATAGAAACCATTAGGATACATTTAATTAAAAAATTATATGAATTTAGGTCAATGGACACTTACATCAGGTAAAGACACTTGTTTCAATATAGGTGTCATATTGCAACACAAGTGTCAAAGAAGTAAAAAAGTAGGTATAGGTCTAAAAATTGTAGAGGTGGAGGATAAGTATGTTTTAAAAATTATATTTAATATATAAGGCTTGGTTAATTAGAATAAGACTATTCATATTGAGATATAGGCTAAGGGTCATAAGAGAGAGTAGATGTCAAACTTGTGGAAGTAAGAGAGATCTAGAACTGAGAGAAACTACCAATGTTTGAGTTTTCCAAGTTAGTTCAAGAGAATTAGGTTTATTTTATTATTTTTTACAAATTTTTGTATTGAATAAGTTTTATGGGTCGTATTTAGTCTCTGTGAAGGTTTTCCATGCTTCACCTTGTTTTGTTTTGGTCATTTTGACCTATTTTTAGTTTTCTTGCCAAAACTAGAAATTTGAATGTGTTTAAGATGTTTAAAAAAATCATCTTATAAGTATTATTTTTATCATGATAATTGATTAATAATAAAATTAATTTATTATACATGTTTTATAATAATTCAAATCTCTTAATTCATAAGTGGCTATGTCAAACTCAACCAAGATTGCTACCTTGAGTAAAGACATAGGTTAAGTTTATGAGTCAGTTAGATAGTTGAGGAGTTTTTTGAACAAAAGAGAGGATGAGGAAAGAGATGAGTACATGTGTAGGAGTATAAAACAATAGGATATACCCCAAAAAAAAAATTAAAATATTTTAAAGAAAATAATGAAATGTTTTGAAAAATAAGGTATTGGTTGGACAATGTAATAAATTTGCACCAAACAATGAAATATTATTTCATTTGAGTTTATTATTGAAAATTTCATCTTAAAATAATTCTAAGAGAGTAATATTTTTTATACAATCATATTATGTTTTTGGGAAGGTTTTCATTCACTTTGTAGGTCATAAAATATATTACAAATATGTTACACTTGAAGAAAAGTACATTTAAAGTAAAAAAATACACATGTTTTATGATTTTTAAAGATGATAAATTGAGTGTCAAAGTAATATATACATGTGGAGAGTGATACAAAATACAAAATATTTTATAATAAGTATTAAATTTTAAATTTCACTTGATTTAGTGTCAGGATCTAGGAGCACAATTGATTACTTTTCTATAAGCAATTAAACACGGAATTGAACCAGAATTATTAAGTAACTAGAAACTTGAAACAACAAAGAATATGAGAAACAATACTATCTATATTAATAATCTTCCAAAAAAGAATTACAATGAAGAGACGCCACACTCTTCCACCTTACAGGCTTCCCACACCAAGTGTTCAGTAATTCACACTCAAGAGTTATCTCTCTCTTTCTCAACCACAACTAACTCAACAACCTGAGTTATTATCCCCTCCTTGATAGCTTCAGCTGATCTCCTTGACCTTGCTTTCTTGCTTCAATTCTTTACTTGCCTTAATTAAAATACATGCCTCATGGGTCTCTTAAATAGGATCCCAAGCATACAATTAGTAGACTTCTAATTACAATAATTAGAAACACAGACTCAAGACTTAAATTAGTCTTCAACATGCAAACACTCTCAGAACTCTTAAAATTAAATGAGTCTAGTTTTGGAAACGCATTTTGGAAACACATGCAAATGCATGCACACGCATAGGTGACTGACGTCGGTTGCTGTCAGTCTGCTCCTGACTGACATCAGCACTACTGCCGATGCCAGTTACTGGTCGCACTCAGTAATTCCCTAACTAGCATCCGAGTGAAGCTTTTAGCTCCACAACTTAACAATCTCCCACTTGGAGATAAACAGTTGCACCTGTACAACAACCTCCACTAACCATCTCAGGCACCTCCATCTTCAAGCTCAATTTTGAAGACCAACCACCACACATCCTGTGATGCTAACCCTATCATCCAAGTCCCCTGCTACATTTGAACTTTCTGACAACTCCCACTGCTTGGGAAAACTTAGGTCTACACCAGACCTCATGTGATTTTGAACACTGTTCTAAGCTCAACTTGAATTGTCTAGCCCTTGGTGTGCTTACCGATTCTGTATCCTGCATATTGAACCCTACCAACACCTTTTTCACATCAGCTCCCACTGGAGACAAAATCAACCTGTGATCTTCCATGTCTTTGAACATACTTATGCCAAAGAATCTTGCTACTCCCAGATTCTTCATGACACCCATCTGAACTAACTTTACCTTTAGCTCAGCAACTCCCTGTATGTGTAACCCTGTAACAAGCACACAATACAGTAACAGGATAATGTAGCTAATATTATCTAACCTGGTAAAAGAAAACACAATGGTTAAACCTCCATTGTCCTGTAGCCTACTCAAAACCATATACCCTGGCCTTCTATCTCACATGTCCATTCCTGCTCTTCTTCATCCTGAACATCCATTCATCTGTTAGTGCTTTCTTCTAGCTGGCAACTCCACCAAAAAACTCCTGTTTGGTTCTTCTCTAAGGAATCACATTCCTCATCCATGCCAATCTCCCACTGTTTCCTAGATCTACCTGCTTTGCTTCTTTAATGACTTCCCTTTCAGTCCTCCATATGGGCATTTGAGACTCCCTGACAGCTTATTGTCCACCCAACATCTGTTCCAGTGACCAATCTCAGCCATCTCTCAGTTTGCACCTGACCAACATCAGTTCCATGCGACTAACTATCTGTTGATGTCGGTTCCTACCTAACCAACATTAGTTCCATTTGCTTGACACTACTGACTATGCTGGTCTGCACATGACCGATGTCGGTATCTGCCTGATCGATGCCGGTTCCATCTCACCAACATCGATAACTGTGTTTTCTTGTAAGTGATGACTTATTTACCTGTGAGCTCATCTTGGATCAAAACCCTATCCAAACTGCCCTGCTCAGAATTATTCAGCCCCTGTGACTGTTCTCTATCCATCATCTCCTCTATAAACACCAAGGCTTCACTGTTCTTGTCAAAAATATTAAATTTCTGTTTCCTGTAATGAACTCGATCTATGCCCTCCGAATCTGAACTCATACCTTTTGACTCAAGAACATCCATCTCCTTCTTATTCATGTGACCAAGCCTATTAAGCCACATCTTTGAATCTATAGCTGAAGTAGATAAACCAGAAGGAGAATCAGTAATACAAGTAGATAGATAAAGAGTACCTACTTTATTACCTCTTGATAAAACAAGTGCACCCTTTTAAACCTTCCAAGAATTCGCTGTGAGGGTTACTGTGCATCCCTCATCACCCAAGTTTCCTACAGAAACCAAACTCTGCTTCAGGACTGGGACATGCATAACCTCCTTCAACACCCATGTGTTGCCCGTCTACAATTCTAGCTGCACTTTCCATTTTCCAACCATTTTACAAGGCGTACCATCCCCTAAATAAATCTCTCCAAAGTCTCCCTGGACATACTCATGGAACAAATCTCTATTTGGGGTTGCATGAAAAGAAGAACCAAAATCTAAAACCCATGATTCTAGCTGACTATCCAAAGAAAGTATGAGAGCATCCTATGCCATAATACCTACATCTTTTGCTTCTTCATTACCTTCATGTTGATTTTATTTATCCTTCAACCAAAAATCTTTATTTGTGTGTCCTTTCTTTCCACAAAACTAGTAGGTGATACCTCCATTTCTGGATTTGGATCCCCTTTCCATCTTTGACATTGATTTCCCTTGCTCGATCTTCTCTCTTTGCCTTCCCCTGCTTTCAGAACTTAAAGCATTCCCTGATGATTCACCTGTGCTTTTCCTATGAATATCTTCATTCAAGATTACACTAACTACATCATCAACTTTTAAGATTTTAGAAGCAGACGCAGTATTACTTACTGCCATTACCAAACTCTCTCAACTTTCAGGTAATGAGCATAAGATTAAGAGAGCCTTTATTTCATCATCAACAACAATATTGACTGAATTTAACTAGTTTACCAAACCATGGAAATCACTAAGATGACTATATACCGATCCACCTTCCTACATTTGCAAAGTAAATAGTTGCTTCATAAGAAATACCTTATTTGAAGCTAAGGGCTTTTCATATAAATTTGCCAAAGATTCTATCAACTCTTCCGTTGTCTTACACTGTGATAAGTTGGAAATCACAGACGATGCAAGGCTCAACCTTATAGATCCCAGAGCCTTCTGATCAAGAACCTTCCATTCTTCATCCTTCATGTCTATGGGCTTGCATGCAACCCCACCCAATGGTAAGTACAAATCTTTCTGATACAGATAATCTTCTATCTGCATCCTCCAATGTTGATAATTATTGCCGTTAAACTTCTCCATTCATAGCTTACTTTCTTCTGCCATTGCTGTACTCCCACTCAATCAGAAACCCCTGAGAATGACCTGTAATCAAACAATAACCTGCTCCCTACAACCTTAGCTCTAATACCACTTTGTCAGGATCTAGGAGCACAATTTATTACTTTTCTATAAGCAATTAAACACGGAATTGAACTAGAATGATTAAGTAACTAGAAACTTGAAACAATAAAGAATATGAGAAATAATACTATTTGTATTAATACTCTTCTAGAAAAGAATTACAATGAAGAGACACCACACTCTTCCACCTTATAGGCTTCCCACACCAAGTCTTCAGTAATTCACACTCAAGAGTTATCTCTCTTTCTCAACCACAACTAACTCAACAACCTGAGTTGTTATCCCCTCCTTGATAGCTTTAGCTGATCTCCTTGACCTTGCTTTCTTGCTTCAATGCTTTACTTGCCTTAATTACAATACATGCCTCATGGGTCTCTTAAATAGGATCCCAAGCATATAATAATTAGACTTCTAATTACAATAATTAGAAACACAGACTCAAGACTTAAATTAGTCTTCAACATGCAAACACTCTCAGACCTCTTAAAATTAGATGAGTCTAATTTTGGAAACGCGTTCTGGAAACACATGCAAAGACATGCACATGCACAGGTGACCAACGTCAGTTGCTGTCAGTCTGCTCCTGACTGACGTTGGCCGATCCATGGTCCCTGCCTGACCGACATCGGCACTACTACTGATGCCAGTTACTGGTCGCACTCAATAACTCCCTGACTAGCATCTTGGTGAAGATTTTAGCTCCACAACTTAACATTTAGTGCCCATGACCTGTATATAGTCAATTAGGGTTTTAATAAACTAAAACATCGATAAATTGAAAATGAACACTTATAATTGAATGAATTTTTTTGGATAGGTGTGTTTGGAGATTTTTTAATGTTTTATTTTTATTTTATTTTTTTTCTAAAAATCAATATATTCAAAAATATTAGACTGCAGGTCTTAAACAAGGCTTATTTCAATCACTAGAAACACTAAAATCATCATAACTTTAAAATGAACCAACCAAATGAATGAATTTTTTTAGATAGGTGAATTAAGATTAATATTAGGTTTTAAATATTTAAAGACACATTTATACAAATTTACTAAATAAACTCAACCTAAAAACCTTGTTCTCACCTTTTATTGCATTTTAAAGCTTGAACAAAGGTATAAATCAATATGATGAATTGAGACAATAAAAAAATATCATGTAAGATTATTTTATGCATAAATAATTATTATTTATTTAAAATTCTATCTTAATAAGGTTGTTAAATATTCATTATTTATCATCAAGGTTATTAAACTTGATCTTCCTTAATATATCCATCATTTTTTGTATTAGAGTAGGAATTGGTTGTACTTAAAAGGTTACATAAGGATAAAAGTAACTAATTGATAAGATTTATGATTAGGTTTTGAAAAATAAACTTGTAATAAAGTGAAATAATGACACTTAGAGGATTAGATAGAGGTGGCACTAAAAGAGGTCAAAGAAGAAAATTAGGAGAAGTATTGATAGAAGAGATGAGAAATTTACAATAAAAATTGGAGGAAATATATAGTGATCATAGAAGAGGTTTTATGATAGGTGATGTGAGTGAAGGATAGGAATAACTATAAGAATAGGTTGTAGAAGAAGAATAATTAGAAGAAAAAATGGAACAAGGACTTTTAAAATTATTCATAGGAATATGATCCAAGATCAAATTGGATGTTCCAGTATATGGAGGTATCCTAAATGTTGAAGAATTTTTGGATTGGATAACTGAAATGGACAAATAAGTCGATTATGAATGTATAGCTAAAGATAATAAGGTCAAGTTTGATTATATAAGGTTGAAGGGACATGCATCTCTTTGGTGGAATAATGTCCAAGAGGAAATAAATATAATAAATAAAGATAAAATCAAATCATGGGATAAAATGATATCAAAACTCAAACAAAAATTCATGCTTATAGACTACCAGAAAAACTTATTCAATAGACTCCAAAACATGAAGGAGAAAGACATGAATGAAAGGGACTACACCAAAGAATTATAAAATATTACAATTAGATTTAGTCATGTAGAAGAGGATGTTGAGAAAATATCAAGGTACATTAATGGTTTAAGGTTCAATATTCAGGATGAAATCAATTTTTCTCTCTAAGATCAGTGAAAGAGGCTTATCATTTTTCTCTCAAGGTAGAAGATAAGTTGGCTATAAAACAAAATTAACAACCTAGAGGAGGATGTAAAAGTTTTATAAATAGAGGATATCAAAGTGGTATAAGTCAGTTTTAGGTTCATAATGAAGAAGCAATCAAGTCTCAAGGTCAAGATAATAGTAAAAGTGAAGGATATTCATACAGAGGAAAAAGGCCATATAAAAGAGGCAAAAGAGAAGAATTTTGGGGAAAATGTTTTAAATTTAATAGGAATATTTGCCACAAGGCATATGAATGTCCTAAGATTTCACAAATGAAACACATAAGAACTGAAGGTAGCAATCAAATTGTTCAATCTAAGGAAGAGTGTAGGATCACCATCACATGTAGAAGAATCTGAAGTGGTAAAATACCTATTGATGAAAAGGGTATTTATAAATAAAAACAAGGAGGTGAAGGAACTAACATAAAGGAAGACATTATTTAGAACTACATGTAAATTAAAATTTAAGTGTTGTAACAATATCATTAATAGTGGTAGTTCATGTAACATGGTCTCTTCAGAAATGGTTAGAAAACTAGGATTGAAAATATTGACACATCCTACATCATATAAATTATCTTAGATCCAAAAGGGACATCAAATATTACTCAATAAGAAATTTAAATTTGATTTTTAGATTTGTAAATATAAGGATGAAGTAATTATTTACATTATGCCTATGGATGTTTTCCATATGTTTTTAAGAAGAACTTCACAATTTGATAGGAGGGATATAAATGATGGAAGGAGTAACATAAATACATTAGATAAGTACGGTAATAAGTATCCTTTGACACCATTAAAATATGGTAGTGATGCTACAAATATTACTAACATGTTGTTAGTGAGTGAAAATTAATTCTTTCATCTGATAAAATAAGAAGAGGTTGGTTGTGCATTAAATATTAAGCCCAAAATGGTCATTATAACTACTAAGTTGCATGATTTTCCATTTGAAATTTAGAATTTTTTGGATGAGTATGTGGATATAGTGGTTGATGAGTTGCCTAATGAGTTATCACCAATGAGGAGCATACTCCATTATATGGATTTCATTATAGGATCTAATTTGCCAAAAAAGTAGTATATAAAATGGCACTTAAGGATAATGAATAGATCAAAAGGTCAGTACATAAAATATTAGATAAAAAAATCCAATCAAAGGAAGTTTACATAAAAGGTAATAGGAGAGATAAACTTCCATGTGAACAACTCAAATATATTTTGAAAAGTAGAAAAGATAAGCATGTGAATGAGGATAAAAATATTATCTTGAAGGATAAAAATAGAGTGAGGTTATCATGTGAAGAGCTCAAAGCTAATTTTAAAAACAACATGAATCAAAAACATTGTGAGCAGCCCATAGAGGAAGTGATGTAGTGGGAAAAACACTATTCATGTCACACTATTCCTAAGGTAGTATTTAAGAGATAGTATTCATTGGTACTATTTGTAAGTACCATTCATAATTACTATTCATGGTGATGTGGAAAATGATATAGGAAAGTGATGTGGAATGGAGGATCTTCTCATATATCTAGAGTGGGGGCACATTTCTATGGTATAAAATGAAGGCACATGGTGGTGGCCTATCTTGCCTAAAGAAGATGATATTCTTTTTTACTTTTACACATGTTATAATCCTTTCACTATTCATCAATAGTGTTTCACATGTTAAATTCATGCCAACATTCAATCAAGACTTGTATTTAACAATGATAACTCCAAATGGTCTTCATTGTCATGTTTCACCCATGGGGGATGTGGGACATAGTGTTTTTTATCTCCTTTTTAACTCTATATTTTATATATGTTTTTATTCACTCTTTGTTGAAGGAGGTGAATTTGGGAGTAGGATTAGAGTGAAGCCCTTTATTCTCCTTTGGCTTGGGATGCCAAGTATATATTGAGTGTTGAGGGATAGCTTGTTTAGTCTTATGTAAAAGAGGATGATTTTAATGAGAATTAATGACAAATTATGAATTGATTATGTTTTATGTATGATAGATTGTGAGATATATGTAGTTTAATCCATATATGTGGTTGGAGGCCACATTAGGAAGGATTTCTCATGAAGTATAAGAGAGATGTGATAGAATTAGAGAAATAAGATGGTAGTTATGAATAATTTCAAAAAAATGATAGGAGCAAGGAATTCATGTTACAAATTTCCATGAAAGAGACATGGGTGATATAATTTGTAGAAGTTATTTTACACAAGAGTATGATAGTGGAAGATTAACTAGGCAAAGGATCTAAAATTATATATATATATATAAATATATATATATATATATATATATACATACACATATATATATATATATACATATATATATATATATACATATATATATATATACATATATATATATATATATACATATATATATATATACATATATATATATATACATATATATATATATATACATATATATATATATATACATATATATATATATATACATACATATATATATATATATATATATATATATATATATATATATATATATATATATATATATATATATGAGGAGAAGACATGATTGGAGATAGATGATATGGAGCATTCGAGAACCCATGGTATTAGTGGAGATCGAGAACATTATGTTAGATATGAATAATATTTGAAAAACATGTCTTTGAGTCATGATGAAGTTGTTGAAGGATTATTTTTGGGAGCTCTTGATTCCCTTAATTTTTTTTATATGTGTAGATACATCAATGGAGAAGAGAGAAAAAAAAAGGCATAAGTGTGATTCAACTAAAAATGTTCATATATATGAGAATAAAAGGGTCAAACATAATAGTGTGTATGGAATTTTGGCATAAAGAGGCCACATACACTTAAAATCTACCTCATAATATATTGAGTTCAGGTCTTGATATTAATCAAACAGATTTATTTTAGATTATATACATAAATATGTAGTGCATATATAATTTTTCAAAATTTTAAAACATCGTTATGTATTTTCTAGTATTTATTTTTGATTTTTTTTCTAAAACCTAGTGGGATATAGTATTATACTTTGACCCCCAAAGTGAAGAGATTGTAGACACCGAAATCGTGTCTACCCCTTGGTCGACCTCCCCCCTTGGTCCCCTTGGTCCATGTCCTAAACACTTGTCCTAGCCCCCTGCATTATTAAATTAAAATAAATCAAATATTTTAATTTGGTACCTCCCCTTGCCACCCCACTCAACCTTGGATTCCCCTCCTTGGATGCCCCCACCTCATTCCTAGCTTTAATGACCCAAATCTCATTTTAGCCCTTCCTCTCGCATCCATTTAAGCCCCTTTCGACCATTTTCCCATGACCATTTTGACCATGGCAGCATGTAAGAATGGACAGAGGCTAATTTTAGCCTCTGTCCCCATTCTTCTGCCACTGACGTCGGTGGTTTTGCTGGCGTCGGTTACCCTTAAAACTACATTTCTGCAACTGTTCTTGCCCCTGTGAACGTGAACTCTTTTGGTGCTTGGCATTCAAATTCTCTCTCTCTCCCTCTTGCACAGCAAACACCACCAGCTACAGGTACTCTACAAGAACAGCTCCAGACTGTGAGATCTTGGCATTGCAGGTCTGTCAACAAATTCAACAATAGGTCTCCTTCATTCTTCCTTCAACAAGCAGGAGGTAAGTACTTCCTTGTTTTCATTTCAATTCTTATTTTAAATATTTATGTAGATGTTAGTTTTGTTTGAGTTCTATTTTGGTGTTAACCATTATGTAGATGTTTTCCATTACTCAGATAACAAGTGCTAGTAGACATATTGACTTGATTCATTGGCAACAAGGTGGTTTAAATTTACACTAATATTGTTTATGATGAAATACATTGTGGTTTTATATTATGTTATGTTATTTACCAAAAGTATTTGATGGATAAACCATCTAAGGGACATGAAAAAGGTTGAGCATCCAGCTTGGCAAAAATTACTCTTCCAAAGAAATAATGGTTAAGAGAGTTGAAAAATGTAGAGAAAGAAATGTTTAACATGGATTTGATCATAGTTTCCATGTTACATTAGGATGTGGTTTTACTTGAGCAAATACAATACTCTAAGGGTAATACTATGAAACTTGAGGAAGAATGTTTTTACTTAGATATGTCTCATTTTTATTTTTATTTTAAAATCAATGTTTCTTTGAGCCTTCCATGTGGAACAAAGAAGGTATTTTGTACATTTGATTTTATATCCTTATTCCTATTTTTAAAAAATGAGTGAGACAAATTTATTTCTTTAAATGAAGGAAAGAGCATAAAGAATGTGAGAGAAAGAAATACAAATGATATTAAAATGAGTGGGGTAAGGAGTTAACACCTACTAAGTTTATGAAATTATGGAACTAAAAACATTCAAATTGGAGAGTTGAATTTATTGGAATATGAAAAGGGTATTATCTAAAAACTTATCAAATTAGAACTTGAGCATGACACTATCCAAGAGATGATCATATTGGAACCTAAAATGGGTGTTGTCTAAGAGAATAATGAGATAGGTTTCTTACTTGGGTGATAAAAGGTAAATCTTCATATTATTTTTATATATTTTTTGAGATCCAAAATCCTTTACATTTTGGTCATGTGATGATAAATTTTATCATGTTTATCATCCAATTGAGTTAGTAAAATAACCAACAATCAAATATGTGTAATCTGAAAAAATGATAAGACCTAGAAATTACTAGTTTCTACTACACAAGCTTAAAAAACATATGTTTAATTTGAAAAGTAATTTTGAATTACATATTTAGATTTTCATAGAAAAATTATACAACTTAAAGTAACATGTCACATCATTTTGATGTCGTATGTAAAACTTATAGTCATTTGAAGTTGGCATCGAGATCCCAACTATTAGACTCTAAAACTTTGACTATTGGACTTTTTATATTCTCTTATTGGACTCTAGAAATAGCTAAGTCCATTATAATTTGAAGTGGTTTTTTATTTTTTTGATTTTTTTGATTTTTAGTGTTTTTTTCAAGTGTTGGGTGTATTTTAATCATATGAAAGCTTAAACACAAGTTTTAGAAGGCAAATTACAAAATATAGATGCCCATGAAGATTAAAGGACTTGAGGTGGATTAATTTAGTTTCTAACACTTGTAATTATTCAATGCATCTAAGAGGTATTATTATGTATAAATATAAACCTATAGAGTTCATTGAAAGGGAAGGAATAGAGGAGAAGGAGTAGAGACAGATAAAAAACAACAAGTGTAATGGGATGTATTTCACTTGGAGTCACATTGTGTACGTGCAAGTTTGGGTACTTGTTATTATTTTATCATTATTTCTTGGGATACAAGTTACTATTTTGATGACCACATAACTAAAAGAGGCTAATATTAATAATTAATCCTTTCTTTATAATCAATTATTCATCCCAATAATGTAAATATCATTTTGAGTGGATGAAGTTATTTTCCTTGTAAGCCAAAGAGGTGGAAAAGCTTATAAACTACAAAACATAATGGAGATGAGGAAGCATGGATTCACTCTTGCTAGAGTTTCTTGACATTTATTTTATATAGGGCATGTCTTGTGTATCTCTCTTTATGGTTAAAATGTTTATTTCCTTTGCTTTCATATTTACATTTCTTGCAACTACATTAACACCTAAAAATTTAAGAGTGCTCAAGATTTAATGCTATGGTTAAAGAACTTCACATTTGGAATTACACCGCTATACAAACATGTTACTTGAAATCATGTTGTAGTAGTTGAATGTTCAGAGTGTGGAGATATTCTTTTGTATGCTAAAATGATAGTCATAAGAATTTGAATACATATTAAAACAATAGTTTAGGTGTTTTTCTATGGAAAATAACTTGACATGAACACCTTGAATTGAAAGGGTGCATGTTAGTGAAACTTGGTGTGGAATATCCACCTAATTTATGAATCAAATTATGATTGATCACATGATTAGATATCATTTATTTGATAAGGTGTTTCTAGATAAAGGTGATTTTGTGATTTATGTATTAACATTCCTCTCTAGATTATTTATGAAGAAAACAACCATTTATGATGGATGTTTGGTCATGGAAGGTTGAAATAAATGTTAAAATAGATAGTCATTATAGAATGATTTGAATTGCATTGTATTATATATGTAATGGGTATTTTTAGAGGAGGTAATTATGGATATGTTATTAATAGATACTTATCCTTGCATGGAGTTTCATAATGGTTTGAGCAACCTTATTTTTATTATGGAATCTAATAGGGTACATCATGATAAGAAAAACCATGTTGTCATTATTGTTTTATGCCATAAGATAGACAAAAACATGAGCACATGAAAAGATGAATCATTATATGTAAAACAATGGTGAATCTCTTTTAATACACATAAGGTGTGATTCAAGACTCAATAAGAAAATTAAACAAATAAACAAGCAAAAATAAAAACAAAAAACAAATGCATATCCTACATCAAGTTAAATACATTTCTATTTAGTGATTGATAGTGATAGGTTGATTTTGAGCTAAGAAATAATATGTTTAAGGGGGTTTAATTGGGAATGTTATATCCTAAAAAATATTCACACTTTTATATGCTCCCAACCAATGACATATGTAAGAGGGCAGTTTTGGGAATGATATATCTCATTGAAAAGCTACAAGCATGGATTGTTTGATTGATTGATTAAAGATTTTAATAAGATTTAGGTCAAGACAAATGATTTATTGATTGTTTGATTATTCTTTTATTATTTTTGGTCATTTTTGGACTATGTAATGTTTTTTAATTTTCTAAATTTTATAAATTTTTTTTGGATTTTATAATGTTTTCTAATTTTTAGTATTTTCTACATGTTTTTAGGATTTTTCATGATTTTTAAATGTTTTTTGGTTTTTGTCAAAGTGTTGAGAAAATGGAAAGCATGTTCTAGAACAAGAGATGGGAGTGATAGTGGAAGAATTTAAGATGAGAAATCCAAGGAATACCTTGCCTAATAACCAAGTATCTAGTTGTCAAAGTATCATTCTAGAACATGTCTCAAGACTTTTCCACTTCCTTATCAAGGTCAAAATTTTAAACAAGTGGCATGTTTTGATAGAAATGATTGGATGGATAAAGATGGATTTTGATGGATTTTTTATAGGTGAAGATAGTGTAGGATAGGTAAGGATGGTATAAGATAAGTATGGATTAAAAGGATAAGGATGGTAATGATAGTTTAAAATAGGTAAGGATGGTTTATATTTATGTGGATAAGGATAGGTTTGGATAGGTAAGGTTGGTAAGGATAAGTATGGATGGTAAGGATGGTTCAAGATAGGTTTAGTATGGGTAAAGACAAATGATGCGTAGGGTGGAGATGGAATGGGCTTGCTCCCACGTGTAAGGTACTTGTAAACAACTAATTTAATGCATGATACCAAAAACTCATTTTCATCATGGTGTTTTCCCAAGGAATCTTAAAAATGGTTTTCACCTATGGACAAATTTATTTCTCTCTATTTCTTTTAAATTTATTTATTTATTGCAACAACATTGGATCGCTTGCTTATGCACTCTAGATATGTCTTCAAGAACTTTGTTGTTTTATAAGTTAGCTTATTCCAAATTTACCAAGATACCATCATAGCCCCTATGATAGAAGGTGATACCAAGGAAGGTGAATCATAAGGTTTATTATATGGAGGATGTTTTTTAATTATGTGAATGATTTAGAAGGATGGTGTGATTATTATGGGAGGGGATTTGGGATTGACAATCTCATGTTATGCATGACTGATATTAGCCACAAGTTGAATGATTTAGGGATTCACTTCTACTTCAATGGTGCATTCAATATGTGATTTGGATCCATCCTTTAACTATGATGGGGTAGGATAATGATTAATTTATTTATTTATCCTTTGATGCTTTAAAATAGTTTTTACCAACAAAATATTCTTGGATTTTTGAAATTTTGATTGATTTGATCTGATAGTGCGTCAAAGAGTTTTTCACTAATAGACTTGGATTATTGGTTTTTTGGACTTTGATTTTAATTTAGATTGTTATCAATTTCCTCAAATAGATTTTTAGTAGGGGATATTGATATTGGATTTTTTTTATATTATTGGCTTAATTTTGATGGAGGAACACATTATGTTTTTTTAGTATATGTTGATGTTGCTTTATTATCTTCTAGATGGATGCTAGTTACAAATTCTGAAATTATTTTATTATTATGGAAGAAAGATGGTGGTAGATGATTTTTTGGTTTTAATCGATAGGTATAGGAGATTGAATATCAAGATGGGTAACAAATGTTGGATAATGTGATTTTATTAGTCTCAATAGATGGGTAGAAGATATTTAATGCCAAGATGGGGAAAGGATAGGTTGTGTCAATGAAAGTATTGGTGATAACATGGTCCTTGTGGGGATTATGAATGGTGTTTGTTTCAATGTTGGATGAGGCTTCCTTATAAATTGAGAAAGTGTCACTAACATATTTACATATATATTTTTATATGGTTTGTATCTAATTCTATGCAATCCTTTTTTTACGCTAAAATGGATGGGTTCTAGGATTCCTTGTTTATGTAGGCCATGTTCTCTACCTTGGTATTTCATTATTCTAAGGATATTACTTTTTTTGTGATATGTTTTGATCTAGAAGTAGGATGCTAAGTTGTTAGTGTATAAGAATGGGTTATTGGAGTCTTTTATTTCTTCCTTTATAAGAATGATGGTTTTGATGATTGATGTCATGATAAACTGATAAATTATTGGGTCTACTTTTTTTTATTATGACTATTATTACTAGTAGGAGAGATGGGATGTTGTTCCACATAGAGGGAATTTTGGTAGTTTTACCTACAAGTATATTCATTACTTCATGTGTGGTATTGGTGGATTGGATATGTTATGGGAGGTTGGGTGATGGGCCAAGGAGTGATATGTTATGTTGTTCAGAGGAGGTTTAGTTGAAGAGTTGAAGTATATCATGTTGGTCAAAGGTTTGAAGTATGCCATGTAGATCAAAGATGTGCAAGTCCAAGGTGGGTTGGTCAAATATAGTTTTACCAAATATGTTTATGTTAGCAATGGGTTAGTCATAGATGGGCTTATCTGGAATCAACTTGTCAAATATGGGTGGACTAATGAAGTTTTATTCAAAAGTAAGTTGGTTAAGGATAGGTTATTCAGAAAAGAGTTCATTAAAGATGGGTGAAATTTTTAAGGTAGTTTCATCAAAGAATGGAAGTAGGCCATAGTGATGAAATTTTGTTTGGTCACCTATAGGTTGTTTGAAAATTTGTGTATCAAAGACAGGCCCATCAAATATTGGTGGTAGTTCATGGCCATGATTTGGACGTGGAGGAAATTTATTATTGTTTAGAAAAGGATATAGGTACAAAAACAACTTTTTATTCTTAGGTGTGGATACACTTTATTCTTGGATAGATGAGGTTCCTTAGAGTGGTAATGGTAGGATATGATTAAATTATTTTGGCTCATGGGATTGGATAATATGTTATTTATTGGGTGATCATTGATTTCTTGATAGTTGATTATATTTTAATGGATATTAAGATTGTTGAGTAGGTTGGAATTGATTAGATGAATGATGGTTCTATGATGGTTGATTGGGGGTTTGTTGATTATTTAATTCTTAATAAATTTGAGAAAAGTATGGTTTTTTTTAATTGTATAAAGTGTGATTTATATTTTTATATCTTCCTTAAAGGAAAGAGCTTACTTGGGATTAAAATGTTGATAGGTTTGAATACATGTAGATTTGACAGCTTAGGAGCATGTTTGGTGTGGGATGATTGATGATTGATGATTGATGGGTTGTTTGTGGGTTTTTTTATTTGATTGGTTTCCTGGTAGAGGTAGGATAATCTATGCCTTGTAAAATTACTCTTATGCATTTGATTTGCACTTCAACCTATCATCATACATTTCTTATGCAACAACTTCAAGAAATTGAATATCCATCTTCCATAGATGAAGAATCACCTTTTATCGATTCTCAACCAACTATTGTGAATACCATTGAGACTATGTGTCCCTCTTCTAAGCCTTCCATTAATTTTATTGAAGAGGACATGATCAATGATGAAATTATTTTTCACATTGATGATCTACTTCTCTTTATCAAAGTATCCATTAATACCAACCTTATCCAAAAAGTTTTAGTTGATGAAGGTTAAGGTATTAATGTCACATCCTTATGGCTAATTAAACAACTTGGTTATAACAAAGATCATCTTAAAAAAACTCATCTTACTTGTCATGGATTTGACAAGACTAATCAAAATACACTTGGCTACATTTGGCTTCCATTGACCATTGGACCTAAGACTGTTTAGAACCAAGCTTATGGTCCTTGATCTTCCTTTATCTTATAACATTCTTCTTGGTCATACATGGACTTATCAAATGTGGGTCATCACCTCTTCTAGTAGTTACTATATTAAATTATTACTTAACAAAAAATGTTACAAACATGAATCTAATCCCAACCCATGGAGCATCCAACTTCCCAATCGCTAATCCTCAGAATCAAATTCCTATAATTTTAAAAATCAATAGTGCTCCTTTGCCTAAGTTTCAACAAAATGAATCTTAATGTTTAAGTTACTCTTACATATTCTAATGATGATGAGCCTAATCAGTTATAGCATACTTACAATACTAAGAAGCTACCTCCATATATTATGGATTGGCTTCCTCCTTCTCTCTTACCCTGAGATCATACTATTCCTATCATGGATGAGATTACCAATTTTCCCCCTCCATGAAATGCTTAGGAGCCATTTTTACCTAAAGATGCCTTCACCTGTAATTATTTTAGAGTGGATAAATTATTCCAATATCCTCTCACCATGTCCCCTCATACATTTAGTAACATTAGGATTTCACCTTCTAAAACTCCCCCGATTCTAAAGCATGTATGATTTCTCCAACATATGATGACAACTATATCATGGCCCAAGCTCACTCTTGAGAATTGGATGTCTAGAACTATCAAAATATTTTAGCCCAAATTCATGCCTTTAATCAAGATATACATACCATATCTACACATCATGACTTAGATCTTGAGGGTTGTGTACCTCCCACCAATTCTTCACTTATAGATACTCCTTGGGTGGTATAACAAATTACACCTTCTAAACCTAAAGAATCTCCTACACTTTCTCTACCTCTTTTGGATCTTATCATTTCTTTAGATTCTTTTCCCATCATCAAATCTATCAATACTCCCATCTTTTCAAATACATCCTCTTCATCTACTTCTAAAATTATGCTTGATGGCAAGGCAACAGATGTCCATCAGATTCATTCTAAATATGATATCCCTGGTAATAAAATTCTAGACCTTGAAGTAGATGTTGAATAATATGGTCTTCTTCCTACCTTGCCTAGTGACAAAGCTATTCTTGAGTTACTCCATGCTTGAGAACCTCAACTTCCTTAGCAGGATCATAAACTTGGAAATTTCAAGAATAAAACTCCTTGCTTTAACAAATTTATCGCTAGCATTGATCCTAAAATAAATCCAATTTCAGCCTTACCTAATGCACTTTACCACTTTCAAGATGGTAATGCCATGCTTATCTAAGAAATAACTCATATAAAATATGGTACCCCATCTTCTCCTCGATTTATCATGATATCTTGAGAACTCTCACGATTTGAGCATGAAAAGTTTAGCTTATTATTTGATAAATATCAAGAGGCATTTACTTGGTCCTACCAAGACATGCCTAAAATTAACCTTAGTATTTTGGTTCATAACATCATCACTTATCCTAATGCTAATTCAATGCATCAAAAGTAATGAAAATTCCCACCTAACGTTGCTAATCTATGTGATAAGGAAATCATTAAACTATTAGATGCTAAATTCATCAAACCAGTGGATTATTCTGAATGGGTTTCTAACATTGTTCATGTTCAGAAGAAGGTCACTATGGTCATCCTCATTCGTATTGATTTCTATAACCTTAATCTTGCTTATCCTAAGGACAACTTCCCCTTACCTTTAATAGATGTCATCGTCAATTCCATAGCTGGTTATGAAATGTTATCTCTTATGGATGGATTCATGGGATACAATTAGATTCACATCACTCCTGAGGACCAACGTAAGACTACTTTCACCATGGAATGGGGCACCTATTGCAATGTAAAAATTCCCTTCGGCCTTAAAAATGTTAGATCTACCTATCAACATGCTATGACTCATATATTTAACAATCTCAACCTCAAAATTATTGAAACTTATGTGGATGATCTAATTACTAAATATAAACATCATAATAACCATCTTCCAAATCTTAATATCATATTTGATTGTCTCCTCTAATACAAGGTTAGACTTAATCCTTTCAAATGTGTTTTTGGAGTCACATCCAAAAAATTGTTAAAATTCTTAGTCTCTCTCCATGACATCGATGTTGATCTAGCCAAAATTAGTGTTATTGTTAACATGCCCACTCCTTGATCTACTCCAAATATTCATACTTATTTAGGAAAATTTAGGGAAATTAGATGATTTGTCCCTAAAATGGCTTATCACATTCATTCCATTAATTTGATTCTTAAGAAAGGTACAACTTTAGAATGGATGGATCCATGTTAAAAAGCCTTCGATAATATGAAATATTCATTACTTCATCCACCTACACTTTGTCCTCCTTACAATGATAAATAATTAATTCTATATACTTCTTTCACACCTATTTCAATTGGGGCAATACTTGCCCAACAAGATGATACAGGAAGAGAGTTGTCCTCTTTACTACATTAGCCAAGGCCTAATTGATTATGAGACATGTTATACCAAAGTTGAGCATGATTGCCTTCCTATCTATTTTTCAATTGGAAAGGTTCATCATTATATGTTATACCAAACTACTTATGTCATCATTCATTCTGACCCCTTTCATTATTTATTATCCAAAGCCTTTCTTCCTAAAGATAGAATTGGCAAATGGATGGTCTTACTTATGGAATTCGATCTATGCATTATCACACAAAAAGATATCAAAGGGAAAGTCATAGCTGACCAACTTGCCATAGCTCCCATTCTAAGCACTTCTTTTCTTCAATATGATCTTCTCAATGACAACAACCTTTACATCAAAGGTCTTAATCATGTTATATCCTTGAACGACTATTTCCATAGCTTTACTATTGATCTTGAAGCCAATCAACTTGAATAATCTTCCCCTCCCTTTGGTAATACTAAACCAAAGGTAGTTATCAAGGAGCTTCTTGAAATTAATGTTGACTTGCATGAGGATATTTGGACCCTCCACTTTGATGGTGCTAAATGCCTTAAAGGAGCTGAGATAGGTTACATTCTAACTAGTCTCCTTGGTAATATCATTCCTTTAGCTTTTTGCTTCAATTTTGATGTCACCAACAATATGGATGAATATGAAGCTCTTATCTTAGGCATGAGAGATATTCTTGATCTAGACATCTAATATCTTCATGATTTGGGATATTCTTAGCTCATTTATCATCAAGTTAGTGGTGATTATCAATGTAAAAGTGATGAACTTATAACCTATCATCAAATTATAACCACTCTTTGCTAAGATATTTCTATCTTTCACTATTGAGCCTATTCCTCAAGACCAAAATTCATTTGATGATTCTCTTGCCTTTTCAGCTTCTCTCTTTCATCCTCATCAAGTTCTCTTTGATCCTTCCTTTATTATACAAATCATAAAATCCTTATCATTTACCCATCCACCTGATTCACTTATTTATCACATTGATTCTATGACTATTCGACAAATATTCTTAATATAGATTCTCATGAAAATACATGCATACGTAAATAAGCTTTCAAGTATGTATTTCAACATAACATCCTTTACTATCACAATGTCAAAGGAACCTTGCTCCATTGTTTTATGCAAGATGAGGTCCCTCCTCTACTTGAGCAAGAACATGGGGGCATTTGTGGTGGTCACTATAGCAAACATGCTACAACACACAAATGCCTATGTATGGGTTACTTTTGGCCTACTCTTGAAAAATATGCAATTGAATATACTAAGAAGTTCAATCCTTGTCAACTTCATAATGATCTTATCCATTCAAATCCTACCAATATTAAAACTATTGAATCTCCTTGGCCATTTTCCACATGGGGATTTGATCTTGTGAATAAACTTCTTCACTCTTAAGATCAACACATCTTTATCATCACTACAACCAAGTACTTTACCAAGTGGGTAGAATCCATGCCCCTTGTAAATATTGTTGGACTTATCATTTCCAAATTCATTCTTAACCAAATTAATTTCCAATTTGGCATTCCTCATACCATCAATTCAAACAATGGTGGTAATTTCAAAAATAAAAATATTAAACAACTTTGCACTAAATTCAAGATCAATCATGAGTTTTCCATGACTTATCATCCATAATGAAATGGTCAAGCTGAGGCCACCAATAAATTCTCAATTTTTTTTCAAAAATATAATTCATGAAACCCACATGGATTGGCACATTAATCTTTACCCAACATTTTGGGCCTATCAGACTAACAAAATACTACCCCTGGGGCAACTCCATTTTCACTAGTCTATGGTTATGAGTCCATAATTCCATTAGAAGTTGATATTATCTCTCTTCATATATATCTTCATCATATTATTCTAGATGAATATTTAAATTAATCTCACCTTCATTCCCTTGATCTTATTTATGAATATCTTCTTTCTATTTTACAACATAACTGCCAATACAAGGCATGCATCACTAGATAACATAATAAATGTGTTAAAGTCTGCACTTTTAATGTTGGTGATCTTGTCCTTAAATTATACTAAACCCATGATAAATAAGGTAAATACACCTAAAAATGGTGGGGCCCATATTCATTTAAATACATACTTGGTCCAATCACTTATCACCTTAAAATTAATGAAATCCATGTTTCCAAAGAACCAACCAACACTTAATTCCTCAAAAAATATTTTTCCTAAAACATTTCCTTCTTTTCATGTTTTCTATCTATATCTATCTAAAAAACAATTGTATTTTACTTTAGCATGGGTCTCTCCCTCTATGGTAGTTTCCTTCCTTTTGCAAACCTTTAGTCCTTCCTTTTGGTCTTTTGGTTTCTTGATATACCATAGTCTTCCTTATATTATTGTATTTTCTCTTCTTTTTCGTACCCATTGGATCTTTATTTTTTGAGTTACTTTGTAAGACCATGGATAGGACCTGATATCTCTCACAAAACCACCATATTTTAATCATTCTTTTTGTTTTTGTTGCTTGTTAATGTTTTTTTGGCATCCTTTGGGTTTTTCTTTCTGAGTTAATTTATACAAATGCTCCCTCACTTTTATTTTTCTCTTGCTTATTAGCACCCTCATGGGTCACTCTTTTATGAGTTATTGTATAATACCATGGCTAAAACCTTGCCCTCCTCATAAAATTAACATTCTTTTCATGTTATTGATCCTTGTTCTCAACTTTTGCTTTTGCTTCTTTTGCTAGATGAAATTTGCTTACAAACTATGTTAGCATGTCTTCCTCCATTTCCCTCATTATTACGATAAGGAATCATAATTTTGTGTCATTTTATCCCTCTTTTTTCCTTATGTCACATGTTTTATGATTTGAAGCAATTTAAATTGTTTCATGTTTCATTCTTCTTGATTTCCCCTTTCTCTCATCTCGTCATTGGATAAAACAAGGTTAAAGTCAAGATAGCACTTTTATTTCACCTTGATTTATGAGACTCTTAGAACCCATGCTCTTTGAAGTTATCTCTCTTAGAAACATCATCCCAAATTCAAATGAAATTCATCTTTATCACCCATGTTTGGTTTTCCAAATCTATATTGAGGAGAAATAAAAAGCCATCAAAAGAAAGTTAAAATCCAAATCATTTGAAACAAAATGCAATGATATATAAAAGGCAACATAAAAATCTCAAAACTCAAAATCACACCAAAATACATGATTTCAAGCACATCTCCTATCTCTAATCAAATTTCAAACTCCACAGTCAGCTTCACATAAAGTTGAAGTCCTTTAGGGTGTGGTAGACTAGTATATTGGAATAGGGGACATAAAAATACTTTAAAGTGCTGCCTAATTTCTCATGTAATTACCTAATCTTTGTAGTGTACCAATAGATCTATAATGGGTCCTGAAGAGCGAGGAACACATTATGGGGAGGTAGGTCCATTTTAATTTACATTCATATAGCCTTCATGGGATGATATATAGACTCCATTTGTTTACCCAAGACTTATGTCACTAAGAGATGTTATTCATAGTTCTTAAGGTTGAAAGTCCTCTTATTTTAACAAGCCTAATTTAAGTGTCTTGACTTTGATAAAGAGTTCTCTTTATCTTGGGTTTTCCTTCATTCTCCCCTCCACCCATTTCATTTCCCCCTGTGATAAACAAATTGTGATTCCAAATATATTTTCCCTTCTTCTTTAATTCCTTCTTCTTCATATCTTGAAAACATGCTAGCATTACTTTGTTTTAGTTTTATCTATCCTTAGAGTGAAACAACATGTTTGAGCAACTTTGGATCATTTTATTTACATCATTTTACATTTACTAGACTTACTTTACAATATTTATACCATTTATCTTGATTTTGTTATCTTGTTATTGAAAACACTTGAGTTCATACCCTTTTTCCATTGTTGAGTGTGGTTGTCTTGTTACATCTCACTCGACAATGTTGTTTTCCTTTTTATATACCCTTTTTTCATTATTAAGTGAGATGTGGATTGTTACTACTCACTCATCAATGTTATTTTACCATTTTGTTTTTCCTTTTACCATATATTTGTCTTACTTATCATTCCTTTTTAAACATGTATCATTGGTTTGATTTGGTGAGTTTTCCTTTATTACTTAAGGTTTACTTGTTTGAGTTGTTCGGCCTTTAGTGGCTTTGGATTTTTGATTAACTGATTTAATCTTGTTTTGTCTTTTTGACTTGGTCATTTGGTTTAACATATCCTTTATCACCCTAGTTTTCCAAATTTCTCAAGTATGTCCCATCATCATAGCATTGACTATTTTATATTTTCTTGCATTTGTTTGTTTTTTCTCTTTAGTTTTGTATTCTTGGGTTTGTTAAAATCCATCTCTACACCCTACATAATAAAAACTAACAACAAAATAGATAACCATCCCATTATAAAGGTAAGTTAAGGTATGCACTGCATTTAATTTTTAGATAAGTTTCCCTGATACTCATTTAATTTTAGTTATTTAATTATTTTAAAAATACTACAATTTTTTTTAGCATCAACATTGTGTGTGTCCTTATGTTCTTTCTCAAAGCATCATCCCTTGTTACACCTTAGTGACACATGATGAGCTTCGAGTGGTGCATATATATACACATAATATTTTTAACTTTTATCAAGTACTGACACTTTACATCTTGCAAGAACCCATTGAGACTCAATCTTTCTAACTGCATACCTTAAGGGGTGCACTAAGAAAGGGGTGGGTAGACCTTTGGTGATTTTTAGGATTTTTATCCCTTTTTTCTATATTATTAACAATATAACTAGTTCTTAAAGCCTTTCGCTAAGTTATTTTTCCTCCCTTACATAGTATTCTAGTCTTTTTCCTCTTTTCATCCTTCATTTCCTTGCTTGTCACCCTTTTGACATATTAAACATGCTATATCAACTTGGTCAACCTAGTACATTTTAGGGACCCTTTTCTCTCTTTTGGTTTGTTAGCCTCTCAACTAACCTTGCACATACCTAATGATTTAGCCTAAAAATGTGCTAGGTCGACTGGGTTGACCTAGCATAACCAACATTCTTGAATAACTTTAGGGTAAGATACTACTATATATACAAAGTCATTTCAGTCATTATTAGAATATGCAATCAAGAGTTATTATTCACTCATGCTTCTTCACAATCTTCTCTTCCACCATTCTACTTCAGGAGACTTGGCTTAGGTTTCTTATTTTGGAGAATCTAGTCTTATGGATAGGTCTTGAATGATTTGGCCTAACAAAGTGATCCTTATGAACCACAAAAACGTCTTTCAACTCCCTTTTCGTTCTCTTTTAGTAGATATAAGTAGCATAATTATTGGCTCAAATAATATTACTCTCCATATTCCATGTATTAGAGTATTACTTATACTTACTTTATTTGAGGTTATATATACATGTTTTGATTTCTTTGATTTACTAACCCCCACTTTGTGCCACAAGCTTGGGTGTGCACTAGATTAGATTTACTTTTCTTGTTATTAGATTATTGAAATATTAAATCATAGGACTCTTTTAGGGTTTTTATGAGATTGTGCTACACTATAGGCTTTGGAACCCTCTCTCAAAAGGTGTATTGTGACAAGTGATCCCCTAATTAGGTATAGTAGATCCTCACATTGGTCATACTCCCACTTAACAATTGTATGCTCCCTAATCAAAAGTGTAGGTGTTATTTATCCCATCTGATCCAAGATTGATTTATGGACATGATACATTTCCAATTGCATACAAACACCACTTGGAGGTACTTGAGAGAGTTGAATACATGCCAATATTTTATCTAGACATTTGAATCCATACTGAGTTGTTTTGAAAAATATATTTCATATTAAGTCCTTATTAGGGTTATAGGGAGGTTTAACATAAGTTTTGATGTTAATAATTGTTTATAAAGGACCATCAATTGAATCCAAAACTAATGCTTGGAGATATTAGCTAAGAACCTTCCCCATCTCTCCTTAATATCTCAAACTCCCATTTAGAGGTTACATATGCCAATGAACATTTTAAATTGCTTCTCAGGTTTGAGACCTCATTTTGTGAACTCAAAAAGACCTAAAATAGTGATTCATGCACGTTTATTTCAATTTTTGACCTCAAAATTTGTGATCATGCCTCAAATAAATTATCTCACCTCTGTCTATTCTCATATGTGCATACTTGTCTTAAAATCTGATCTTCAATCCTCATTAAATCAAGAAGGGTCTAAGAGAGGTCTAGGTGCAGACATAGACTGAGGGTTCTACCCCTATAGGTTCACCCTAAAACTCTCATGAATTCTTCAATGCCTTACATACATGATCAAATAATTCCATACAACCTTCACATGCTTATGTTCATTTATTTTCCTTATAAATACCTCTTCATATCATCACTAGGCTTCTTATGCACTTTGACATCAATGACTTGTACCTTCATGTAGACAAAAGACATTAGTTACCTTCAAATTATATATTTATCTTTATTTCATGATAACACTCTCTCATGAAAATACTCTCCTATGAATTCTTGTCACATCACACACTGCCAACTATCCTTAGTCACCTTTAACATCAACCTTCACAAGATGCACCTTTGACATCAATGAAAATACTCAACAATCTCCCCTTTTGTCACTAATGGAAACCATCCTCATAAACTTATATCAACAAGCCATTTCCCCCTCATTTTTAACTCTCCCCCATCGACATTGATGACAAATAGATACCAATAACTTCTTGGATCACACCTCTTACAACCAAAAAACTTAACATACATGTTTATGAGTCAATGAAGCATCATACAAATATGTTCCCCTTATCTCCATGCATACTTTATTATAACTACTCACCTAATCTTGGAGATAATGAATCACCTAATTATCTCCCATTACCATTGACTTTATCAATGCATAGTATGGATAGGAATTACTCCCAATTCATATCTTAGGTACTCAAATGTTGCCTTTGGAAGTGGCTTGGTTAAAATGTTTACAATTTGATCCTTTAAGGAAACATATTCAAGTTTAACATTTTTTTCACCTACCTGTTCTCTTAGGAAATGATACTTGATGATAATGTGCTTAGTTCTTGAGTTCATGATAGGATTTTTAAGAGGCTTATGGCACTTGTATTGTCACCATAAATAAGGCTAGGACTATCATAATCCACCTTGTAGTCTTTTAAGGTCTATTTCATCTATAAGAATTGAGTGCAAGATGAATCTATTGTAATTTATTCATCCTCATAAGTATATAATTCCATAGATGGTTGCTTCTTTCTTATCTATGATATTAGGCATTCTCATAAGAAGAAATATCCTCCACTATTGTTCTTCCTATCATCTAGACTCATTACCCAATCTACATCTATATAGGCTATCAAGTTAAACTCCTTACTCCTTGCATACCAAAACCAAAAATACATAGTCCCCTTGAGATGCCTAAGTATATTTTTGACTTCTTGAAGATTATTTTCCTTTGGGTCTTCTTGAAATATTCCCATAAGACCTTTCACTTGCATGATGTCAGGTCTAGAGGTAGTAGTGTATAACAAACTTCAAATCATTGATATATATGATGTCTAATTGACCTTTGGATATCCATCCTCCTTTCTTAAATTACACCATATAATCATAGGTGTGTTAAATTCCTTACAATCTTCCATTTCAAATTTCCTCAACATCTCTCTTATGTACTTAGCTTATGAAATGAATATACCATTTTTTGATTGATTTATTTTTAACCCAAGATTTAATGATAGTTATCCCATCATAGACATCTCAAACTCCTTCATCACATATGTAAAGGCCTTAGTCATATTTTCACTATTTACACCAAATATGATGTCATCTACATAGACAACAACTATCAATTAATGGTCATATTTTGTGTTTATATAAAGATTAGTATCTACAACTCCTATTTTGAATCCTATTTCTAATAGATACCTATCCAATCTACCATACCAAGATATAGGATCTTGATTTAGACCATAAACATCCTTTTTCAATCAACAAACATAGTCCATATTACCTAATAATTAGAAACCCTTAGGTTGATCTATGTACACCTCCTCTTCCACATTCCCATTTAGAAAAGTAGATTTGACATCCATCTGATACACCTTGAATCCTTTGAATCCTGCATATGCTATAAACAATATTTATACTAGGCTAAAGGTCTCCTCAAAATATACGCCTTCAACTTATGCATACTCCTTGCATACCAATCTATCCTTGTTCTTAGTTACTTCTCCATCTTCATTCAACTTGTTTCTAAATACCAATTTTATGCCAATTACATTCTTATCTTTAGGCCTAAGAACTAGTTCCCAAGTCTCATTCTTTCCTATTTGGTATAACTCCTCATTCATAGAACCTATCCAGAATGTGTCTTTACTTGCTTCTACAAGGTTCTTAGGTTCAATCTTAGATAATAAAAAAACATTATCTTGATTTAGCTTACTTACAAGTCTTCTCCATTTTTGCATACTTGCATCCTTGTTGATAATGATTTTTTATTCAAGATGGTCTCTCTATTGGATCATTTTCAATGATGTCATGAATTTGTCCAAGTGAGTGGATGAATTGCCTTGATATTCTAAGTGATAATTACAAAGTGTGCAATGTGCTTGTCCTAATATGCTTGAAGAAAGCTTGGTTGATCTTTAGAGTTTGGATGATTAGAGATGTTTAAGGATAAGTATGGTAATTTTAAGATGTGATAGATGTCCCTAAGATGTTTTATATTCTTTGAGTGCTTTTGTGCATGTATGGATTTGATCTGGTTGATCATTATTGTCATCTAAACATTTTGGGTCTAGTGGCAAAAAATCTAAATAAGCAGTTTGATGACATCACCATTGCCACATGTACATGAGTCAAGAGGAGTTGGTCATATGGTTTTGATCAATTTTTTTCCTATATTTTATGTGATAAATTTTAGATCATACACCAAATCATGCTAAAATATATGAAAGTACAAAGCTAGGCTCATAAGTAGTTTGATAGTATTTTCCCATACTTAGCCAAATTTACATGAGGAAAGAAAGAGCTGAGTAACCAATTTGGTGATGGAATATCTCACACATGTGGATGTTTTAGGAAAATTTATTCATATGGGTTTATTTAGTTTTGTGCCTAGTTGTGCTGAATTTTAGATTATGCACTAAATCACATCAAAAGATATACATGCAAAAACTTGGCCTTCTAAGCAATTATTGGAATAGTTGGCTCTATGGTAGATAAATCTAAGAATGAATTTTAATGCTGTTATATCTCACATGTGTGAGAATTCTAGGATCATATTGACACATGGTTGGATTCTACTATGTGAGGAGATCATATGGTCCAAATTTTAGAACATGCACTTGAGCAAAGCAAAATATATGGAGGTGAAAATTTGACCTTATAGATAGATTACAATGGTTCCCATAGTCATTTTTTCAAAAGTTAAATTTTGAGAAACATTGATGGAGCACATTTCTTGAAGATGTCAGGAAGCAGTGAGATGGTGCCAAGTGTTTAATGTTTAACATCAAGTAAAGATAAAGATTGAGCTTCTTCTAAGGATCAATGATGAGCGGGTGATCATATATAGAGAGATAAATGGTGTGATTTAAATTCAAGAGGTCAAAGTGATAATTATCTAGAATTATTATAGAAAGGACTAATCTTTATAGATCGATGGTGCACATTGAGTTCAAGTTGCCAGAATGCACAAGATGAGGTCAACTAGTAGAGGTTTAACATTTGGGCATTGGTGCACTATGATTTAAAGCTCAAAAAATATAGATGATGCATGATAAATATAAATATGTGAGGGCATGAGATGCAAGCATAGTGTTCAAATTTTAATTGTGATAATTTGTATTTGAATATTTGAATTTGTAAAAAAATACCAGTGTTTGGTTCTTGGGAAATATCTTTCAATCAAGACAAAATTTGCTCATGGTGTAAAAATAAAAGTTTTTTAGGACTCCAAGATGCATCTAGAAATATAAATTTGAAGGTATAAAGTTTGTAAAGTCAAATTTATGAAGGTTCAAAGCTGACTATGTGTTTGATGTTCATCTGTTAAGAACCCAAGAAAGATGTTTGATCTTGTTTTAATATTGATTTAATATCTCTTGTTGAATTAGATATTGGGGAGTGTTTTATACTCCATGAGGATGTTATGTGTGCATTAATAAATTTTGACCAATCATATGTAGTATGAAAAAATGTTTAGAAGTTTATTGTATATTCATTCATGGTGACTGTGTGCACAAAATGTTGTTTAAGTAAATTGTGCTTAAGTAGAAGGGTACTATGTTGGTTTTTATCACTTAAGGGGGGACATATAGATAATATTAAATAGGTACATGAATTTTAAATTTATCTTGTGTTCTTTTTTTGTTTTATGAAGTGCTAAATGGGTGAATAGGTCTCCATGAGACCTATAAGAGCTACAAGGGCCTAATTAAAAGGTGTAGTTGCTTAAGGGTGACCCATAGATGATATGGATGACCTATGATTATTGAATTTAGTTATGTATTAATATGATATATGAATTAAGGGTTAATTCATACCTAATGGTCAACCAAGATGTTGCTAATCATGATATCTCTATAAATGGTGAAACTAAATGTGTTGGCTTCTAGACTTTGAGAGAGACTTGGTTTGAGACTTTGAGGGTTGTGTGGATATGGAGTCAAATGAAGGAGATAACATTAAAAAGAGAAGGTATAGGTTATTGAGAAAAAGGAGAGAGAAAATATAATTGGACATGCTTGTCTGATCAAGGTGATCACATAGGTCATTTGACCTAGTAAGCCTAAAAGAGGAAGAATGAGTGAGTATGCTCATGAGACTATTTGAGAGAGTGGGTATGGTGAATGAAGGAAAGGTAAAGTTTGTGTGTGCCTAGTGGATGGGTTGAATATCAGAATAAATTGATAACTATTTGTATGACATTTAGGTCATAATTTTTTTGATATAATAGTGCTCTTGTTATTTGAGTATGATGGAAGGAAAAGAGTTCATAGTGTTTTGAAGATGAGGTGTATCTATATGAGTATTAACTATGATTGGATATTATTTGAAGACTTGTTTAAGATATCATGTTCTAGGTAAAGCATGAATTTAGGGGGAGATTTTTAATTGGTCAGGTCTTAGGATCAGAGGACCAAGTAGTGAAATGTAAGAAATAAGGTATGGAGGTTTTTGTGGGCTCCCAAGTTTATCTGTCTTATTGTAGGTTAAAATCCATGGGATATGATGTATGAATTAAAAAATATGTGGAAGCCCAAATATTGGTCAAAAATTATGTAATGGTTGTCTCCAGGTATATAAGAAGTTTCAGAGGTGGATGTTGACTGTAAGGTATTGTGTTGACCTTGCTTGTATTGAGATTCTAAGGTTTTTGGGCTCTATTAGAAAAGTGGTTTGAATTATTAGTTTATGTTTGAGGCTTATTAATAGGTTGTATGGGCCAAATTTATTTTCAAATAAATCTTTATAGAGATCTAAATTTTGTGAATTCCAAGTTATTCAAGTTTTTGTCAAGATGGAGGCATAATTGGCAAATTGGTTTGTAAATTAAGTGTGTTGCAAAGGATGATATAGGTGGTGAAAATTGGTTTGATTTAGGGGGCATATGAGAGTTATATATATATAAATTTTTATGTCTTGAAGATGTGTTTACTAAAAATTTTGGGCTCTGCAAGTCTCAGGTAGGGCTACAAAGAGACTAGACAAGCCTAGTGTGAAGAAGAGTGCCTTTTGATCAAATTATCCAAAAGATAAAGGCATGAGTATTTAAAGGTGATTTATTAGGATGGTTGAGAGCATTATTAATTTTTTTTAGTGGCATGAAGTTATATTGGTAGTTATTGAGGTGGTTTGAGAGAAAAGGCTAGTAAGCTTGTGAGGTGGCCCTTCATGGTGTATGGAGATCTGAAGATGATCAAGAGGTGAAATGGATTAAAGATATTAGGGGGAATATATATTAGATGTTTTTTTGTGATTTAAATAATATTATAGTACTTTTGTATGTTATTTATTTATTGGTTGTCATTTTTGGTTGAAGAGAGTGTTGGCTTGGAACAAGAGGAAGTTGTCAAGGCAAAGAAAATGTAGACTCAATGTAAAGGGGAGTTTGTATCATATTTATAAGATGATCCTATATATTTTTGGTATTTTTAGGCCTTTAGGATTATATTTTACCCACTTTATCATTGTTTTAAAGTGAGATAAAGTTCCTATTGTGAGAGTGCTTTAAAATAGAGAAGGAAGATGAGTTGTATATTATTATATGATAGTTGTTGACTTCAATGACAAAGGGGGATATTTTTAGATAATTTTAAATGATGTCATGGTGATGTCATTAATATTTATAGGTGAGTATATGAAGTGCCTTGATAATGACAATGAAAAAGTGTGCAATGTGCTTGTCTTAATATGCTTGAAGAAGGCTTGGTTGATCTTCAGAGTTTGCATGATTAGAGATGTTTAGGGATGAGTATGGTAATTTTAAGATGTGAAAGAGGTACCTAATATATTTTATATGCTTTTGGTGATTATGTGCATATGTTTATTTCATCTGGTTGATCATTGTTATCATCTAGACATTTTGAGTCTAGTGGTAGAAAATTTGAATAGGTAGTTTGATGACATCACCATTGCCATGTGTGGATGAATCAAGGGGAGTTGGTATATGGTTATGATCACATTTGTGACTATATCTTATGTTATAAATTGTAGATCATGCATTAAGGTGTGTCAAAACATATACAAGTGAAAAGTTAGGATCCTAAGTAGTTTGATAGTGTTTTCCCATACTTAGCCAAATTTGCATGAGGCAAGAAAGAGCCAAGCAATAAATTTGGTAATTACATATCTCACATATGTGGATGTTTTAGGATAAGTTGATTGTATGGATTTGTTTATTTTTTTACCTAGTTGATTTGTGATAAGTTTTAGATCATGCACCAAAGTGCATCAAAAGGTATGCATGTGCAAAGTTGGCCTTCTAGGCAATTCTCAGAATAGTTGGCTCTGTGGTAGATAAATCTAAGGAGGCATTTTAATTTCATTGTATCACACATGTGAGGGTTGTAGGAGTAGATTGACACATGGTTGGATTCTCCTATGTGAGGAGATCATATCCAAAGTTTAAAAGATGTGCTTGATCAAAGTAAAATATATGGAGGTGCAAAGTTGACCTTATAGATAGGTTGTAATGGTTCCCATACTTGGTAATTTTTTCACAAGTTAAAGTTTGAGAAACATTGACTGAGTACA
Organism: Torreya grandis; assembly: GCA_037957365.1. Taxonomy (NCBI): domain Eukaryota; kingdom Viridiplantae; phylum Streptophyta; class Pinopsida; order Cupressales; family Taxaceae; genus Torreya; species Torreya grandis. Next base: position 224,125 of record JARHVA010007942.1, on the reverse strand, counting down.
TTTCCCCAAGATGTCAGGAAGTAAGGAGATGGTACTAATTGTTTAATGTTTAATGTTAAGCATAGATAAATATTGATCTTTTTATAAGGATCAATAGTGAGTAGGTGATCATACAGATATAGATTAATGGTGTGCTTTAAATTCAATAGTTCAAAGTGATATTTATCTATCATTGATAAAGCAAGGATTGCTCCATAAAGATTGACAGTGTGCATTGAGTCATAGTTTCTAGATTACATGAGATGAGGTCAACTTGTAGAGGTTTAAAATTTGGACATTGGTACACTATGAGTTAAATCTAGAAATACTATCAATGGTAAAAAATCAATCTGAAGACATGAGGACATCATATGTGAGCATAGTGTTTGAAGTTTAACTATGACCGTTTGCATTTGAATATTTGAATTTGCAAAGGAAAGACCAGTGTTTGGTTTTTGGACCATTTATTTTGATCAAGATAGAATTTTCTCATGGTGTAAAAATAAAAATTGTAGAGGACTCCAAGGCACATAAATTTTAAGGTATAAAAGTGTGTACAATAAAATTTATGAAGTTTTAAAGTTGACTATGTGTTTGATGTTCATCTGTTAAGAACCCAGGAAGGATGTTTGATCTTATTTTGATATTAGTTAAATATCTCTTGTTGAATTAGCTATTGGGGAGTGTTTTATACTCCATGAGGATGATTTATTTGAATTATAAAGGTTTAACCAATCATATGTAGTATGAACAAAGGTTTATAAGTTGATTGTGTATTCATTCATGGTGACTATGTGCATAGAATATTGTTTGAACAAATTTTACTTAAGTAGAAGGGTATTATGTTGGTTGTTGGCACTATTTGGGGACCTATAGATAATATGGAATATTTTAATGCATTTATAAGTTGTCTTATGTTCTTTTTTTATTCGATGAAGTGTTAAATGGGTGAATAGGTCTCCATGAGACCTATAAGAGTTACAAGGGCCTAATTGAAAGGTGCAGATGCTTAAGGGTGATCCATAGATGTTATGGCTAACCTATGAATATTTTATTGAGATATGTATTAATAGTATAGATTCCTTAATGGTTAAGGCATGCTTAAAGGCTGACCAAGATGTTGATAATCATGATAGCTCTATAAATGATGAAATTAAATGTGTTGTTTTCTAAACTTTGAGAGAGATTTGGTGTGAGACTTTGAGGGTTGTGTGAATATGGAGACAAGTGAAGGAGATAAGATTTAAAAGAGATGTAATGAAATTACATCAAGAATTAAGTATAACAACAGAATTATATCTAAATATGACTGAAATATATCCAAATATATGATAATAGCTCAGCCACTTCGAGGGGGCAACCTCCACAAGCTTCAATAATAGTAGAATTCACAATATGATGATAAATGATTACCCACTACCTCTTATATATAGTTTAACTAGGCCATGGTTACTCCATAGGCTGACTTACTAATCTAAAGAAAGCATAGATAAATGTAATATAATGTCAAAGAGGGATAAGTAAGCCACAAGTCGGCTAATACTATCCTGATACATGTGATAGGTTAGGGGTGAAGCATGCCCTTCCCCTTTAAACCAACATTGTCCTCAACGTTGAACAACTCTGGATGTTGTTGCAAAAATTCTTCACCTTCCCAAGTTGCATCTTCACTGCTTTAGTTTTTCCACTTGATCAAATATTCCTTAATCTCTCTGGTTCTCAACCTCTTAGTACGTGTTTAGAGGATCTTCTCTGGTTCAAAAATGACTTGTCCTTCTTCATCTCATTCTGGGAGCTCTGTCTGGGCAGAAACTTTCTATCCAATGACCTTCTTCAAATGAGAAACATGAAATACTGGGTGTATGTGAGATGAATGAGGTAACTCGAGCTTATAAGCCACACTTCTAATTTTTTGTAGAACCTGATAAGGGCCATAATACTTTGGAGCAAGTTTGTTGTCCTTTTTCTATTGCTTTAAGGACATTTGTTTGTAAGGCTACAAATGAACAAATGCCCAGTCACCCACCTCAAAATTTTGCTCACTCTAGTGTTGATCTGCTTGTTACTTCATCCTATTTTCTGCCAAGGCCAAATTCTCTCTCAAACTAGCCAAAACCTCTTGTTGATGTTGAATGTGCTCTTCCACATCTCGAACCTTGGTGTGCACCTTTAATGTAGAAGTGATGGAAGGTGGATGGTAACCATATAGTGCTAGAAATGGAGACATTTTATAAGAGGTATGGACAGATGTGTTATACCACCATTCTACAAGTGGTAGCCATTTAACCCAATGTTCTTGTTTATCTGATACAAAACAACAGAGATACACCTCTAAATTTTTTTTAACCACTTCAGTTTGTCCATTAGATTGGGGTGGTAAGATGAGCTATGAGCTAGCTGAGTACCCAAACAAGAAAATAGTTCAGTCCAGAAATTACTAGTGAAAATATGATCACGATCACTTACAATTATTTTTGGGGTTCCATGTAATTTGAGAACTGCTTCCATAAAAATAGCCATGACTGTACTTGCTGAAAATGGGTGTGAGAGAAAAAATGGGCATATTTTGTAAGCCTATCCACAATGACCAAAATAACATTCTTACGTTTAGAACAAGGCAACCCAGTGATGAAATCCATGGAAACCTCCTCCCACCTTTGACTAGGAATTGCTAATGGTTGTAACAAACCTGGGGTCTTAATTGTTTCACCTTTATTCTGTTGGCATATAAAGCATTCTTCCACAAACTTTTGTACATCTCCCTTGAGTCCTTCCCAAAATAATTCTTTCTTAATTCTATGATAAGTTTTCAAGAACCCCGAGTGTCCCCCAAGTGGAGATGCATGCAACTCTGCAAGAATCTTATGCTTAAGCTCTAAATTTTTGCACAAGTATAACCTACCCTTATACCATAGGACATTACCTTTCCATTCAAAATTTTCAGAGGATAAATTACCTTGCTGGAGATTCTAAATCAAAACCTGTGTATCCTTGTCTTGCTCCAATTCTAACCTAGCTTCATCCACCCAATCTGCTTCTAATATGGACATTGCACAAAGTAATGCTTCTGTGGATGCATCCCATCTAGATAGTGCATCTGCTACTACATTATCTTTACCCTTCTTGTAGATGATTTCAAAATCATAACCCAACATTTTGGTTACCCATTTTTGTTGTTCCTCAGATGATAATCTTTGCTCTAAAAATTATTTGAGACTATCATGATCCGTTTTCACCTTAAAGTGTCTACCCATTAGATAAGGCCTCCATTGTTTAACTGCATGAAGAATAGCTATCATTTCTTTCTCATAGATAGGTTTTAGTAGATTCTTACCATTGAATTAATGACTTTTAAATGCAATGGGTCTTCCTTCCTGCATTAGTACTGCCCCCAATCCAGACCCAGAAGCATCACATTCAACAGTGAATGTTTATGAGAAGTTTGGAGTAGCCAAAACTAGAGTGGTGCACATAGCTACTTTTAGTTTCTCAAATGCTTTGGAGGCATCATCATTCCAATGGAAAGCATCCTTATTTAGCAATGCAGTGAGTGGAGCTGCTATGTTGCCATAACCTTTCACAAATCTTCTATAGTAACCTGTTAGTCCAAGAAACCCTCGAAGGTTTTTGAGAATTTTATGGCATGGGCCATTCCTTATCGCTTTGATCTTTTGGGGATCAACTTTGACCCCTTTATGGGAAATAATGTGACCGAGGTACTCTACCTCCTATACTCCAAAATCACATTTAGATGGATTTGCATAAATTTGGTGCTTCTCCAAAACTATCAACACCTGTTTCACATGTTGCAGATGTGCTTCCCATGTCTGACTATAAATCAATATGTCATCAAACAAAACTAGCACAAACTTCCTTAAAAAAGGCCTAAAAATAGTGTTCATTAAGCTTTGAAAAGTAGATGGTGCATTTTTAAGACCAAAGGGCATTACCAAAAACTCATAATGGCCCTCATGTGTTCTAAAAGCAGTTTTATGAACATCGTCATCCTTGATTCTAATTTCATGGTACCCCAAGCAAAGATCCAATTTTTTGAAATAATTAGCACCATGCAACTCATCAAGTAAATCATCAATTACTGGAATAGGGAACTTATCTTTAATGGTGTACTTGTTGAGTTCCCTATAATCTAGGCACATCCTCCATGTGTCATCCTTCTTCTGCACCATGACCACTAGTGATGAATATGCACTTTGGCTATGCTTGATGATCCTTGCCTCCAGCATCTCATGGACCATCTTTTCAATTTCACTCTTTTTTGCATATGGATATCTATATGGTCTAATTTTTGGTGGTTGACTACCTAGAATTAGTTGAATGGCATGATCATGTTCTCTTTTTGGTGGTAGTCCTTTTAGCATGGCCCCAAAAATAGATGATTGGTCTTTAAGAATTATTTGTAGATCAGGATGTGTAGATACCTATGTGGGTTGAACTTATATGGAGCATAATCATGTAATAATTCCCTCTGCCCCATTTTTTTGCATCTTGGTCATCTGATGTGACCTAACCCATTGTGGAGATTTTGCATGTAATCCATGTAGTTCAATTTTCTTACCTTCAGAATGAAAGCACATGAATAGTTCTTAGAAGTTCATCTCAATGGTACCTAAGGTTGTGAGCTATTGGACTCCCAAAACAATGTCTGTGTTACCCATGGGAATATCAAACATAGGAGAGTCAAGATTGTACCCACCCATAGTAAGCTTAATACTATGGCATATGCATGAACAATTAATTGTGCCACCATCTGCAATCATGACCTAAAATTTTGATGCTGGGTAGATGAAATAGTTCAATCGAGTGGCCAACTTATGGTTTATAAAGTTATGTGTACTCCCTAAATCAATCAACACTATCACCTTCTATTTCTTAAGGAAACCCACCACCTTCAGAGTTTGTGGAGTGCTAATACCTATAAGTGCATGACAAGAGATTGTAGGTTGGGAATCTTTAGGTACCTCCTCTATATCTTCCTCATCATCATTGGAGGCATCATCTACTTCTTCATCTTCATTTGGTCCCTTAATGTAGAATAACTTCTTCTCAGCACATCTATGTCCTTTACTTCACTTGCTATCACAACCAAAACATAATCCTTTTGCACGCTTCTCTTCAATTTGTTGAGGGGTCAATCTAGTTGGTGGAGGAAATGTTGGTGATGATATGCTACGATCTTTAAAGTAAGTGAATGTCTGCTTCTTGTTGGTTATGAATTTTTCATCAGCTCTATGTGCTAGGATAATAGATTCAGAAATATTAAGTGGATTAAACATTCTTACCTCATGTTGAATGTGGTCCTTGAGTCCACCCAAAATTAGGTCATTCAAGTTTGCTTCAAAAATTGTCTCCACATGTAAGGATAGGTTCTAAAAAAGATGAATATAATCCTTGATGGAGCTAGTTTGTCAAAAATTTTCTAGTTAGCTAAAGTAATTATCTGTCACACTATTTCCATAGTGTAATTGTAGCTCCTCTATAAAAACTGGCCAGGTGACATTGATAGTCATCTTTTTATTTTGAGCACACAACCATTGATACCAAATGAATTGATCAGGTTCAAGATACAAGGATGCCATGGTAACCTTCTATCCACTTGGAATCTAATGTAGGTCAAAAAAACTCTCCATTTGGTTGAGCCAATTGAGTGGATCTTTTCCATCAAATTTGCGCATATCCACCTTTGGTAATAGGTTCCTCTGTGGCCATGGAGTTGGATTTGAAGTAGACTAGTTAGGAGAACCACCCTAGTGGGTTTGTGAAATAGAGTTATCTTGATGATTTGACTGATTAATGTTCAAAGCCTTCATGATATCTCCCAAACTATCTTGTATGGATTGCATATTAGATTGTATGTCTTGCACCTCACTCTAAATGCCTTGCACACTATAGTCAAGCTAGCTCACTTTGTGATCTATGTCAGAAAACCCTAGTACAAAGGGTCTATTACCTCCCCCTTCTGACTCCATCTCATCCTTGTTAGGATTTTTACCTGGAGTTTCAGTACCCTTTCCTTGGCCCCGATTTTGTGGACCTGCCATAAAAGGGTTTTACGATGTTGACCCTTATTGACACTTTTGACCCAACTTTGACCAAGCGATTTTGGAATTATTTTGGCCTCAAATCAAAATATACAAAGAAAAAACCATATCCAAATTTTTATAAGATTTCCAAAAATGTAAATAACTTAGAAAAATTCTTTGAATTGCTCACTATAGAGTAATTTTATGAAAAACCATAAAATAGAGATAAATTTTGAAAAACAGATCCAAATGGGCTAAAATTTTAATGGAAGCTTAATTTGATTATTTCTCACCTCTAGTAAAACACTTTAAGATAAATTTTCAACCATTTTTTATATATCACAAAATTTAAAAATTTAGTGTTTCTCCCACAAGATTGCCCAAATCTCAACTCTGATACCACTTGTAATGAAATTACTTCAAGAATTAAGTATAACAGTAGAATTATATCCAAATATGACTAAAATATATCCAAATATATGATAATAGATAAGCCACTTCAAGGGGGCAACCTCCACAAGCTTCAATAATAGCAGAATTCACAATATGATGATAAATGATTACCCACTACCTCTTATATATAGTCTAACTAAGCCATGGTTACTCTATAGGCTGACCTACTAATCTAAAGAAAGCATAGATAAATGTAATATAATGTCGAATAGGGATAAGTAATCCACAAGTCAGCTAATACTATCCTCATACATGTGATAGGTTAGGGGCATAACAAGAGAAGGTAAAGGTTAGTGAGTATCAAGAGAGAGAAAATAGAATCAGACATACTTGTTTGATCAAGGTTATCACATAGGTCATTAGACCTAATAATCCTAGAAGAGGGAGAATGTGTGATTATGCTCATAAGACTATTTGAGAGAGTGTGTATGGTGAGAAAAGTCAAGGTGAAGGTTTTTTGTGCCTATTATATGGGTTTAAGACTAGAAAATTTTGAGAACTATTTATATGACTTGTAGGTCATAATATTATTGGTAGAATAGTGTTCTTGTTGTTTGAGTATAAGAGAAGGAAAAGAGTGATAATTAGAGGTCCATCATCAAGTGTTAAAGACATCAATATAAATGTGGATGTGTTTATTGGTGTTTTTGTGGTAGCTTAAAACCTAAGGGGGTTTTAGCCTCCTTGCAAGGTGAAACTTCATAAAGGTCTAGTAATTGTGGTAGGTCATCTAGATAGGTATGGTATCTCCTTATGGGATTTCAGTCTCACTAAAATAATGGATGGTAGTTCCTTGATCAGTTATAGTTGGTCTAAATTTCTTACTTTTATTATAAGATAGTAGTTTGATTGCAAGTTCCAGTGGGTTTTCTCCCATAAGAGGTTTTACCACATATGTCTTATGTTATGTGATTGATCTTGCATTATCTCTCTTGCTCATTGTTATGAATGATGTGTATGCTTCATGAATGCTTATGGTAATTGATTAAGAGCTTGTAAGGATTTAAATTGAATTTGAATTTTATAATATCATTGATTCAAACCCCCCCTGCTTAGTGATTTTACCTCTATCACTCTCTAAATCTATCTTGAAGGACCTTTTGAATCTTGTCTTTCATCAACTTCTTCTTCCTCATCAATATATATTGTTTCTTATTCATTCTTGAAGTCTAGATTCCCTGATGAATCCTTTGAATATAAGTATGACTTCTTAGAACTTGTCTCATCAATATTCACATTGGTGTTTTCCACTATCTTCTGCAATCTCTTATTATAACAGCTATAGGTTGAGCTCACTGATGAGTATCCCAAGAATATACCTTTATCAAAACTAGAATCAAACTTACCTAAGTCTTCCTCATCTCTTTTGATGAAGAATTTTCTTCCAAACAGTCTAACATGTTCCATATTAGTAGGTCTACCTTTCCATAGTTCATAAGGGGTTTTATTACCATTAGTGCTTATCTATTTTTATATTCAAAATGTAGACTATAGTACTTACTACCTCTCTCTAGTATCCATCAGCTAACCTTGATTCATTTAACATATTCTTTGCCATTTCTTGAACTATCCTATTCTTTCTTTCAACTACCCCATCTATTGAGGTGTCATAGCTACTAAGAATTGTCTCCTTATTCCATAGACCTTACAGATGTCATCAAACTCACTAGACAAAAAATATCCTCCTCTATTAGATCTTAGGTAGTTTATTTTCCCATTATTTTCATTCTCAATGAGATCCTTGAATTCTTTGAACTTATCAAGAAATTCTTAATTTTCTTTCAAGAATGATACCCAAGTCATTCTTGTGTAGTCATCTATGAATAATATGAAATAACTATCTCCTTGAATGTTTTGGATTCTTGTAGGTCCATAGAGATCAATTTGTATTAAATATAGAGTTATTTTAGTAGATTACTCCTTAGACTTGAACCTTATTCTAGTTTTCTTACCATGTTGACATACCTTATAAAGTGTGTTTGTAGGTTTGGTGATTTTAGGCATATTCTTCACAAAATTATTATAGCTTATCTTGACCATATTATCAAAGTTTAGGTGACCTAACCTTCTGTTCCATAGCCAAAGTTCATCCATTTTTCTCATAAATCATCTCTTCTTCTTGATCTCATTCAAGACATACATATTATTCTTAGGCCTCTTAGCACTAACAATTAACCTTCATGATTTGGCTCTCCTTATATCACACCCTTTGTCATGAAAGGTTAGTATGTGTCCTTTGTTGCACATTTGGCTTACACTAATAAAATTATGTTTTAAACCTTCCACATATAATGCATTCTCTATCCTGGTCTTCCCATTGTCCAAACTCAAGATACCCTTACCCATAATATTAGCAGTTGTGTTATCTTAAAACCTCACTATTCCTACAACATTCTTATTAAATAAGATAAAATTAATATTATCTTCCATCATGTGGCTTGATAAACCAATATATATACATACCATTTCATTCCTTCATATTGGATGTGAAAGGCAATATGAGATAGCATAAATTCTTCTCATTTAGTCTTCTACTCCTCCTTCACCGTGTTCACAAGGTTTAACTTCTTGATCTACTTTTCAATGGTATGATTATATAACCATTTATCTTCACCAGTCTTTCTCATATTCATCATCTTGAAATCCCTTGAAATATGTACTCTTTGATCATAATTATAGCACGAAATTCTACTTTTACTACTGAAATGAGAATTCACCCTATTCTTCCATGAATAATTGATTCTAGCATGATGTATACAATCCATAGCTCTATGCCCATATTGATTTATTAAGAAATAATAACCACTAAAAAGATTCACATACCTTGTCTGTTTGATGTTGAATGAAGCACCTCTTCCTTTGTTATCTCTTGAAGGAATCAAATTCTTCTTGACTTGTTGATGACCAATTTGAGCCTTAAATTTGAAATTTTCTGCATAGGTCTTTACTATATTAGTACCATCACTTGTTGATAGTCCATTGTCCTTTTAGGTTTGACTCCCCTTATTTTCCTTTTGGTATTATTTGAAGCCAAGACCTAACTTGTCATGTGGAGACCTCTGACTATTAAAAATATCACCAAGGACATTGACGTTCTTTTCAAACTTCAAATGCATCTTTAACTTGACTATTGTCTGATCAAATTCTTCCTTCAAGGAATCCATTTCTATTCCAAACTTGATGCATTCTTCCTCCTTGGTCTTAATACTTGCATTGAAAATCTCAATCTGAGTTTCCAACTATTTGATGATCTCATCATGTTCATTGGTGTTGTTACTTAGATTTTATTCAAAGAGATTGATTCATTCCTCATAAATCTTAACCAATGATCTCACTTTTTGATTCTTCCTTATTTGTAACTTCAACTTCTCTAGAGCACTCTCTAATTCTTCCTCAATATTCACTTCAACATATTCTTCATTTGATTCTTCATCTTCAATAAGACTTTTCCCTTTTAAACAACCTTTAATATCTATTTCTATATCCATGTATAAGGTTTTATTGCTATAATTATCATTACTATCATCATCACTATTAGATGTACTTGTGTCACTTATATCAGAGGAGATACTATCTTCTTTGATATAGAAACTTATTTTGTTCTCGAATGACCCTTTCTTACCTTTATACTTCCTAAAACTCCTTTTGCTTTTATCAGGCTTATAAAACTTCTTATCATTACCATTATGTTCATCATGATCTCCATCATGCTCATTATTATCCTTGTTAGGATATTTAGATCCAAAGTGACCAAGCTTACCATAGTTAAAGCACTTGAATGGCAACTTACCCTTATACTTACCTGATCCTTAGTTTTATAAAAAAAACATGGCTTATATCTTGTCATAATCAATGTCTATTTCAACTTCATCCTTGACCTTATTACCTTGTGACTTTATCTTAGTTTTGAATGCATCTTCCTTCTTGGAATGTCTTCCATAATTTATTCTCATTTCATGTGTAGTCAAGATGCCATAAAGCTCATCCATATATAGTATGTTAAGATATTTGATCTCCTCCATAATAGAAAATTTTGAGTCAAACTTAGATGTTAGATATATTAATACCTTTTCTACTACTGTTGATTATTCCAACTTCTCTCCAAGACCTCTGATGACATTTACCACTTCATCTACTATTAAAAGATATGATGCAATGTTTTCATCCTCCTTCATTATCAAACTTTCAAACTACCTTTGATGGGTCTGTAGCTTTTTCAACATGACTTTGGTGTCTCCTTCATAGATGGTTTGAACCTTTTTGAAATACCTTTGTTTGTATGACAATTTATGACCTTTAAAAATTATACCTATGAAAGACCACACAAGATGGAATTCATTTCCTTAGGGTTATTCTCACTTGCCTTCTTGCTTGATACATTAGTTGGTGGTGTAGAAGGTGGATTGAATCCATCAACAATAGATTTCCATATGTCATAGTTGAAGGACATTAGATAATTCTTCATTATAATGCTCCAAAATGTGTAGTTAGTACCACATAAGAAATGAGCCTTATTTATTAATAAACCTCCTTGTACTTGATGACTAGACATGTTTATGCTTCTAGGATCTCCTTTGAACTATTAGGCCTACTTCAAAGGACCAAGTCTGATACTAATAATTAGAAGCATAATCACTAGGAGGGATGGGTGAATTATTGTTTAAAAAACTTACATTCAATTATACTTAATCATTCATAAACTATGAATGAAACATAGTGATCTAGCAAAACATAGAGAACCATTCAGATTACCATGAAATAAGATAACACACATATGAGTGAAAAACCCTAAAGGGGAAAAAACACACTATGATCTCTATAAATGGATTAAAATTATATAAAATAAAATATCAAATTATATTTATCACCAAATCAATTTGAATTACCAACCCCAATAAATTCAAGCACCTACTTGACTAGGCTTTAACAAGAACATACTTGCAAGGAAGCACCAACTTCCTAAGTTACTCAAAACCAACTTAGCCACATCATGAATTTTGATCATCATACCTTTGATCTAATATTATGGTCTCATTTCAATACCTCTTTCTGCTTAACCATGAAATATTTGATTTGCTTATGTTGCATACATTCAAATAGGCCTAAAGTGCCTTGCATATATACTAGACACATGATCACACACCACTTGGTCATCCACACACCTTCAAACTCTTAGTTAAGCTATATAATATGTCTCATAACATATTATTAACATGATTCAAATGTAAATTTAACCCCTTTTGGTTTGCAATAACTCAATTAGGCCTCATTTCTCTTTTAGGTTTCATGGAGATGTAATTGCATTAGATCTATCTTATTCGCACCAAAAATTGATGTTGTTGAGCCCATATGGCTTTATCCAATAACTAAAAACCATTAAAACACTTATCTAAAGAACTATTATAACCTCCTCCATTATTTATTATACTTATACTCTTCATTCATACCATGAAAACCCCTCGAAGACAAATTGCGCTATTAGGCATGTGTACCACAAAAGTTTGTCTTACAAAAATGAGGCTCAAACAACCTTAAGATACTGAATAATAAAAAATGAAACATGTATTTATATTAATAATTATCTCATGGTCATAACCAAATTCTTGGAACACCTTCACTTAGGAGATAAATACTCAATAACATCTTTAACACTTGCGTACTCAGAACTACCAATACAACATAGAAACCAATCATGATGGATTATACCTCAAATGCATATGTAGAAACTTGTCATGACTCCTAATTCATAAAAATTATTATATTATATCTCCAAACCATCTTAATATATAAAATCCATATGGTTTAATATCAAATATTGGTTTTACAAACTAATTTCTTGGCCCTATTTTCATAGTCCTATCTAAACCAGATAGGTCATTTTATGAGAAAAAAATTCACCACATATACTGACCTCAAAATATTTTAAAATAACTATCATGAATTAAAATGAATAAATAACTCCTTCATTCACTTTTTTTCATAAATCTATCATGTACATACCTTTAAATCTATCTTTTCATCTTTGCTTGAGTTTTACACTATTCACACCATTAGGTTTGTCTATAATTAGCTAACTTGGATAACCAAATTAGAAAAATTGAAGGTTATAAACTATCCATAAATTATCATGGACATGTAAAACAATTCTCTATATTCTTCTATCATCCATTTTATTTTCTTTACCAATATAACTTTTGAAAGCTACAATAATTTCTTGACAAATAAACCTACAACTATGTATTTTGTCTCTCATCTGACTAACCACCATCACCTAGAGGTACCTAAGAGATTTGAATACATTATCCAATAATTTATATAGACATTTTAATCCATATTGAGCTAATTTTAATAATATATTTCATATTGGGTCCTTATTAGGGTTTTAGGGAGGTTTAACATAGGTTTTGGTGTTAACGATTATTCATAAAGGACTACCTCTTGAATCAAAAAATAATGAATAGAGATATTATCTAGGACCCTTACCCATATATGTTTAATAATTAAAACTCCCATGTACAGGTTACACATGCCAATGAATATCTGAAAGTGTTTTTTAGGTTTGAGGCCTCATTCTATGAGTTTGAGAAAACCTAAAATAGTGATGCATGCACATTTCTCTTAATGTTTGACCTTAAACATTGTGATCATGACTAAAATAACTTATCTCACCTATATTCATGCTCACATGTGCATACTTGTCTTGAAATATGATCTTCCTACCTCATTACGCCTGTCAAGGTCTAAGAGAGGTCTACATGCAGACATAGACTGAGGGTCCTACCCATATAGATTCACCCTAAAACTCTTATGAATGATTTAGTTCCTTACATACAAGCTCAAATAGTTTCATACAACCTTAAAATACATTTTTTAATTCATTCCATGCACATACTTCTTCTTATCATGACTAGGCTTCCTATGCACTTTGACATCATTGACCTATACTGTGATATCCCCTTCTAATAGGGAATATAAAACACATAAAGCTCTGATACCACTGTGATATCCCCTTCAAATAGGGAATATAGAAACACAAATAGTTCTGAACGAAGATATGAATTTGCAGAATAAATTCAAATAACAAGAAACCACAGTAAATCTCTTAACTGACAAATCACAAATCTTATTATTCATCCAGATGATTACAATAGATGTCCTCTGTCATGCATATACAGGCAAATTTGAATATAGTCTTAAAACCCTGATCTTCTGCAAACCTGGAAGTGAAACCTGAATTCTGGAAGGTCTCGGCTTTTATGTGTCGACACACAGATGTCGTCATCGGTTGATATCTCATCGACGTCAGTCACTGTCGGTTGGCTTTCTACCGACGTCAGTCTTCAGTCGACTGATGTCAGTCACTGGGGTGCCAATGTCGGTCTCTGAGTTACCTGCGGCTCTATCTGACCTAATGCAGAACTGTACGGACTTGTACGGATTGGTACAAATTCCATACATATGCAAGATAATACACTGTGGCCTCTATGTTGGATACCAGATCTCAAGGAATATGACCCTAATACATCAAAGCTTAATCTGCAAAATTATTGAAAGCAAAACCCAATGAAAATAAATACTTGAAATGCTATGATAACTTCTGTGTGAAGTTATCTCTCAACCCTAAAATTCTGTGATAACTTCTGGATGAAGCTATCTCTCAAATCTATACCTCTGTGATAACTTCTGGATGAAGCTATCTCTCAATTTGGCAATAAATCAGCTGATATCTCACAGCCTCTAAATCACACACAATGAAGAGTTGACGTTCTCCACTGTAATGGAATCCTGGAACCCTTGGCTCAGTCTTCACAGAAGAATTTCTTCAATATCAATAATCAATAATCAATGCATAATCAATAATGGCCTCCATGAGAAACCCTTCTACCCTCAAAAAGATATGCTTGCCCTAATTAGGGTTTCTTAAATTAGAATTAGGGTTTCTAATTAAAAATAGGCTAAATAATTAATATTTGATTCAATCAATCAAATATTAATATCTCCCTCAATACATGTCAGATCTTGAACCGATCGAAGCTAGTGAATCAGGGAGTGATTCCGCACATGACCATACCAAAATAAAGGCACTCTGCTGCATAACAAATATCCCTTAAAAGTAGGAGCTCAAGCCAAATGTGTCTGAAATAACCTGAATGAAAACCAAATGTAGAAATTCTGCGAATCAAAGTCAAGCCAAGCTCCATTATGACCCTCTATCCATCCTATTAGCCTACAAAGGTCATATAATAGGCTAATCATCAAGTTTGTCATGTCCCCTTGAACTGTGATATCCCCTTCTAATAGGGAATATAAAATGTCAAATAGCTCTAATTTCTTTTCTAATTATTCTGAATATGGTATGAAATAAGGACAAATTGCGGTTTTTACAAAATATCTTCAAATAAAATAGATCAACCACAATATAATCTCTCAATAGTGAAATAAAGATCTTATCACTGGTTCAGAAGATTACAATTACATTTCTACCTTATGCATATAAAGAATGTGAAAATACAGTCTTGAAACCCTGATCTTCTGCAAACCTGGAAGTGAAACCTGAATTTTGGAAGGTCTCAGCTTTTCTGTGTGAACACACAGTCACCGTCGTCGGTCGATATCTCTCTGACATCGGTCACTGTCGGTCGGCTTTCTGCCGACATCGGTCTTTAGTTGGCCGATGGCGGTCACTGGGGTGCCGATGTCGGTTCCTATGTCCTCTGTGGTGCTATTCTGGCTTGCTGTCGAACTGTACGGAATTGCACAGATCAATATAGTCTGTACCAAAACAAGGTAATTATGTGGCGGCCCTATATTCTGCATCCCTGATCTGAAAACCTATCTGTATAATTATTTGAATCAAAACATAAAAAAATAAATACCTGGAATATCTATAATAACTTTTGTGTGAAGTTATCTCTCAACCCTAAAATTCTATGATAACTTCTGGATGAAGCTATCTCTCAAATCTGTACCTCTGTGATAACTTTTGGATGAAGCTATCTCTCAATTTGGCAATAAATTAGCTGATATCTCACAGCCTCTAAATCACACACAATGAAGAGTTGACGTTCTCCACTGCAATGGAATCCTGGAACCCTTGGCTCAGTCTTCACAGAAGAATTTCTTCAATATCAATAATCAATAATCAATGCATAATCAATAATGGCCTCCATGAGAAACCCTTATACCCTCAAAAAGATATGCTTGCCCTAATTAGGGTTTCTTAAATTAGAATTAGGGTTTCTAATTAAAAATAGGCTAAATAATTAATATTTGATTAAATCAATCAAATATTAATATCTCCCTCAATACATGTCGGATCCTCAAACCAATCGAAGCTAGTGAATCAAGGAGTGATTCGGCACATGACCATACCAAAATAAAGGCGCTCTGCTGCATATCAAATATCCCTAAAAAGTAGGAGCTTAGGCCAAATGTGTCTGAAATAACCTAAATGAAAACCAAATGTAGAAATTCTGTGAATCAAAGTCAAGCCAAGCTCCATTATGACCCTCTATCCATCCTATTAGCCTACGAAGGTCGTATAATAGGCTAATCATCAAGTCTGTCAATGTCCACGAAAAAGGGGACATGACAAATCTGCCCCTCTAGAAATTGCTTATCCCCAAGCAATCTCGGAACAATGAACCACTCGATCCACCTGGATCCCAAATGTAGTTATGCTCTACACTGCTGTGAATCAATGCAAGTACCTGCAATATCATTAGAAGTAGAACAAAGAAAGACTCATAATCAAACTGGCACATGAAACTCCAACCTCCAAGATTAAAAATACCATAGTCAAGAGCACATGAGAAACAAACTCTCAAAACATCATAACCCAAGTAGAATGGACAACTCAAACTGCCAATTCCATCTGCAAGAGATGGTGCCAATCCATCCCATAACTGATCCCTCTATAAATGTGGCACAGTGAATAGTACCACACTATCATATGTGTGAGAAGAATCACTCTAGAGACTCGACTCCACTGGTATCCCAAACTCATGAAGACCAGATACTCCCAAATCTTGAACATGTATGTCAGCCTCAACAACATGTTCCTCAGTAACAATTGCAGGAATGTAGTTACCACCAACCACCTCAATATACAAATGATCATCCATACTCTGTGAATCAACTCCAAAGCTCATATCAACATCTGGAGTATCAACAACTATAGCATCACTGTCTAACTCTTCCATACTGAAAGAAACTAACGGTGAAACTAAGTCCTCAAAACTATCCATTGCATTCTCTTGGGTGTCATCTGTAATAATCGAATCCTGGGACTCTTCTACAATCTCTGCCATAGCTGAGAGATTATCAACCCTCAGTACACTAACATCTGAGCACACCTCTACACTCTGAGTGCAAGCATCTAACTCATCCTCATCTTCACTATCTCCTATCTCATAATAATCATAATAATCATGGGACATGCTGCTCTCTCGTCTAAGTGATCTGTAGTGCTCTCTCCTCAGCTTAACAAAGCGATCAAAAGACAACCTCCCCTGAGCTTGTGGAGTTAATAACTTCCACTCATCCTTTGTTGTCATATACCGTGTGGGTTTGTCTTTGGATGTAGGATATGAAAGAGATTCATTCAACCTCTTCAAACTTAGTTTCAATTTCCTCATATCATAGTCCCATCGACTCTGAGTATATGAAGTCATCATGATACTTTGCTGATTCAATCTACCCAAACTACCCAATAGGATGGCAAGACATTAGCTCTGATACCACTGTGATATCCCCTTCTAATATGGAATATAAAACACATAAAGCTCTGATACCACTATGATATCCCCTTCTAATAGGGAATATAAAACGTCAAATAACTCTGATTTCTTTTCTGATTATTCTAAATATGGTATGAAATAAGGACAAATTACAGTTTTTACAAAATATCTTCAAATAGAATAGATCAACCATAATATAATCTCTCAATAGAGAAATAAAGATATTATCACTAGTTCAAAATATTACAATTACAGTTCTACCTTATGCATATAAAGAATGTGAAAATATAGTCTTGAAACCCTGATCTTCTGCAAACCTGGAAGTGAAACCTGAATTCTGGAAGGTCTCGGCTTTTCTGTGTGAACACACAGTCGCCGTCATCGGTCGATATCTCACTGACATCGGTCACTGTCAGTCAGCTTTTTGTCGACGTCGGTCTTCAATCGGCTGATGTCGGTCACTCGAGTGTCGATGTCGGTTCCTGTGTCCTCTATGGCACTATTTTGGCTTGCTGCCAAACTGTATGGAATTGCACAGATCGATACAGTCCATACTGAAACAAGGTAATTATGTGGTGGCCCTATATTATGGATCCCTCATCTGAAAACCTCTATCTATATAATTATTTGAATCAAAACATAAAGAAATAAATACCTGGAATATCTGTAATAACTTCTGTGTGAAGTTATCTCTCAACCCTAAAATTCTGTGATAACTTCTGGATGAAGCTATCTCTCAAATATGTACCTCTGTGATAACTTCTAGATGAAGCTATCTCTCAATTTGGTAATAAATCAGTTGATATATCACAGCCTCTAAATCACACACAATGAAGAGTTGATGCTCTCCACTGCAATGGAATCCTAGAACCCTTGGCTCAGTCTTCACAAAAGAATTTCTTCAATATCAATAATCAATAATCAATGCATAATCAATAATGGCCTCCATGAGAAACCCTTATACCCTCAAAAAGATATGCTTGCCCTAATTAGGGTTTCTTATATTAGAATTAGGGTTTCTAATTAAAAATAGGCTAAATAATTAATATTTGATTAAATAAATCAAATATTAATATCTCCCTCAATACATGTCAGATCCTCGAACCGATCGAAGCTAGTGAATCAAGGAGTGATTCCGCACATGACCATACCAAAATAAAGGTGCTCCGCTGCATATCAAATATCCCTAAAAAGTAGGAGCTCAGGCCAAATGTGTCTGAAATAACTTGAATGAAAACCAAATATAGAAATTCTACGAATCAAAGTCAAGCCAAGCTCCATTATGACCCTCTATCCATCCTATTAGCCTACGAAGGTCATATAATAGGCTAATCATCAAGTCTGTCAATGTCCACGAAAAAGGGGACATGACATATACCTTCATGTAGACAAATGACATTATTCGCCTTAAAATTATCTCTTTCTCTTTATAAAATGAAAACACTCTCTCATTATATCACTCTCTTATGCATTATTGCCACATCACACACTACCAACTATCCTTAGTCACCTTTGACATCAATGACAATATAAAATAAAAACTAGAAACTACATTAAAAATTGGACCTTCATAAGATGCACATTTTAACACTATTTCCATTTTTTATTTTATAATTTTGGCTGCATAATATGAATTCTCTTATCAATTAAAATAATCAATAAGACCCCCATCCCCTAATTTGGCACTTTATAAAATTAATGCATTTTTACAAATTAATGACACCAATGGATATAGAATCAAAAACCATGCATTTAAAAAAAAAAAAAAAAAAAAAACTCAAATTTGAGTTACGGTTCAAAAGATAGAGACTTTAGGAATTCCCATAAATGGGTCAACATTAAAAAATACATTGTAAATGGATTTTAGTGACTAAATAAGAAAATAATGTGGTCATCTAACCAATTATTGGAATTAGAATTGAACCACAGACTTAGAAACTCCAACCAAAGTAAAAAATATCTATCTAGTTACTTAGGCATGCATGAAAGTGATTTTGACTTCATCTTTTAAAAAGAATACAGTTGAATAAAGAAAATGATTAATTAACAAAATGTTTTGAGAAGATAAAAAGAGGATAAATTATGGATTAGAGGTGTCTTAACTTGGTTGAGCCCTCTAAGTATCACCTCTAATGCACCAAGTAAGTAGATCCCTTTTTCCAATGCCTCCTTTCTACAAGTTGTCCTCTCTAATATGTATTCTAGTGATAAAAAACAATAAAGGAATAAAATAAAAAGGACTAGAATATTATAAGAATGTATATCTCCACAAAGTCCAACATAGATAGGAGAAAAAAAGGTAGACACCTAGTAATATGGGAATGTTGGCACATAAGAAGCTCTAAAATGGTGATGCCTTAGAGTTGATCCAATGCCTCAATTATTTTTCCAATGTAGACCTTTGTGAAATCATCAACACATCAGCTCTTGTTGGTATGATCAAGATGCCTTATATAGAGATGAGTCTCTCTCCTCCAATTCCTTGCAAGTAGCTATCCAATCTTCAATGCAACAAATAGAAAAAAATAGCACTTTCCCCAAAAAAGGATGCCACTCTTTAGTGCATAATTCTAGGGAGATCAACATCTCCTTATATATCCTCTCAACACCTTTAGATTAGATCCTCCTAAAAAATCAACTCAAATTAGAAGTTGAATACTTAGATCAATTTATTTTTGATGTGGAAATGATGATGCCAAAGTGAAATTTTAATGTAAACGTAGAACCCTCTAATGCCTTCAGATCTAAAAAAATAAAAAACTTAGTCAAACACTTATTAGATGTAAATAAGTGTTAATTTTTTTTCAACGATGTCCCTAAGGTTTCCAAGAGTGTTCATGAGTTGATTTGTATGTATGGTTCTCAATGACAAAGTGTGTCTTAGTAAGCATGCATGGACCTTGTAGTTTTTCTTGGTTAGTCAAGGTGACTAATGTTGGTGATGTATTGACCATGTTTCAGGAGTCATATAAGGGTTCAAGAGTGATTTTTTTGCTTTTGGAAGTGAAAGGAATCCATTGGAATAGTCTTGGGAAGTTTTAGGTTATCTTAGTCATCTTGGCATAACTCCCTGAGTAAACAGATTGATGACATCAACATTCACATGTGTGAAGGTGTCAAAATAAAGTAGTCACATGGGTTTATTAAGATTTGTGCCTAGATCATGTGTTTTAAATTATAGATATTGACATTATGTCTATCAAAATTTATAGTAGTGTAAAGTTGGTCTCTCATGTAGATTTCACTAGTTTCCATAGTCAAACATGCATTAAAAAGTGACCGTTGGAATTCAAATATTTGAATTTATAAAGGAAAACTAGTCTACATTGTTTTGTTAATAAATTTTCATTATGGACAAATTTTATGGTGGTATAAAAATAAAATTGATATAGAACTGCAAGGGTAATCCAGGAAAAATGATTTAGAGGTTTGACTAGTCATACACTTGCATTTATTACAGTCCAAAGTTGATTGAGGGTTTGACTTTCTTTTGCAAGTGACCCAAGAAGAATTTTTGAGTTTTTCTTGATGGTGTTTGGATGTTTCAAGTTGAATTATCTATCTAATAGTGTTTTATACTCCCTAAGGATCATATGTATGGACTTTGGTGGTTTTACCAATCCATATTTAGTATGAATAATTGCTTACAAGTTGACTTTTGGTTCACTCATGGTGTTTTCATGTACAACAAAAATGATTGATAGATTTTTCATATCCATAGTTGTTCAGTGATGAATTTAATCATGTGAGGGTTCCTTAGGGTTCATATGGCAAGGACCTATGTGTTATTAAGTCATCTTGTGTTCCTATTTTAGCTCAGTGAAGTGATAAAAGGATTAATAACTCTCCATGGACATATAAGGGCTTCTTAAGGCCTAAATTGAAAGGTGATGTTGATTAAGGGTGATTTATCAAATCTCTAGATGACCTATGTAGGTGAAAATCTTATTTTAAGTGTGATAGAATATTTAAGGGTTTAGTTATGTCTTATGGCCAACCAACTAGTTGGTGATCATGAAGGCTCTATAAAGTGCATAAACAAAGATGAAGGTTTCTATAGTAAATAAGAGAAGAAAAGATAAGTGTGACTGTGCTTGATTTATGTATTTAAGTTCATATCATGTTGATGAATATGTGTATGACATAGAGGCCATATTTTTGATGTTATTATAGTGTTCTTTTAGGGTTAAAGATTGAGGATGAGTGAAGAAGTGTAGAGTAATCCAAAAGGTTTTTTGGATGCATTGATTGTGTGTGAAGGATTTAAGGGTTGAATAAAGTTGATAATCACTATTTATCCATTAAAATAAAATAAAATTAGAGCTATGGAGGTGTTGATATCAAAAGTCATTGTGTGGGTGTTCCACGTCTAGGACACGTGGGTGCTTGTTCATGCTTAGGGGTTGGTGCTCCTTATGAAGTGGGTGTTTCACTAAAGTATCTTGTTTTTAATTATCTTATATGAATGTATTCCACTTGTTTGCATAATTGAGAGTGGGTTTTATCCCCCATGAGGGTTTCCCACATAATCCACATGTTATGTGTGTTGATGTTGCATAGTTTCCTTTATTATTTATAATAAATGGTTTATATGCTTCAAGAATGCTTTTGTTGATTGGTTAAGAGTTTGAAGTTTTGGAATTGAAATTAAATTTATTGCATCACTGATTCACCCCCCTCTTAGTGATTTTACCTCTAATAATAAGGATGAAGACCTGAGCTTTTTATTTCCAATGCAGATCCTCTTAGTAGTCCTCAATGCCTCCTTTCCTCCAAATTATTTTTGGTCAAACCAAGATGATGCAAAGTTATTCCAACACGTGGAAAAAAATTCCAATGCCAAAATAAATAATTATATTATAATAAGGATGCCACTCTCTCCTCTCTCCTCCAATGCAGACCAAGTAGATCAAACATGGAACATTGGTAGGTAGAAAATGATGCCAAAAATATTAGATATGCCTCTCTCTCTCTCTCTCTCTCTCTCTCTCTCTCTCTCTCTCTCTCTCTCTCTCTCTCTCTCTCTCTCTCTCTCTCTCTCTCTCTCTCTCTCTCTCTCTCTCTCTCTCTCTCTCTGTAATAGAAAATATAATGCAAAAGATTAAAAAAGTCTTGAAAAATGGTTCCATAAGTAGATATCCACACTCCTAAAAGAAATAAGGATGCTTCCCTCCTCAAGGGAAATTGTTTCTCCACATCCTTTCTCCCATACTTCCTCTCTTCTTTCCCTCCAAAAATAAAAACCATACACTTTATTCAAAGCTTAAATAAAAGTGTTAGATTTGTAAGAGGGGAAAAAGGTTGAGGATATATGACAAGGGAAGAAGCAATAGTGGAAAGTGAAATTTATGAAAAAAAATGTAGCAATGTATATGGATGCAATACCTAAAATCTCTAGTACCATGTTAGGAATGGTGAACAAGCATTCTAACCCAAGATTTAGAAGTGATAACACCAAAAATATCACATAATGAAGCTACAGACAAATTATTACAAAGAAAATAAAATCAAGGGTTATTCAATAATAATAACATGCTAGTACAAAGGAAAGACCTTGCATAAGTAGGTAAGGCAAAACACAGAACTAGCCTAATTAAATAATGTGGGATTAATACTCACATAGTAAAAACTCATAAATAATGAAATATATAGATAATATACTAGAAAAAATGAGAAATACGTGAAATATATACTCTAACAACTACTTCATAATCAATGTGTGCACTGACACCACTATCTAAAATTAATAGCAAGCTATGGTCTATAGTTTTGACATTATAGGAGTTATGTAGTAACACTAAAGTATATTTTAATCTTGTATATTTGAACATAAATGTATAAATTAATGCAATGGATATTGATGTTAGTGTGAAGCTAGATATGGAATAGTAGTAGACTACAATACTATCTAGTGGCCTAGATCTTCCTAGACCATTGAAACTCTAGAACCATTTTCTCTACCCAAACCTAATTATGTAGATAAACTAAAGAGAACCCATGCACTTTTTAGGTTATAAAAAAATGAATATAAATGTATTCATTATTGAAACTAAAATTTTTAAAATTTATAGTTAAAATTAAATTATATCTATGAAAAATTGAATTCCTATTCTAAACCAATATATAACCTCAAATAGAGATTTAACTTTGTAAATTCAATTTTTTTTGTTTTATTTATTAGTTTAAATTTGTAAATTCTATGTATTACATTTTGTCAAGCCTAGTGGCACCCATTTCCAAGCCTTTTATAACACTTTATCATTGTATTTTTTAGTTTATTTTGATTTTTTTAATTGCATAACCACTATAACACTATTCTATTACAAACCTCTTATTTTTATAGATACAATTTGATAAGCTTCAGCTAATTATACTTAGTTGTAATATTCTCTTAAGATTTAATGAAGTCATTTTACATAACAATGCATTCATCATAGTAAACAGTGAAATTGTCAAACATTTCAAAAAAATTGTTTCATTTTATAGGTTCTAGTTTCTACAACAAAACCATCACCAACTTTAATGAACTTATCAAACATATAATTTAAAACATTATGTCTAAGTATTTTCTATATTATAGGTTAATTTATTATGTTTTTATTGACAAACTATGAAATAGTTACTAATTCTAACAAAATTGTCATCACCAAAAGTGAAATCATCATCACTAGTAGAAATATTGTAGTACCCAATAATGAAATCATACTTCACATTAAAAAAATAGCTATGGTACCTATGTTTTTAATTTATATATTTCTATTTTATGTGTTTTTTACCTAATAATGAAATCATGTTTAATAAGATCAAAATCACTCTATCAGATGGTGTAATCATTCTGAGAAACAACAAATTCATTTAGTGGTGAATTCATACTATTGAGTGTCAAATGCTTACTTTCTAATGCTGAATTTTTAATATTAAGTGTCAAATCCATACTTTGAGTGGCCAATTCATACTTGCACCTATAGTGGTTATATTTAGGAGGCCACAACTTTTGACTTGGGTGTTTGTTTGACCTCTCATTCATGGCAAAATGAATATATCATAAAGATGCATGAAACCATGAATAATTACTTCATTTATGGTTGAT
The DNA here is from genome assembly GCA_037957365.1 of Torreya grandis. NCBI lineage: Eukaryota > Viridiplantae > Streptophyta > Pinopsida > Cupressales > Taxaceae > Torreya > Torreya grandis. The sequence goes on along the minus strand of JARHVA010007942.1, from coordinate 199,823 downwards.
TTTACTAATATTTCTATTACATTCACTTACTTGTAGCTTTCTCACCTATCAAAGATGTGTGAAACTAATAACTATTTTATGTAACACCACATACCAATGACGTAAAAAAAATGGTTATTAAAACTTTTTTTTATGTTATAATTTTTTTGATTGTATTTAAATCCTTTTCTACAATTTATCTTGTGTTACTAGTGGATTATATAGTCTCTTTCCTTACACCACATAGGTTGAAATATTATAAATAAAAATTAACCCTAGTGGATTATATAGTGTTACTAGTGGATTATTATAATGCTCTTTCCTTATGATGAAAAGTGATTTCAGGAAATCAAATATGAGTAGTCTCTTTGGATTTTTCTTTCTTGGAACTCTATCAACCATGGATTTCATCAAAACATGGTAGGTAAAACCTCATGTATTGAATAAGTTATAAAAATTAATGATTAATTTTATTTATTGCCTAATATCAATAAACACTTGAGTGATATGGGGTGGAATTGACAAGCAATACCTAGTGTTTAAAAATCCCCCTTAAGGTTTGATTTTTTGGTGACAATCAAGTGACTAAGATGCATGGGGTTTACCAATATTTATATTTAACCATTTTTAGTGTGCATTTTAATCTCCCTCTTCTATGGAATCTATCCTCAATGTACCAAAATATATATTAGAGTACTTCCCTTATATAATCATGTGAATCATAATTTAAGACCTCTCACTCATAAATCAAACATTGGTATATAGAAACAAATATTTACCTAATATCATTAACCACATTCTCAATAATGAATTAACATTGGGCCAATATTTAGCTTACAAACCCACTTGAATGTTTTTAGAATTACATTGCTTATGTGTTTTTTTGTTGACTTTGTGCCAAATTGGTAATTGAGTCAGTTATTCCAAATCTAAATATTAGTTTTCAAACCAAATCAAACCTAATCTAATGGAATTTCAAATTAATAACAATTAATCTTTCTATATAAATCTACTCTATGAAACCTTTTATCCAAATCATAATAAGATCCCATCCACTAGTTATAAACCCCATCATAACAAGTTCCCATCAACCAATGATAGTTCTAGACATGTTATCTAACCTATTCTAATGTACAGACCTTACCAATTCCAAAATCAAGCCATAATCAACCCAATTCAAAAAAATTTACACCGAAAACCTTCATACACTAATCAATTCACCGACCATCAACCTTATTAAAAAGAACCTTGCCCATCATACCTCCCTTGGAAAACTAGATTTAGAAAAACATGTCTATCAAGATAAAAATCAATTTTTTCTTGACTGAATCTATGAATTAGTGTCTTAATACTTTCTTTCAATTCCTCTTTAACATTCGTGAACCATCAAATCAACATATAGATCAAGTAATGCATAAGAAATCACCTATATAAGTATGAAACAAGATTACACAAGAAAAAACATCATATATTTTGGAAACCCTCAAGGGGAATAAAACCCACTAATAATTGAAAATTGAATACAATAATATAAGTCAAAATATCATAATTTAGTGAAGCACCAACTCCACATGGAGTACCAATCCCAACTAGCTAAGCACCAACCCATCTAGGCTTTAATAAACACCAACTTACGAAGAGGCACCAAACCTATAGATGACTCATCACCAACTTAGCCACCTAATTGATTTTATCACCTTTATAAAACCTTGATTTTTAATTAATTTATGATGACCACCTCTTCAATTCTTCACACTATTATCCCTCTCAAATTGCCTTATAGACTTATTCACTCAATTAGGTCTCATCAAGACTAATTAGGTTATATGACCTTGATTTGTATATGAAGACACCATTTTAGATCTTCATTACATATCCTATATACTCCTATATTGTTCTAAAATACATTATTATATTTACAATGTGTTATATCATTCTCATCCTCTTTTTTATCATCAATAGACCTAAAACTACCTTGTATTTATACAAGCCACTTGCTCATATCCTTGTTTATTAGACATACATACTTACACACTTAGATATCCCTTTATAATAGGTCTTATAAAAAATTTCATACACGAATCAATTGTTGACCCAATTTTGCCCCTCAGGCAAAATCCCAGTCACCTCCTACACCTGCTTTGTATGGCCAGTCATTTCAGGTTGCAAGGTCCACCTTCAGGTTTCGATAGATCCGTTTCAGCGCATTGGTTCATTGGCCTCATTCATTGACATTCACGGTAGCGAAAGGCAGAGTCTTCAAACGTCCACAAAAGAAGAGAAGAAAAAATGGGGCGTTTAACACTTAGGCAAAAAAGAGGGCAGACAAAATTTAGAGGGCGGCAAAATCACCACCCACTACATGGGTGGGTAAAAGGAGACCACCTACACACATGCAGAGGGTGGCAAAATTGCCGCCCATAGCACAAACAAAAAAAGAAAGGCCATCGAGATCGGCTGACGTCGGTGAAACTGCCGCCGTCGGTAGCTTACATCGGTCGATGTCGGCGAAACTGCCGCCATCGACAGCTTATCAGCCGACGTCGGCATAATTCCTACATGTAGTCCATGCAGTGGATAGCAAAAATCACTTGTAGTGCACAAGAAAAAACCCACCCAACCGCTAGAGGAGAAGACCAACACGTAAAATGAGGCAACAAGCATGGTCTTGGCAGAATTGTGACATCAGCTACAGTGTTTTTTCACTCTTCCCACTTGACTTCTCTTGGCTCTTCTGATATAAATACACAGACTTAGTCATTTACTAGGATCTTCCCCACTTTTGTAAAGAGCACAGCTCTACAAATTCTCCACCTGAATCAATAAAAATATAGTTTTTTGCCTCCATCTTGGATTGATTTGTTGTGTATGCCATGATTATTATTTGTGTTTAGTCATTATCTTCCATGCTTTCAGAGGTAATACCAACATACCATCTATCTACAAGGTGCCAGTTCTGCAGCTGAAAGGAGAAGAGCAATACTTGAGAAGGACAGAATAGAGTAAGTTGCTTGCAAGTGTGCATTCCACAGCACCTCGGTAAACCTTTGTTATGTATTTTCCATTATAGCCTCCCTGTTAGTCTTAGCAGCCTGGTTCCTCTACCAGATGTGTAGAGTATACTCGCATTTCTCTTGATTCTGAGAGTGGATCTGGAAGGTCACCCCTTTATTTTTGGTGTATCACCTCTTTTAGAGTAGGATGTTTGCTTTTTTGCACTTCCTTCCCTTTTCATCCCCCCCATGTATATCTATATATCTATATTTTTTTACTGCCTAGTACAAATAGATACATCAGAGGGAACTAGCCCATACCTAGAGACTCTCTTCTCTTGCTTCGTCATCCCACAAGCAAGAGAGGGGTTTCCATGTTGCGGGGAGAGGGTAGGAATCCATTCTCCTACCACTGGGTGCACTTTCTAGTGTCAACAATTTTGGCACGCCCGGTGGGACCATAATTTTATCAGTTTCTAACTTAGTAGTATTTCAAGATTGATGTTGGTCCGGCTACAGTGATTTCAAATATTTCCAGCATCTGGCGACTCCACTGGTACGAGCTCATTGCTTTATTTTAAGACCAGTCACTTAAAATTCTATGCCAAAGGTTACCACAAGGTCAACTTCAAGAAGGGTCCCCTTTGAGTTCATTGAACTACCTTTAAACTCTACTAAAAGGCTCAGGTTTGAAAGAACTCGCCCTTATCCACTAGTAAATCCTCCTAGACTTGTTGCTAGGAACACCAACCCAGCTCAGCCACAAATACAACCTGTTCTAGCCATGGCATTGCCTTTTGCAGCTTTTCATGGTGAGATCCCTTTAAACCTCCCACGCTATATCCGATCCCCAGAACAACTCTAAAAAATGTGCCTTCTTTTGATGGAGTGGGCCCTATTACAGTTGTTGAGCATATTAAAAATATTTCCAACCTTTGCAATATTCACAATATAACAGAAGAAAATATTGCCATCAGAGTGTTAGCCTTGTCTCTGAAAAGGAAAGCTCTTGATTGGTACGGCACCTTGCCTATGAATTCCATACATTACTGGAATGAATTGGGCACTCATTTAACTGATCATTTTGGGGAAAAAAGTGATGGCCTCTCTCTTACTGAGCAGCTGACAACTATAAAGAGAGCTCCGCACAAGTACATGCAGAACTTCAACACGCAGTTTCAAAAGACTTGGGATAGAATTCCCATCCTGGTAAGGCCGACTCCCAGCTACACTTTCTTATACTATCTAAAAGCATTAAATAGTGACATTGCCATTGCAGTCGAAAATTGCTTGATTCAAGCGGGAAAATCGCCCCTAGGCCTCATATGCCACTTTTCCCAAAACCGCTGCCCCCAATTCATGCTGTCGCTCCCACAATTGCTCCCCTACCTGTCATTGAGAAGCCAACTGCTTTTCCATCCAATGAATTAAATGAAGTTAAGGGCCTGTTGCAGAGCATGTCAAATGAACTTGTTGCCCTTAAAAGGCAGCAAGCTCAAAGCAACAAGCAGAACCAGGGTTATCAAAATTATGGCCACGCCCCTAGACCCCCCTTTCAAAACCATAACCAAGGTTAGGGGAAGCTCACTACAACCAGGCCTTATCAAAATTATAACTCAGGCCCCTCTTCGTCATCTAAAGCCATGGTGCCTACTCAGAACAATCTAGTACAGGAACAGCTAGGTTGTTCAACCATGGGACAAAGTCAAGGGCAAGCTGTCCACACGAACGATATGTTGAATTTTTTTCAGAATTCAAAAAATCAGGTTGTTGATTTTTCCCAATTTTTTGAGTTCCCAGCTCAACCCAGCACAAGTAACAATCAAACTCAGCCAGATTCTACCCTGATAAATCATGAAGAGGGCGAGCTCTGTGTAATTAATCATGGGGGCGCCACAGACAATCAGGCTGATTGCGTTGTAGCCAACACAAGATTTAAAAGAAGAGCAGTTGGAGAAGTGCAGGCTTCCCCTCAGGTAGCAACTAATCCTCCATCACACCCATTTCAAAGGGCCCCAATTTCTAGACAACCATTTGCACCTCTAGCTCCCCAGTCTACAGCTCCAGCTGGGATCAACCCAAAGGAAAGTATGAAGGGAATCAGCCCCCAAATTAATATAGTTTATCAAATGAAGAAATTTCATGTGAACATTTCTATATGGGATTCATTGTCTCTTCCAGGACAAAAGGACGTATTGAAGAAATAATTGCATGAACTAGATCGACAGGGCATCCCAACAGACACTAATAACGTTCTAATGACGAATGGGCAGCCTTCTACTCCAGGTCAGGTAAAGAAAGAAGAAAATACTCCCCCCTTTTTTGTATCTTTGATCATAGGTGATTTCTTAGTACACAATTTCATAATCGACAGTGGGGCCAGCACTTCAGTAATGCCCAAGTGCATTGCTGATAAGATGGGGTTAAAGTACGAAGCAATGAACAAAGGAGTCTTACAACTAGATGGGACGCCTACAAAGACAGTCAGAGTCCTAAAAGGATTAAGTTTAACATTGCATGCCTACCCGACATTCTCAATCCCCCAAGATATACTCATAGCAAATGTTCCTCCATATTTTGCAATCTGTTTGTCAAGGGACTTTACATCCAAGATAGGGGCTATCTAGTAGCGAATTGGTCATATCTGGTTTTCATAACCAAGTACGGGACCAAAGTGAAAATTGAATTTGAGCCACTCTACAAGGACCACCTAGAGCCCTATTCACCCAAGGAAATGAATGTTAGTTACACTATCATTGATCTAGAAGACTCTCAGACAGACAAATCTTCATCTTCTACTCCTAAAGGATTCACAGATCTACTCTTGGATGAGTGGGGAAGTGATAACTTCGAGCACGATCCTTATAAGTTTATTGAGGAGGCAGACCTTGGCGTCTATTTCTTGCACGAAGAAAGCGCCGTCATGCCCAATATAATGAAGGAGAACAAAGAAGACCATGGCCTGTGGTAGCTATACTTCGACAGTTCCAGAAGCAAACTGGGTGTTGGTGGTGGGGCAATGTTAATCTCCCCTTCTAAATAAAGGTACTTTTCAGCTTTTCATTTCCAGTTCTCTTGCACATGTAATGTTACAGAATATGAGTCTTTGATTCATGGACTTGAGTGGGCAAGAAAGAGAGGGATTAGGAAATTGCAAATCCTGGGAGACAATGAACTAATAGTGAACCAAATAAGAGGCCTGAACCTAACCAAGAACTCCTTGTTGAAGTCTTACAAGCATAGAGTCTGGGACGTGATGGAAGACTTCCTTGCTCTTAACATTACCTCGATCCCCAGAGAACAGAATAAGCAGGCTAACAGGTTGGCAGTTGTTGGTGCCCAATTTGATGTTTCAAAAGAGATAAGCAGAGATTGTGGTTTGCGCCATTTAAAAGTGGTGGTTCGGCCTTCAATTCTAGACAATGTTACAAATTGGCAGGTCTTCGAAAGTGACCAGCAGATAGCTCTTTTCCTGCAGGAAGAAGCCGAGTTTGTGGTCCACAATCAAGCGAAATTGCAGCAGCAATATGGAAATCAAATTGTTCAATTAAAAAATAATAAACTCCCTAAGGGTCTGGTCACACTTGAAAGTATTTTCAATAGAGAGGACCAACTAAGAGATGACAAAGCATGCATCACTACCAAAGAGGAGAATTATGAAAAATTTAAAATCTTCAAGGACAAGTTGCTGGCGCTTGGTAAGGTCTACACGTTTCAAGAAAGGAAAACTTTCATTCTGTTGTGTCAAGAGTTCACTGACGTCTTCGCCTGGAACTATAGTGACTTGAAAGGCTTCGATCCAAGGCTCGCCCGACACACTATTGAATTAGATGAAGGCGCAAAACCAGTCACACAAAAGTAGAGGCCTGTTAATCTGATGATCGAGTTCCTTATGCAGAAAGAATTGGTCAAGTTGATTGAGTCCGGCATTATATTTCTGATCAAACATTCCTCATGGTTGGCTATTTTGGTTCCAGTTAGAAAGAAAAATGGGGAGATCAGGCTGTGCGTCGACTTCAGAGACCTTAATAAAGTCTCTTTAAAAGATCATTATCCCCTTTCGAACATGGAGTAGATCCTCTAAAAGGTAACTAGGTCCGAACGCTTCTCCCTCCTAGATGGTTATTCAGGATATAATCAAATTTTGGTGCGAGACTCCAACCAATACAAAATAACCTTCACCACTAAATGGGGAATGTTCGCCTATCAGAAGATGCCTTTTGGGCTATCCAATGCTGGTGCTACTTTCTAGTGAGCCATGGACATGGATTTCAGTGGTTTGATAAATAAGAACGTGCTGATGTACCTCGATGATATAACAATTTTCTCCAAAGAGGCAGGACAGCATATGAAGCACCTCAGGCAGATTTTTGAGAGGTGTAGGGAATTTGGCATCTCCCTAAATCCAAAGAAATGTGTATTTGCGGTTCATGAGGGGAAACTTCTTGGCCACATTGTGTCCAAGGAAGGTTTGTCTATTAACCCAGAGAGAGTCCGCTCCATTCTGGAGATGTCCCTACCAAAGCACAAGAAAGGCCTGCAGAGTTTCTTTGGCCGAATAAATTTCATTCGGAGGTTCGTTCCAAATTTTGCTGAAATAGTTAAACCCCTAACCTCTTTGCTAAGGAAGGGTGAAGAATTCAAATGGACAACGCCAAGAAAAGATAGCTTTGAAGCTATCAAACATGCTTTGACCCAGGCTCCCGCTCTAATCATCCCTAACTTAAATAAGGACCTCAATCTCTATACCTTCAGCAATGGAGAAGTAATATCTACTATGCTTATCCAAGCAAATAGTGATGACCTCGAGCAACCACTCACCTTCTTCAGCCAAGGGTTAGAGGGCTTTAAAATCAGGTACACCTATGTAGAGAAGCAAGTCCTGGCAGTAGTGTGTAGCCTAAAGAAATTCAGATATATGTTATCAAACAGTAGGATCCATCTCATGGTTCCACATCCTGGCGTCAAGGATTTCTTGACTAATCGAGACTTAAATGAGAAAAGAGTGGGATAGATCACCAAGGTAATGGAGTATGACATAGACATCAAAATCTCCAAGTTGGTGAGAGGAAGGGGCATGTGTGAATAGCTAGCTGCAGATTTGAGACAAAAGGGTGAAGACAACTTGCTGATCCATGACACAGCCACTACAGAAGAACCAACGATCGTAAGAGATTGGACGTTGGACATGAGACGTTTCCTTCTTACGGGCGAATGTCCATAGGGTCTCGATAGGGCCAGAAGAAGGTATTTTAAACTTTAGTCCCTTCCCTATGTTTTGATTGATGGAATATTATTTAGGAAGGATCTCTCTGGGGTTCTCTTGAGATGCATTGACTCTAGTCAGGCTGACAAGGTATTGGCTAAGTTTCACGATGGGCCGGCAGGCGGCCATTTCACCCCTAAGACCACAGCAGCAAAAATAATGAGAGCTGGCTATTTCTATCCCACTCTCTTCAAGGATACCCATGCCTAGGTAAGAAAGTGTCAGAAGTGTGCACTCTTTGACAAAAAGCAGCGATTGGCTGCCATGCCCCTACAGCCCATTCAAGTTGAACAACCATTCATGCAGTGAGGCCTGGATTTCATAGGGATGATCAATCCTCCCTCCAGTTCTAGACATAAATGGGTCTTGATTGCTATAGATTATTTCACCAGGTGGGTGGAAGCCATTGCTTTGAAGGAAGCGAATGAGAGCGCAGTCCTGGATTTCTATGAGGACTTAGTGACACGTTTTGGGGTCCCAGTGACTATAATTTTAGACAATGCCTTGGCTTTTCTGGGAACCAAAACTAGTGAATGGGAGCTAAGGTATGGTATATACCTTAGCACTTCATCAAAATACTACCCATAGGGGAATGGACTTGCTGAGTCCACTAACAAAAATTTGATTAGGATTATAAAGAGGACCATGGAAGAAAATCAAAAAACTTGGCTTGCCAAGTTGAAAACAGCTCTATGGGCCAATCGAATCACTCTGAAAAGATCAATCGTAAATTCTCCATATACACTTGTGTATGGAAGGGAAGCAAGGCTTCCTATCTCACTTGAGTTACCGGAATTATACCTCGCTCATCAGCTGCAGCTAGATGAAGGAAGCAGCATGGAGGTTAGATTGTGTGAACTAATGGAGCTCCAAGAGGTAAGGAATTAGGCCATGGTCTCTATGATCAGTCGCCAACATCAGGTGAAAAGACATTTTGACAAGAAGTCTTCGTCAAAAAATTTTGCCGAAGGAGAAATTGTCCTAAAATGGGACGAAGATAGAGCTAAGCCTGGAAAACATGTAAAATTTGATGCCCTCTAGAGTGGTCCTTACATGATTACTCAGTGCAAGCAGCATAACGCGTTTCAGCTCTCCAAGTTGGATGGCAAAGAATTGCATATCCTAGTTAACGGGATACATCTGAAGCATTGTCACTAATTTTTGGTTCGGCTATACATAGTTTCCCTTGTTTTCTTCCCTGTTTTCCCTAAGTGCAGTTTGCACAATCAGTTATTTTTAGCCTTGTGTGTTTCCCTTCGTTTGGGGGTAAATTTTGTGTATTTGATTCTAGAATCTTCAAAGCTATTGTAAACTCTCTTCAAAGTCACCATCTGACTCCGCACCCAATGGATATGCAAGGCAACTAGGTTCTAAGCATAGCAGGCATGCTTCCCTCCTGAGTCACCAATTTGTTGACCCAATTTTGCCCCTCAGGCAAAATCCCGGTCACCTCCTACACCTGCTTTGTATGACCAATCATTTCGGGTTGCAAGGTCCACCTTCAGGTTTCGACAGCTCCGTTTTAGAGCATTGGTTCATTGGCCTCATTCATTGACGTTCACGGTAGCGAAAGGCAGAGTCTTCAAACGTCCACAAGAGAAGAGAAGAAAAAATGGGGCGTTTAACACTTAAGCAAAAAAGAGGACAGGTAAAATGCAGAGGGCGGCAAAATCGCTGCCCACTACATGGGCAGGTAAAAGGATCTACACACATGCAGAGGGTGGCAAAATTGCCGCCCACAGCACAAATAGAAAAAGAAAGGCCATCGAGATCGATCGACATCGATGAAACTACCGCCATCGGCAGCTTACATCAGCCGACGTCAGCAAAACTACCACCATCGACAGCTTATCGGCTAACGTCGGCATAATTCCTACTGCAGTCCATGCAGTGCATGGCAAATTCGCCACCCATAATAGATGGTGGCAAAAATCACCTGCAATGCACAAGAAAAAACCCACCCAACCACCGGAGGAGAAGACCAGCACGCAAAACAAGGCAACAAGCATGGTCTTGGTAGAATTGTGACATCAGCTACAGTGTTTTTTCACTCTTCCCACTTGACTTCTCTTGGCTCTTCTGATATAAATACATAGACTTAGTCATTTACTAGGATCTTCCCCGCTTTTGTAAATAGCACAACTCTGCAAATTCTCCACCTGAATCAATAAAAATATAGTTTTTTGCCTCCATCTTAGATTGATTTGTTGTGTATGCCATGAGTATTATTTGTGTTTAGTCATTATCTTCCATGCTTTCACAGGTAATACCAACAGACCAGCTATTTACAAGGCACCGGTTCTGCAGCTGAAAGGAGAAGAGCAATACTTGAGAAGGACAAAACAGAGTAAGTTGCTTGAAAGTGTGCATTCCACATCACCTCGATAAACCTCTGTTATGTATTTTCCATTATACCCTTCCCGTTAGTCTTAGCAGCCTAGTTCCTCTACCAGATGTGTAGAGTATACTCGCATTTCTCTTGATTCTGAGAGTGGATCTGGAAGGTCACCCCTTTATTTTTTGTGTATCACCTCTTTTAGAGTAGGCTATTTGCTTTCTTGCACTTCCTTCCCTTTTCATCCCCCCCAAGTATATCTATATATCTATATTTTTGCACTGCCTGGAACAAACAGATACATCAGAGGGAACTAGCCCATACCTAGAGACTCTCCTCTCCTGCTTCGTCGTCCCACAGGCGAGAGAGGGGTTTCCATGTTACGGGGAGAGGGTAGGAATCTGTTCTCCTACCACTGGGTGCACTTTCCAGCGTCAACATCAATCATTAAAATATTTCATCCACAACTTGAAATACAAAAACCACATTTAGGCCTTAAGGAGACCTAATTTTAATTAGGTCTTTATTAGCACACGCTACCCTTTGATCTCCTTACAATACTTTCAAAATATACACATGTTAGGAAAAATATATATTTCAATCAAATAGGCCAATAATAATAATCTTATATTAGGTCCATGAATCTTTTTAGCTCTAATCACCACTTGAATCACAACATTAGTACTATTCACAATTAGGCTTGTGAACCTACAGAAAGTCTACCAGATAAAAATGAAGCATGTATACAATTTATCCACATAAAAATGAAAATAAAAAAATTAATATAATATCCATGACCTTATAAACATCACCATGTTATTTATAATTCACAAGTCATGGCAAAAGGACTTAAACACTTCTCTACAAATAGCCCACTCAGAACTGCCAGAACACTCCAAAACTCAATCATGAATAACTTGATCTTCAACACATTAAAGAAAAATTTTCATGATAAATTATACTTTAAAAATATAATTTGACATATATATATATATATATATATATATATCACTATAAAATACAAAAATCACAATGTCTAATGTCAAGTATTTGTCTTGCAGACCAATCTTTTGATCTCACTACACATAGTCAAACCAGAACTAGATAAGCCAATTTGATTTCAATATTTCAACCAGTTTAAATAACTATAAACCCTTATAAAAATCATGGATAGAAAGTAAAATTAAAAAAAAAACAACACCATGTTTATTATATACTTCAAATTAGGGCATATAGCCTCAAACGCATCACTACAACTTGCTTACCCAGATCTACCAGTTTACCTTAAAGCGCAATCATGGTGACAATGACCTTCAACACTTTTATAAACACTTATAAATAATTATTATGAAATTATATGATAATCTTACATATATATACCATCTTAAATTATAATAATCTGGTCTAGTGGAAACTATTGGGCTTAAAAACCAATTTGTTAACCTTACCACACACAAACCTCACTAAGTCAAAAAAGCCATTTGGATTCATCATTTTAATCATTATTATCAAATTAAAATATTTATATAAATCATTAATAGGACATACCAATCCAAAAAAAAATCTCATTTCACTTGGTTTCATTACTCAATCATGATAATACATTCCTAATCATCTTCTCACTATTGTCTTATTTTTTCACTATTTCTATTATTAGGCTTGTTGGCAACTAGCTAACTTGGATGACTATTTTATCACACTTGAGGGATTAAAATTTTCCATAAAAATTTATGTAAATGAAACATGATTCTCAGTTTTCATCCTCCATCCATTTGATTTTCTTGACCAATGCAAATTTTTATTGCTACAATAAATTATTCACAAATAAGCCTATATCTATACATTTTCTCTATCATGTGACTAACCAACACCACCTAGAGGTACCTGCAATATTTTAATAAATTATTCAATAGTTTCTCTATTTATTTGAGGCCATTATGGGATATTTTGAACAATATCTTTCACATCGGGTCCTTGTTAGGGTTTTAGAGAGGTTTAACATAGGTTTTGGTGTTAATGATTATTCATAAAGGATTTCAACTTAAATCCAAAAAACAAAACTATAGTTATTATATATTACCCTTATCCATCTCTCCTTAAAATATCAGGTTCCCATGAAGAGTTTACACATACTAATGAACACCTGCAATTCCTTCTTGGGTTTGCATGCCTTCATTTTGTGTACTTGAGAGACCTCAAAACCACTTTTCATGCATTTTATTCCAAACCATGACATCAAAATTTGTGAAAATTATTTATAAAACATATAATATCTATTTTCATCCTCACATATTCAAACTTGTCTTGAAAATATACTTCATTACGCCATGTTCTCTTTCTTTGCTCTCTAGATCTTGACCTACAAACCACAATAGGTATTAAAAATGACCTTCATTCCTATTTCCATGCACTATAAACCACAATAAAATAATAAATAAACATATCTCATGCTTAAATAATTTCATACATCCTTAGATCATAGTGCCTCATTAGGCCATACAGGGTCTAGAAATTGTCTAGTTGTAGACTTGATCTGTAGGTCCTACCCCTATAGTTTCATATTGAGACTATCATGACTGATATAATGATTCAAATACATTATAAATAAACCATTTATTCTTGTGTGCACTTATATCACTAAGCCATCATACTCATACCTTCTAAAAAGATCTCTTCATTATATGATTGGTGTCATGACTAGGCTTGTTAAGCACTTGAAACTTGAATAATAACCTTGAAACACTTCTAAAAGTACCTACACTTCACCTACCTAATCATAAAATTCCAAAAAACATCTCACAATATTTTTCTTACTCACTTCACCAAACTCCACTATGTACATCACAGGGTCTAGACTAGGCTTCTCATGACACCTTGTACTTAAGAACTAGTACTAAGACATTATTACCTCAATGATATCAAAAAATAATACTCTTCAGATAGAAATCTCAAACCACTAAAATAGTCTATTTTTTTAATCAACATTCTCTCATGTCCTCAATTATACCTACAGCCTCATAATCATGCTTCAATTCTCATTTGACCATCATACCTATTTGTGACAACACTAACAACTTCAAGTTGAACTAAATCTTGACATAAACCAATATAAGATAAATTAGGTTTCCTTCAAATTATCTCTTGTCACATGTCTTCCTTATCACATCAATCACACAATATCATACCTCAAATACCACTCACCATTCATCTTCATGAGATTCACCTTGACATTAATGACATCAACCTTGACATCAATAAAACATTTCTCAACAAAATCCCACTTTGTCATTGATGAAAAAAATAATACAACTAGATCATTCTCATCTCCCCTATTCTGGTCTTTCTCCCTTATTGAAATTTCTCTCTATTTGACATTAATGACAAAGGTTCATACATACTAAAACTTATAAAACCACACATTCTACCTCTTTGGCAAATACTCTCACAAACTTGCAAAAGAACTCATAATACCAAGCTCCCCCTTTGACTTCGTAAATTGAGCTCACTAAATGAATCAAAATAATTATCAAACCATCTACAACATAAGTTATGCTCAATTACCAACTACTAAAAACATAGAACAAATTTAATATCTCCCCCTCAAACTAAGCATTCATCATGCTTCTACTAACTGAAGAGTGTCTCCATGAAGCCTAATTAAGTCACCCTTTCCATAGGGTACTAAAACAAAAAAAACTTAGGATATTCCTATATCTCTATGCTCTCATAAGATTCAACATCCTTTAGGATCCTTTTAGGCTTTATTAGTCTCTTTATCTTGACCTCTTCATCATCTATGTGGTCAAAAATTTGAGTTGATAATGAACATCCCTGACTTGATTTCATATCTAAAGTATGTTCTCTCATAACATACAATCCACTTGAGCTTGTAGACTAATCATCACTTGCCTTTATTTTATTTGGTTTTCACACATTCATTTTCCTTCTCTCTTGCACTCTATAGGATTCAAACCTCTTATTTTGACTTTATGGCCTTCTAACTCTATTATGATAAAATCTTTTAGTGTGTCCCATATTATGACAATTATAGCAAACAACCTCATTCATACCTCTTGACTAATGATTCATTTCATAATCCCATACATATTCATTTTCAAATGCTCTTCTACACTCTTTGTATCTATGACCAAATTGATTTCATGCAAAATAATAACCATTGAATAGATTGTCATACATCATAGCATAAGGTTGTTTGATTGGTCTTTTCATGTTGACCTTGTTGTCTTCATTAGCCTTCTCCTTGACTTGATCTTCTTCCTTTTGATCTTCTTTAAAATAAGGATTTGACTTATCACTTGTAGACTTTTAACAACTCAATATGTTATCTAGAGCATTAGTACTCTTTTTAAAATTTATAAAGATCTTTAACTTGCTAAATGTTTGATCCAACTCAGCTTTCAATGATTCCATTTTAATTCAATACCTAGTGCATTCTTCCTCTTTAGATTTTAAGATATTAGTGAATATATACATATGTGTTTTAATTTGATTAATAACCTCATCATACTCCTTGGATGTGTTACTGAGTCTCTCTTCAAAAAAACTAATATGCTCTTCATAGTCCTTAACTAATGATCTTAGTTTGTGAATCTTCCTTCTTTATAACTTCAACTCCTATAGAACACTCACTAAATCTACCTCAAGGTTCACTTTAACCTATTCTTCATCATCCTTAAGGTCTTTCCCTTTTGATCAACACTTATTATCTATTTTTATATCCATGAATAAGGTTTCATTATTTTTAGGTTCATATTCATTACTATTATCATCACTATCAGATGAACTTGTGTCACTTACATCAGATGAGTTATTATCTTATTTTCTATAGAAACTTCTCTTGTTCTTGAATAACCCTTTCCTACCTTAAATTTTTATTAAATATTTTTTATTTTTATTATGATTATATACCTTCTTATTATCTCCATGATATTCATCATGCTTAGTCTTATCCTTGTTAGCACACTTAGATGCAAAATGACCAATCTTACCATAATTGAAACACTTGAAAGGCAACTTACCCTTATACTTACTAGATCCAAACCTCAATTTTATAGAAAAAATGGCTATCAGTTCATCATCATCAACATCTAAACATACCTCATCTTTGGCCTTCTTGGATTTTGACTTATTATCAGCTTTGAATATTGTTTCTTTCTTTGAAGGCCTTCCTTCATTTGTTCTCATCTCATAGATAATCAATATTCCATGAAGCCCATCCATTTAAAGCTTGTAAGAATATTACATCTCTTGTACTATAGATACTTTAGAATCAAACTTAGGACTTAGTAATCTCAATACCTTTTCAAAAACTATATACTCTTTCACTTCTTCTCTTAATCCTCTAATAGCATTGACCACTTCATCAACACTCAATAGGTAGGATACAATGGTTTCATCTTTAGACTTTCAAAATGTCTCTAGTGGGTCTCTAACTTGGTCATGTTTACCTTCATGTATCCTCATAGATAGTATATAATTTGTTCCATATCTCTTTGGATGACACATAGTTCATCACATTCATAAAATATACCTTTGATAGGCCACATAGAATGGCATTCATTGCCTTAGAATTACTCTCACTTTCCTTCTTGCATGTTGAATCAGTTGGTGGTGTAGGCGGTGGAGTGTATCCATCCATAACTGAATATCATATGTTATGGACCATTGACATTAGATATGTCCTCATTATGATAATAAAAAAATAATAATTAGTCCCATTTAAGAATGGAACCTTACTGGTAGAGAAACCACCTTGATCTTGCTGACTAACTATCTTTGCTTTTAGGATCTCCTTGCTAGGCCTACTTTAAAGGACTTGATATGATACCAAATTTTGTAAGCATAATAATTAAGAGGTAGAGGTGAACCAGTGTCTTAAAAATTCCTTTCAATTCCTCCTTAACATTCATGAACCATCGCATCAACATATAGATCAAGTAATGCATAAGCAATCACCTATACAAGCATGAAACAAGATTACATAAGAAAACATATCATATATGTGGGAAACCCTCAAGGGGAATAAAATCCAAGATTATTTAAATTTTAATATATTCCTATAATTCAAAATATCACAATTAATTGAATAACCAACTCCACATGGAGTACCAACCCCAACTAGCTAAGCACCAACCCAACTAGGCTTTAACAAGCACCAACTTACAAGGAGGAATCAACCCCCATAGATGACTCAGTACCAACTTAGAAACCTTATTTATTTTATCACCTTCAAAAAATCCTTTTTCTCAATCAACTGATGAAACCACCTCTTCATCTCTTGACACTCTTATCCCTCTCATATTGCCTTCTAGGCTTCTTCAGTCAATTAGGTCTCTTTAAGACTGATTAGGTCATATGAACTTGATCTCCATATGTAAACACCCCTTAATATATTAATTATATATATTTTTCACTCCTATGATGGTCTACAATACCTTATTTTACTGACAATGTGTTATATGATTCACATCCTCTTTTCTCATCATCAATAGGCCTAAAATTACCTTGTATTTATACAAACCTCTTGCTCATATCCTTATTTATCATCCATACATAATTTTACACTTGTATTAACCTTTAAAATATGTCTTATAACATTTTAAATAAATGAATAAATAATTATAATATCTAATCCAAAACTTGAAAGAGAAAAACCTTTTTTAGGCCTTAAGGAGACCTAATTTCAATTACGCCTTTATTAGCACATTTTACCCTTTGATCTCCTTGGGACACTTTTAGACTCTAAAAATTAAATGAAAACTTAATATTACACTCAAATATACCAATAATAATCTAATATTATGTCTATGACACTTTTTATCTCCAACCACCACTTGAAACACACCATTAGTACTATTCACAATTAGGCTTGTGAACCTATAGAAAGTCTGTCAAATAAATCTAAAGTATGTCCACAATTTAGCCAAATAACCATGAAAATAAATAATTTTAATATAAAATAAATTACATTATCAACATCACCATGTTATTTATACTTCAAAACTTAGGTCAAAAGGACTTAAACACTTCTCTATAAATAGCCCAGAACACTCCAAAATTCAAGCATGAACATCTTAATATTTAACACCTAAAATAACACTTCCCATTATCAATAATACTTAAAAAAATATCATTTTACATATATATACAACTATAAAATATAAAAATCATAAGGTATAAAGTCAAATATTAGTATTGCAAACTAATCTTTTGATCTCACTACACATAATCAAACCAGAACTAGACAAGCCATTTTGGTTTCAACATTGTAACCAATTTTACTAGCTATAAAACCTTATAAATATCATGTATAGGAAATAAAATTCACAAAAAACAACACCATGTGTATTATATACTTCAATTCATGACATAGTGCCTCAAACTCATCACTGTAATTTGCTTACCCAGAACTACCAATTTACCTTTAAGCACAGTCATTGTGACAATAACCTTAAACACCTGTATGATCAATTTTATAGACTTATTATAAAATTATATGATCTTATTACATATATATACCATATTAAAGTATAATCATTAAATGTTCTAGTGACAACTATTGGTCTTATAGAACAATTTGTTGACCTTACCACACACAGACCTCATTGAGTTAGACAAGCCATTTTAGCTTCATCATTTTCATCATTATTATTAACTTAAAAGATTTATATAAATAATTAATATTACATATAAATCCTAAAAAACATATCAATGCTCTTGGTTTTATTAATCAATTATGAGAACACATTCCTAATCATTTTCTCACTGTTACCTATGTTTTTCATTATTTCCACTTTTACACATGTTAGCAATAAGATAAATTGGATGACCAATTTATCACACTTGAGGGATTAAAATTATCTATAAAACTTAATGTAAATTAAATATTAATTCAATATTCATCTTTCATCCATTTTTTTTTCTTGATCAATGTAATGTTTGACTGCTATAATAAGTTCTTCATAAACAATCCTCTATATGTGCATTTTCTCTCTAATCTAACTAACCACCACCATGTGGAGGTACCTAGGAGAGTTTAATACATTATTAAATAGTTTTAATATTCATTTTATACCATTATGATTTTTTTAACAAGATATTTCACATCGGGTCCTTTTTAGGGTTTTAGAGTTTTGGTGTTAATGATTGTTCATAAAGGATTACACCTTAAATATAAAAAATACCTATATTTATTATTTATTAACCTTACCGATACCTCCTTAATATCTTATGTTCCCATGCAAAGGTTACACGTGCCAAAAAACACCTGAAACTCCTTCTCGGGTTGGCATGCCTTCATTCTTTATACATGAGAAACCTCAAAACCATGTTTCATGACTTTTATTCCAAACAATAACCTAAAAATTTGTGAACATTATTGAAACAACCTATAATACATTTTTCCATTCTCACATATGCAAAATTGTCTTTAAAATTGATCTTGATACCTCATTAGGCCATGCTCTCTCTCTTTGCTCTCTAGATCTTGACCTACAAACCACATTAGGTCATAAAACTGACCTTCATACCTCTTTTCATGAACTCTACACCACATTTACATAATAAATATACCACTATATTTTTTAAATAGTTCCATATATCCTTCATATGCCTTGACAATAGATCATGATGCCTCATTAGTGTCAAGGAACCTAGAACAATAAACATGCTCTGATGCCTACTTTGTCAGGATCTTGCTCCCTCAATAAGAGCACAAATATGATTACTCTGTATAAGCAACTAATCATGAAATTTAACTAGAAATATAAAGTAACTAGAAATATGAACAACATAGGAATTGAGAGACAATACACAATTGTATTAATAATCACTCAGAAGAATATACAATAAAGAAGATGCCACTTCTTCTTCCACCTCAAAGGCTCGCCACACCTCAAGACCTTCTTCCCTCTCTCTCTTGGTCACAACAATAAACTCCAATACAGAATTGATGTTCACCTCTCCAACCAATCAGTAACACGCTGCCAGTTCACCAAGTACACAACTGAACTTCAAGTAGATCTCCTGCTCTCTGCTACTACCTACAAATAACTAGATCATACTCACCATGTAGATGTCTTTCTACACCCCTGAAGAACCCTTGTCCTTGCCTCACCAAGTCCTTATGATTCTTCAACCAGTACCCCTGTGGATCTTCTCCAAGAACTTGCACAACCTGCAACTTTCTCTGATCATACACTCTTAGTACCCCTATTGGTAACTAAGAGGAACACACCATGGCTCTCTTCTCTCAGAAGGAGCTTATTGCTCTCTTACTCTCTAGCACACATTTAAAATATAGCCCATGAGTCCATATATATATCTCATGCTTACAATAATTAGACTAACCTAATTACAATAATTAGATGCGTAACTCAACACTAAGACTAGCATTCAACATGCAAACTAACAGTCTCAAAATAGACTCTCTGAAATCAACATGCAAATTGCATGTTCTCGTACAGGCTGCCGACGTCGGCTCCTCCATGACCGATGTCAGCCGACTAGTAACCGATGCTGGTTTCTTCTTCTTTGCTATCTGACCGATGTCGGTTGATCAGACTAATGCTAGTTTCCCTACAACTAATTTTGCAACTCTTCGCAACTCTGCATCCTCCGTAACTTCTCCTATTTGCATCCTGGTGAAGCTTTTAGCTCCATAACCTAACAATCTCCCACTTGGAGATAAATAGCTACACCTGTACCTATACCTGTACACCGTCTAAATTATTCCTTGGCTTATATTCCTCTTCAAGATCAATCCTGAAGACCAACCATCACACACCCTGTGATGCTACGCCTGTCATTCAAGTAACCTACCATATCTGAACCTACATATCCATGTAGTGAAGACCTTGACCCTGCATAACAAGAATCCCTATTGCTAGTCCCACTGAACTGCCCTCCAGTACTCCTTCCCTGAATTGGCTCCATACTTTCTGACAACTCCCACTGCTTGGGAAAACTCAGGTCTACACTAGACCTCATGTGATTTCGAACCTTGTTTCAAGCTAAGCTTGAACTGTCCAGCCCTTGGTGTGCTTTCTAATTCTGCATCCTGCATCATGAATCCCGCCAACACCATCTTCACATCAGCTCCCACTGGAGATCAAATTTTCATGTCTCTTATGCCAAAGAATTTTGCTGCTCCAAATTCTTCATGACACACATCTGAACTAACCTTACCTTTAGCTCAGCAAAACCCTAAATCTCTAAACCTATAACTAGTATATTATTCACATACAGTAACAGAATAATGTTTCAATCATTATTCACCTGGTAAGACAAACACAATAGTTACACTGACATTGACTGAAGCCATGCTTAGTCATCCACCTGTCAAACCTGTACCACTGTCCTGCAGCTTCCTCAAGACCATATGCCTTGGCCTTCTGTCTCTCGTATCAATCCACTCTCTTCTTTAACTTGGGAATCCATTCCATCTCTCAGTGCTTACTTCCAGCTGACAACTCTACCAATAAATACTTGTTTGGTTCTTCTCCAAGGACTCACTCCTCATCCATGCCAAGCTCCCACTGTATCTAGATTCTACCTGCATTGCTTCTTCATGTCTTCCTGGTTCTTGACCATCAGTAAGCAATATAAAGAAGGTGAACAACAAATATGAGGTTCACTTACCCTTTTTGATCTCGACATGAGCATTTGAGACTTGTTGATAGCTTGTTGTCTGCCCACCATCTGTACCAGTGACCGATCTCAGCCATCTCCTCCATGAACACCAAGGCTTTCCAGCTCTTTAGCTTGTCAAAGACATCTGACTTCTGCTTCAAAACCTACATACTCCTTCTACATATGTGACCAAGCCCATGAAGCCACATCTCTGCAATAGAAGGTGAATCAGTAATATAAGTAGATAGATAAAGGATACCTACTTTCTTACCACCATCTAATTCAAGTGCATCCACTGTGAGAGTTACAGTGCATCTCCCATCACACAAATTTCCTAAAGAAATTAGACTCATCTCCAAGACTGGTACCTGCATGACTTATTTCACCACTTGTGTGTTATCCGCCTACAATTTTAGCTTCACTTCCCCTTCATCAATAATCTGACAAGGCTCTCCAAACCCTAAATAAATCTCTCCAAAGTCTCCAAAGACATACCCATGAAAAGATGCTCTATTTTGGGTGGCATGGAAAGAGGCAAAATAATCTGTAAACAAAGATTCCACTTTATCTAGAACATCATGTGCAACATCACCTACAACATATGCTTCTACGCGCTGATCTTCTACCGACCAACAATCTCTTTTTACCTGCTCTTTCTTTCCATCAATCAGACCATTCATGCTATTTAGTTTCTCCATTCGTAGCTTACTATCTTATACCATTGCTATACTCCCACTCAATCTGAAACCCCTGTGAGTGACCTGTAATCAACAAACACTACCAGATCTAAACCACCTGTTAGTCAACCCAACCAAAAGTTCTGATACCACTTGTCAAGGAACCTAGAACAATAAACATGCTCCGATGCCTACTTTGTCAGGATCTTGCTCCCTCAATAAGAGCACAAATATGATTACTCTGTATAAGCAACTAATCATGAAATTTAACCAGAAATATAAAGTAACTAGAAATATGAAACAACACAGGAATTGAGAGACAATACACAATTGTATTAATAATCACTCAGAAGAATATACAATAAAGAAGATGCCACTTCTTCTTCCACCTCAAAGGCTCGCCACACCTCAAGACCTTCTTCCCTCTCTCTCTTGGTCACAACAATCAACTCGAATACAAAATTGATGTTCACCTCTCCAACCAGTCAGTAACACGCTGCCAGTTCACCAAGTACACAATTGTACTTCAAGTAGATCTCCTATTCTCTATTGCTACCTGCAAATAACTAGATCATACTCACCATGTAGATGTCTTTCTACACCCCTAAAGAACCCTTGTCCTTGCCTCAGCATGTCCTTATGATTCTTCAACCAGTACCCCGGTGGATCTTCTCCAAGAACTTGCACAACCTGCAACTCTCTCTGATCATACACTCTCAGTACCCCTATTGGTAATTAGGAAGAACACACCATGGCTCTCTTCTCTCAGAAGGAGCTTGTTGCTCTCTTACTCTCTAGCACACATTTACAATACAGCCCATGAGTCCATATATAGATCTCATGCTTACAATAATTAGACTAACCTAATTACAATAATTAGATGCGTAACTCAAGACTAAGACTAGCTTTCAACATGCAAACTAACAGTCTCAAAATAGACTCTCTGGAATCAACATGCAAATTGCATGTTCTCACACAGGCTGCCGACGTCAGCTCCTCCATGACCGATGTCGACCGACTGGTAACCGATGCCGATTTCTTCTTCTTTGCTATCTGACCGACGTCAGTTGATCAGACCGACACCGGTTTCCCTGCAACTGATTCTGCAACTCTCCACAACTCTGCATCCTCCGTAACTTCTCTTGTTTGCATCCTGGTGAAGCTTTTAGCTCCATAACCTAATAATTAGGTCAGACATGGTCTAGAAGTGGTCTAGTTATAGACTTGATTTATAGGTCTTGCCCATATAGACTCACCCTGAGACTCTCATGAGTGATATAATGATCCATGTAAATTATCAATAGACCACTCATCACTATGTGCACTCATTTCACCAATACATCATACTCATACATTCTTACAAGGTCTCTTCATGTTATGACTAGTGCCATGACTAGGCTTGTGATGCACTTGAAACTTGACAATTGACATTGGAACACTTATAAAAGTATATACAATTAATTTAAATGATTATAAAATTAAAAAAATAAAATCATCTCACAATCTTTTGATTACTCACTTCACCAAAATTCACTATGCACTCCTTCTCACAAGGTCTAGACTACGCTTCTCAAGACACCTTATACTTAATAACTAGTACTCAAACATGCTTACCTCAATGATATCAAAAAAGAATAATCTTCAGATAGGACTCTCACACCACTATAATATTCTCTTTATTATCAAAATTCTCTCATGTCCTCAAGTAGATCTATAGCCTCATAACCATGCCTCAATGCTCATTTGACCATCAAACTCTTTATGACAATACTAATAACTTTAAGCCAACCTAAATATTGACATCAACCTTGACATCAACCAATAGAAGAGACATTAGGTTGCCTTAAAATTCTCTCTCAATAAAAGATACATTAGGTTTCCTTGAAATTATCTCTCAAAATAAGAGACATTAAGTTGCCTTCAAATTATCTCTTGTCGCATGGCTTCCTTGTCACATCAAGCACACAAGGTCATACCGTAAAGACCACTCACCATGCATTTTCACTAGATGCACCTTGACATAAATGATATTAGTATGATCCACACTTATAATAATTAGAATGTATATATAATATAAAGTAGATCAACACAATATAATAGATATTAGTGGACCAAGATGTCCAAATATTCAATATATGTAGAAATAGAATAATTACCCTTAAGGTAGGGAAACACCATACAATACTCCTTTATCAAGGAATAAATCCACAATGTCTCTTTGAGGGGACAACATCCAATATCCTCTTACAATAGAAGACTCAATTATTACTTTCTTCCTTTACAATTATAATCATCTTCTTTAGATATACCTCTATCTAACTAACAATGGATGGGTAACCTCCTAATCATAATGTCAACTGACCATTACCTAATACACTAATTCCAAAAGTTACTCCATTATCCTAGTATATTGGACCTATATAACTAACTACAAGGGATGTGTGCCACATGTCATCATCTCCATCAACCTATATACATTAATATATTATATCCCTAGATACATAGCGCTCCTTCCCTCCTTGACATGTTTCATCACCAAAACATAGGAAGAAATGAAATAATGAGTGTGTTTCAAATCATTGTATACTTGTCTCTAATCTCAATCATCTAGCCATTCATATGTGATCTTGTTAGGTGATAGATCTCCAAACTTATTTACAAATTCCATTATTCTCCTCTAATTCTATTCATGATCATAATTGTACTGATTTTGTGCCCATGTATAATTATTCCTCTTTTGATTATATGTACCATATTTCATTGTGATACTATGATTCCATCCATGACCATAGTAGGTATTTTTCCATGCATAGTCATAGTGATTTTCCCATTTATTCCATGTTACATAGGTTGTTGTGTTGCTCTAATTCCATACCTAACCATAGTAGTTCTTTAGATTACATTCATAGCCATAGTGATTAGTAATCTAATTTATTGTATAGCCAAAATGATTATTGTTATGGCACTCCCTCATCTGGATCCATTATTATTTCCTCTCATGATGTTGTGGGTGTCTATATACCTCAATATTTTCTAATATTTTAACATTATCCACCTTTTCTTCTACCTCTTCCACCTTTTCCTACTTTATCTCTTGAGTAGATGAAGTGTTCATTTCTGATTGTAGTGTGTCTTTATCTATGTCATATGAATCTTCCTCATTCTCTACATCACCTATTTTGATCTCATCCTCATGATCTACCTTGACTATTATCAGTGCCTTTCCCACTATGATATCCTTTAAAGTGACTTTTTTCCTGTACCAAAACTTCATGAACTTCTTTTGAACATTAATTTAAATGTTCCTAAAATTTCTAATCGTGGATATCCAAGAACCATATCCACATCATCCATATCTAAAGCATAAAAATATGAATGCAAAACATATTTTTCCATAATGAGATTTAAATATTCAAACATTGGAATATTTTTACCATCTACTTGAACCTCCTTGATATTATTTTCTTGAACATGTAGATACTTTGTCATATTCATGTTGATGAAGTTATACTTACAGGTAGGGTTTATGGACATGACAACCTTCTTATTTTGAATGCATCCATGAAATTGAAAAATTGAATCAAATTTATTTGAATCCAAATTATTTGGACCCTTATCATCCAATTATTTTTCTTTTTATTTGTGATCCTTTACTTCTCCTTTTGCACCATCTATACTCTCTTCATTATCATTATGATCGATTTATTCATCATCATCACTTGCATGTTCTTCCTCATTGTCATTATTTTTTTCCACTAATATTTTCTTCATAATATTAATTCTCTTCTTCATTATAATAACTATTTTCTTCTTCTTCATCCTCTTTTTCTTTTATATCTCATTTATCTAGGAAGACAAGTTCCATTTCTTTCCATGAAGAATACCTTTGTGTAAAGCTCAACTATTTAAACCAATTTTGCACAGGCCCAAACAAAGAAAGAGACGATAATGTTTGCCAATTTATTATTATTATTATTATTATTATTATTATTATTATTATTATTATTATTATTATTATTATTATTATTATTATTATTATTATTATTATTATTATCCTTAAAAAGGATTCACCGTTCTCTATCATAAATATCATCCTCCCCTAAAAATACTTGAAACTTCATGATCCTTGAAAAAAACTAGGGTTAATAAAATACCCTAAAATGTTAATAACTCATCCAAATAGTCTCAAATTTCTACTATAGCTTCCTTTTATTTTATTGGAACTTAATTAAAACATTTTTAAACATACTCCACAAATTTAGGCTTGTAGAGTGAATTTATGTAAAATCATAAAATCGTAACAAATCACTCAAAATAATTCTTAAAATTTAAAACTTCATTTGTATTTATCTTGTATGTTTGTATAGCATCAACATAAATTTATAAGAAACATTCTTTATATTCTGGATGATATGGAAAAATTAGTAAAAACCCTAAAATATCTATAACTCCCTAAAAAATGATCATAAAAGTTTGATTTTTTAGTTTGACTTCCTTAAAATATTCTTAATATCCATTAAAACAATTGTGCAAAAATTCACAACCAATTGAAATATATTGATGATTCTAAAAAAATAGAGTTTTGTTCCACACAAATTGCCCAAATCGAAGCTTTGATACCACTTGATATGATCCACACTTATAATAATTGGAAAATATGCATAATATAATGTAGATCAACACAATACAATAGATATTGGTGGACTGAGATGTCTAAATATTCAATATATGAAGAAATAGAATAATCACCCTTAAGGTAGGCTAACACCATACAATACTCATTTAGGAAGGAATAAATCCACAATGTCTCTTTGAGGGGAAAACTTCTAATATCCTCTTTCAGTAAAAAAACTCAATGCTTACTTGGTCCCTTTACAATGATAATCATCTCCTTTATATATACCTCTATCTAACTAACAATGGATGGGAAACCTCCTAATCCTAATGTAGGCTAACCATTACTGAATACACTAATTCCACAAGCTACTCCATTATATTAATATATTGGACCCATATAAATAACTAAGAGGGATGTGTGCCACATGTCAACATCTCCATCAACCCATATACATTAATATATAATAACCCTAGATGCATAGCAAACATCAACCTTGACATCAATGACAACACTTCTCAACACAACTTACTGGGATGTTTATTTGAGCGGTTAAACAAGCTCCATTATAAGAGACTACCTAAAAAAATAGGTTTAACTCATACATCATACTACACTAAGCAATTAATGGATGTAGTGGTTTTGAAAAGGACAAGACCTTTTCACAACAATCTATTTAACACATATATAAATTATGTTTTGTTCCCTAGTATTAACCACACATATATAACCATTTAGAATGTATGAAAATTGATAGTTTTTATAAAGGCCCCACTTGACACATATTACTAGTGGTGCAGGACAAGTAGCCTAAATTTACAAGTCACTATATGATCTTTTGAGAGAAGAGGGGCCTAAAATCCCTACTTTTCATTTGCATATAAATTTATTATATTTACAACTTATTTCCTCTCAAAAAAGAGTATATAGAGGGAATTCAAGAGTATGAATCCACCTTATTAGTTTTATAGGATAGGATATATGCTTTGGTGTTTTTCTCTCTTTTGTTTACTTACATTGTCTTTTGAATCTAAAATTTATTTGTTTGAAACTAAAATGCATCAAAAACCAAATTCTTGTTATACATTATTTATTTTGAACAAAGAGGGTATTACATTTGTCAAATCTAAATCACCTTTTTTACCTTATTCAAAATTCAAATCAAATCATTATGTTTGTATTTACAAACATCATTGTTATGTTATCCATTTGATTCTATACCATTATTCACTTTTCAAATCTAAATTCCTTTTTTTAATCCAAATCAATTTTTTTCCTTTATAAGTTCTAAATCAAAATGCTATTAGTTTACCTTTCGTGCTTGGTTTGAGTAACTTGGGTGAGATTTTTCATTTGGATTAAAGGTCATTACATAGACTCTTTCCCATTATATTATCACTTTGGACTTAGATTATCTTGTGTTCATTCACTCTCTAAGTTTGTGGACCATTGTACCTTCTTTTCCATGTAGCACAATTGTGTTTCCCAATTAGTTTTGGCTCTATACTTAGGATTTCTTGTGTTAGTTTACATCTTGAGCCTATTAGTTTGCATCTTAATATTTTTAATTAGAAAGGTCTTACTATAGATTCTCTAGCCATGACTTACCATAGTTGTGATTATATTTTTACATTATTAATGTACTTTGAACCTAAGTTTCTTGTACTATAGTACACTTTAGGCTCCAAGATTTTTTCCCTCTTCTAATTTGATGATTTCAACTCACCAGTGTTTATAGTCTCTTTTCACCTTGTCTTTTTTTGATTCAAGAGTCTAAAGCACCTTTTAAACATTTGTGAACCACATTCCATATCGTAACAAATGTATAAAACCATCTTCAAGCATGACACAAAGGTATACTCATAGTGGATTCTCTTATGGCCCTAGTTATGAGGAAGATCATTGTTATGATGGATAAGAACACTACATTGTGTTTGATGATATCCCAATGATAGTAGGATCTAAACAAGGTTATTATCAACACCCAATGTTAGAAGCTAAAGATGAATCTCTTTTGAGGTTGATAGAATTAGGTGCAATACTACCACCAGTTTTCCCAATAGAATAATTACACATGCTTGTTTGATTAGAGGAGAAATAGCTAGAGAGACCTCTCACTCATGTTATAAAAACCAAAATTGCTTCCACTATTAGAGGAAAAGAACAATATATAGAGTCCTCTCAAACTGATCAATATCTTGGTACCAATATTCAAAAAATTAGTCAATGGTACTTAAATCAGCTTGTCATAGACCTAATATCTTCTTTAGAAGTCACTTTAATCGATAGCACCTATTTTAAATAAAAATAAAATATGATATACCAAATGTAACATACTTTAGTTGATCTTATGTATATGGTAGACCCTATAATTTATCCTAAATATAATAAACCTATAAATGTTTTGAAACACATTTTGCCTAATCTAGATCATACCTTTTTCAACCATCAGGAGACTCTCTCCCCTTCACAAAATCAAAAAAATGAAAAACTCATTTCAGATTAGGGGTATTATCTAAAACACTTTATTAAGTTCATCTCAACCATCACATCTTTTGGTAAACTGACCAAAGAATCCTCAAAACCAATAGTTTGCCTATAGCTCATAATGATAGATTCTAGGGACTATTTTGTTAGGACTTGTTCCAAAGTCTTAACGTTAGGTTAGTTTTTGGTAGAAAATAAATTACTATTGTAAATGGGGCATGCATCTTTTATAAAGACACCCCCATAAAATAAATAAACTTAGTTTAATTATTAGGTAGTTTTTATGTTTTATGTTTATTAATTAGATTTGTTTTACGGGTTTTTTTCTTGTATTTAGTTGGTTATTGGATTAGTTGTTTTTACCGGTCATTGGTAAAAACTATATAAATCCATATTTGCTTTGTGAAAGGGTTAACGGAGTAAAGGCACCCTTATGTAATTGTTATTTTGAAATTAATAAAATACTTGTGCATTCGCACTAAGTGGATCAGTGGTATCAGAGCATGGTTGGGAGCACGGTGAATTCGAAGGAGGAAGGTGTGATTTCTTTTGGCATGAAAATAAGGTATGCCATATAGTTTGGTTTAAATATTTTGAAAAATTATTAAATCATTTTAATTTTTCAAAAATTATTTATATTTAAACCTGTATTTTCCATATACCACTGTCTGTTTTTTTTTTGATCATTCATACTCCATTTCTCCTCTGTTAAGCCTCCTCATTTGGCATAAAAATGAATTTTAGCATTTAAATGTTATTAATTCATTATTTTTGAGCCAAAATCAGATTTGTACGGCCTTCTATCTGAGAAAACATCTAAAACTTTTCATTAATGGCTGTCATTATGAGTATAACATTCATTTATGTGGAAAACCTCTGAAAAACATCAGCAAATAGCATTAAAAACCTCTGTTGTTGCATTTTTAATTAAAATCTGGAAAAACCAGACTTGTACGTCCTGTTGTACGGCCTTTCCAATGCCCAGGTTTGTTTTTGATTCATTCACTACAAAATATACCTTTAAAATTGCAAAAACATTGTTAAAATCATTTTTTAGCAGCCTGTACGGATTTGTACGGCCTAGGTGAGAGAGAGCAAGGGGAGAAAAAGTTTCCAGCAGTAGCCATGGCATCCCAGGCAAGCATGGCGCTGGAATAAAGTTCAAAAATTATTTTTTGCTGTTCTAAAGTTTTATTTTTTAAAAATTTGCTGTGGAGGGCCCACCCGGGAGAAAGCTTGAAGTGAAGGCTGTCAAATAAAAAAGAAAGGGAAAAAGAATTTATTTATTTACATTCTCATGTAATTTTTTTTTTATTTTCCCTCATACACAGAAATCTGGTATAAATTTAAATTTCTGAGTATAATATTTTGTAAATGTTGTTAGAGCAATTGGTTAAGCTTATTTTGCTAAAATCTTGCAAAGGAGGAGGTCAAGGGTTCAAATTCCTTTTTGGAGAAAGTTTCTTTTTGCCTTGGAATATACTTTTTTGAAAAAGGAATATTCCCTTTTAATTCAGAATATTGTAAAACACATACTTATTGTATTGTGTTATTTATTTTTCAAAAAAGGGGCGCAATTCAATCTTTTTTCTTTCGCGTTGTTGTGGTGAGATAAGGGTGTAATTGGTGAAATAAGGTTGTAATTTGGCGAAATAAGGGTGTAATCATTATTTTTGGTCTGGTTAAGTGCAAAACCCATAAAAAATACTTGTTTTTTATTTTATGCTCTACGCGGAGGTTAAGTGCAAAACCCCGTAGAAGTAGTGTCTTATGTAGTGAGTGTGATATTTATTTCATTTCTTTCGCATTTTGTCTCACATTTTTCTACTACACTTTCTTTCATTTCAAAAATGCCAAAAATTCAGAATTTGCTTTTAGATGGTGATAGATTAACAATTTCCAATTATTTAGATTGGAAACGATTGATGGAGGCTTCACTAGTGTTTAATGAGTTATGGGATATTGTTAAGAATGAAAATCCCACATTGCCAATAGAGTAGGCTAAATTAGATATTTTCAATTTGTGTGATTATAAGGCCTTAGCTCTTATTAAATGTTGTTGTACTCGTGATACATATGTTCATATTGAAAATGCTCCTCATAGTTACAATGCATGGAAAACATTGTCTGATTTGTATGATAAGAAACCTAAGCATAAGAAGATAGATATTCATATGCAGTTGTTTACTTTGTCATTAGATGAGGATGGGGATATGGGAGAATATATGTCTAAGTTGAAAAATATCACTACTGAGTACACTAAGGCTGGTTTTGGAAAACTAGATGATGACCTCATAGTTACTGCTGCTTTGAAAGGACTACCAGGGTCCTATAGGAATTTTGTTGAAATGTTGCATGTCTCTGACAAGATCACATGCATCACCTTTGATAAGTTGGCTGAGTTTCTCATCCAACATGACCTCTCTCTACCCAAGAAATCCAAGAAAACTGAAGAAGCCCATGTTTTAGAGTCAAAGCCTAGTTCATCTTCATCTGGGCATCAAAACAATAGAGGAAACAGTTATAGAGGGGGTTGAGGTTACAGAGGAGGCAGATATCAAAACAGAGGTAGGGGTCATTCAAATAATAAACAATCTAATCAATCACATTCACATGAAACAAGTGATCGAGGACATGGTCACAATTCTTATAGGGGCAGAGGTCGAGGTAGATCTGACATTCAATGTCATAGATGTGGAAAATTTGGTCACATTGCCTCACAATGTAGAATTCCTTTTGATAAAATTCAGAGGCCACAAAAAGTGACTAAGACTAACTCTACTCAGTATGTCGATCATGACTATGATGAATCTAGTAATGTTGCCCATGAATTTGCATTTACTTCTTTGGGGCACATTGATTATGTTGAATATGAGGCTAGAGATGAGCTCACAGATGTATGGGTTTTAGACACAGGAGCAACCAAACACATGACATTTAGGAGAGATTTCTTTTGGTCTTATAAGGAAGCTTCTCTCTCTCCAGTTGCCTTAGCAGATAAGTCTATGCATACACCACTAGGACTTGGTTCTATTCGAATTCTTCTTCCTAATGGGTCTATAAAATACTTGGAGGATGTTTGGTATGTTCCCACATTGAAGAAACACTTACTTTCTTTGGTAACTATTCGAAAGAAAGGTTATCAAATTGTGCTTGAAAATGGGCTCATTTACATCAATTCAGTGAAGGATAATTATAAAACCATGTATACAGGATATGAAGATGGAAACTTGGTTAGATTGCATTGTAAGGTGTTTCCTCCCAATATAGAACTTGCAGCAGTTGTTGATACAAGTACAGGTACTATGTCTACACAGCGGTTATGGCATCTCTGCTATGGACATTTGAATATCCACTCTTTAGTGGATTTGCAGAGATATGGTATGGTGAATGGGTTGCCCACTTTTCGCAAAGATAGTATTCTTTGTGAGTCATGTGTTTGGCCAAACAAAATCGGGAAAATTTTTCTCAACAGTCATCTTGGAGAGCTAACAAATGTTTATAGTTAGTTCATAGTGATGTATGTGACATGAAAAAGTCATCCATTGGTGGGTGTAGATACTTTGTCTTGTTTATTGATGACTTTTCTAGGATGACTTGGGTATTCTTTATGAAAAACAAATCTAAAGTTTTCGCTAAGGTTGTTGATTGGTTACACTTAGTCGAAAAAGAAACAGGTTCACATTTGGCCACTCTTCGTTCAGATAATGGAGGTGAGTATACCTCTAATGAATTTTTAGACTATTGTTGAGAACATGGAATTCATCGACAATATAGTAATGCTTATACTCCACAACAAAATGGAGTATCTGAACGAATGAATAGAACTTTAGAGGGCACAACATGTGCCATGTTGCACTATAAACAACTTGATGATAAGTTTTGGGCTGAAGCCGTTGGTACTGCAGTGTATTTGAGAAATAGGTCCCCCACAGTTGCACTTTTGGGACAAACTCCATATGAGGCATGGTATGGGTTTAAACCCAAAGTTAAACACTTAAAAGTGTTTGGATGTCTTTGTTTTTGCTTTGGTTCCTCCTAAACATAGAACTAAGTTGGAACCACGAAGTCGAAAATACATCTTTCTTGGTTATTCTGAAGATAAAAAGGGGTTTCATTTGCTTGCATAGGATTCAAGCAAATTCATAGTGAGTCGAGATGTAATATTTGATGAATTTGGGACTATGAACACTGCAAAGATTGATTCTCAACTTGATATATTAGAGAGGAAAAATGCAAAAAGAGATAAGGGTTTGAACAATGGGGATAACTCTTCGAAGTTATGGTATGAGACTCAAATTCCTTCACTTTCCTCTCCTTCATCTACAAGTTCACAGGTTGATGACTTAGAAATTATTGAAAATTCTCTAAGTCCCCCATCGAATGACACACCTAATGAGAATTCTTGAGTCCCTGATTTGAATAATTTGTCTAAGTATCCAAAATGGGCTCAAATTACTTTTTCTGACTTGACAGCAGATGAAGTTGGTTTAACAGGGCCCAGCAATTCTTGAAAACAAGTGAGCTATGCTATGGTTGTTATTACTTCTTCCACTGAGCCATCCACTTTTGAGGAGGCATCTACTGAACATGTTTGGCAACAGGCAATGAAATGTGAGTATGATTCCATACTTAACAATAATACATGGGTTTTAGTTGATCCTCCTCCACATGTTAAACCCATCGGATGTAAATGGGTTTATAGGACTAAGTATAAATCAGATGGCTCCATTAATAAACATAAGGCACAACTTGTTGCCAAAGGATATGCACAACAAGAAGGTATTGATTATGAGGAAACATTTGCACCAACTGCCAAATGGCACACTATTCGTATGGTACTTGCCTTAGCAGCACAAAATGGTTGGAAAGTACATTAGTTGGATGT
Source organism: Torreya grandis (assembly GCA_037957365.1). NCBI lineage: Eukaryota > Viridiplantae > Streptophyta > Pinopsida > Cupressales > Taxaceae > Torreya > Torreya grandis. The sequence continues at coordinate 165,933 of JARHVA010007942.1, read as the reverse complement.
TAAAAGTGCTTTTTTAAATGGTGATTTACAGGAAGAAGTCTATATGAAACAACCTCAGGGTTTCAAATAGGTGGGTGCTGAACACAAAGTGTGTAAATTGACAAAAGCTTTGTATGGGCTCAAACAGGCACCCAGGGCTTGGTATGAGAAAATAGATTCATACTTGAAATCCATTGGTTTTCATCGCAGTGAATCAAATGATACTCTCTATTTTCGAGTGCAGGGTAAGAAAATGGTGATATTAGTTCTCTATGTTGATAACTTGTTTATTACAGGTAATGATGAAAATCATAACAAGTCTATGAAGAAGGAATTAAAAGATGGGTTTGAGATGACAGATCTTGGACTTCTTCACTACTATCTAGGCATAGAGGTAACTTAGAAAGAACATAGTATTTTCATTTCACAAACTAAGTATATTTCTGAGTTATTAGAGAGGTTTGGCATGAGTGATTGCAAACCTGCCCTCACTCCCATGGAAAGTAACTTGAAATTGTCTAAGGATGATAGCAATGCCTTTTTTTATGGCACAACATATAGACAATTGGTGGGAGGTTTGATATACTTGATGACTACCAGGCCCAATATTTCATTTTCAGTTGGAATTTTATCTAGGTTTATGCATGAGCCTAGAGAAATTCATTGGCATGCAGCAAAATGAGTACTTCGTTACCTTCAGGGAATGAAAACATATGGCCTTGAATACCGCCGCAACAAGAACTTCAAACTTGTTGGATATTGTGATGCAGATTTTGGCAGATGTGTGGATGACAGAGTGTCAACCACAGGATACACTATGCATATGGTTTTAGTTGCCATTGCTTGGTGTTGTAAGAAGTAGGATACAGTGGCAAATTCATCAGCAGAATCAGAGTATATTGCAGCATGGGATGCTTCTAGAGAAATTGTTTACCTTCATCGTATTCTTGAAGATCTTCAGGTTTCTCAGTTTGCTCCTACACAATTATACATTGATAATCAGAGTGCAATCAAGATGTCCAAGAATCCAGTGTTTCATGCCAAAACAAAACATATGGATGTCAAATACCATTATCTGCGAATGCTAGTGGCAAAGAAAACTCTTGATCCAATATATTGCCCAACTGCCAATTAGACAGCTGATATCTTCACAAAACCCTTTGATAGAATCAAATTTGAAAAATTTAGAAAAATGCTTGGTATGTGTCCAAAGCCCTGACTTTGGATCATAGGGGGGTTTGTTAGGACTTGTTCCAAAGTCTTAACGTTAGGTTAGTTTTTGGTAGAAAATAAATTACTAGTGTAAATGGGGCATGCATCTTTTATAAAGACACCCCCATAAAATAAATAAACTTAGTTTAATTATTAGGTAGTTTTTATGTTTTATGTTTATTAATTAGATTTGTTTTACGGGTTGTTTTCCCGTATTTAGTTGGTTATTGGATTAGTTGTTTTTACCGGTCATTGGTAAAAACTATATAAATCCATATTTGCTTTGTGAAAGGGTTAACGGAGTAAAGGCACCCTTATGTAATTGTTATTTTTAAATTAATAAAATACTTGTGCATTCGCACTAAGTGGGGACAAGGTTCAATCTATTTTGATCCTGGAGTTATCATATTTATCAACCACCTAGTAATTGTCAGGAATCTAGAACAACAAACATGCTCTGATGCCACTAGTTGGGATCTTGCTCCTCAGAAAAAGCACAGTATGATTACCAAGTATAAGCAATTGAATGTGCGGAAATAACCAGAAACACAAGTAACTAGAATTCACCAATAGCACAGAATATGAGAGACAATACACTATCTTGTATTAACACTAACAGAAAAGAATACAACAAAGAGCCGCCACACTCTTTCACCTTACAGAGATTCGCCACACCTCAAGTGTTCAGTAATTCTTCTCACACACACTCTCCTACACAAAAGCGGTCCCAACAACCAACTCACACACAGAATTGGTGTTCACCTCACCAACCAGTCAGTAATAACCCTGCCGGTACATCAAGCACTCTATAGCACTTCAAGCTGATCTCTCATGAACCTGCAACCTGCAATTCAAAGACCAAACTTACATGTAGATCCCCAATGAGCTTGCAACAACCTGCAACTCATAGATCTTACAACTAGAAGGAACTCTTCCTTTCTATCTCATGCCTTATACAATACATGCCAATGGGTCTATAAATAGATCCCTAACTCAAACAATAACTTAGACTCTTAATTTAGACAATAGTCCTCGCAGCACAAGACTCTAACTGGTCTCAACATGCAAACTCTTCGTTCACTTAACTAACTGTCTGTGAAACGGGCAGTTCTGGAACACACAGGCGACCGACGTCGGTCCCTGCTTGTCTGGTTCTGCCGACGTCAGCCGACTTCCTGCCATCGCCGGTGGCCTTCTGCACTGGTCTCTGCCGACGTCGGTCCTGCTGCCGACGCCGGTTCCTGTAGAACTCAGCAACCATCTGTTCCTCAGTTTGCAAAGGTTGAAGCTTTTAGCTCCACAACCTAACAATCTCCCACTTGGAGATAAACAGCTGCAACCTGTACATGTACCTGTACACCGTCTAGTTTGTTACCTTGGCTATGTATCCATCTTCAAAATCACCCTTGAAGACCAACCACCACAAAATCCGTGGTGCAAACCCTGTCATCCAAATTACCTACCACATCCGCATCTACAACCATGTAGAAATAAACCTGAACTTGCATAGCATGTGCACCTGCTACTAGTCCCTGTAAGAATCCACTGAACTGACCTCCAATGGTTCTCTCCCGGATTGGCTCCTAACTTGTGACAACTCCCACTGCTTGGGAAAACTCAGGGTTAGTACATACCATGCACTCAACCTCATTATGTGAATCAAGACACCTGTTCATAGAACTGTCCAACCATCGGCGTGCTAACCGGTTTCACACAATCATCCTGAAACAAAGTCAACAAATGACCTACCATGTCTCTAGAACACACTCTTGCCAAAGAATCTTGCTGCTCCCAGATTCTCCATGACAAACCCCTGAACTAGCTTTACCTTTAATTCAGCAATACCTGTATATGTAACCCTGCAACAAGCACATCATACAGAAAATAGGATAGTGTAGCTAATACTATCCAACCTGGTAAAGAGAAACACAATGAACAAACCTCCATTGCTCTGCAGCTAATACAAGATCAAATACCCTGATCTTCCATCTCACGTATCTATTTCCGCTCTTCTTCATCCTTAACATCCATTCATCTTTCAGTGCTTACTTCCAGCTGGCCACACTACCCAAAACACCTGTTTGGTTCTCCTCCAAGGAATCACATCATCATTCATGCCTAGCTCCCACTGTTTCCTGGATCTACCTGTTCTGTTTCTTCAATAACTTCCTGGTCCTATGCCATAAGTGAGCAACAAGTAGTGCAAAGAAGGGAAATGACGAATTTAAGAACTTACTTACACCTTCAGTCCTCCATATGGGCGCTTGAGACTCCATGATAGCGTGCTGTCCACCCAAAATTCATCTCAGTGACCGATGCCAGTCACATCTCAGTCTATAGCCGACCGATGTCGGTTCCCTGCGACTGCCTCTCCGCCAACGTCGGTTTCCTCTGGCCGACGCCGGTCTCTGTCCACCCCGAGTCACCGACGTCGGGCTGCACATAGCCGACATCGGTCCCTGTCTGGACACCGACGCCAGTTTTCCTGCCGACGTCGGTCTCTGTGTTTTTCTTGTGAGACCTGACTTTTTCCCACGAGCTCCTTTTGGATCAAACCCTTGTCCAAAACACCCTTGCTCTACTCAGAATTCCTCTGCACCTTGTGCTGAACTCTGTCCGTCACTTTCTCCTTGAAAACCAAGGCTTTCCTGTTCTTGTCACTAACATCAAATTCCTCAAGAAATCTCACCTTCTTCTTCTGCATACAGAAATCACGATCCATACCTTCCAAATCCGAAAGCATATCCTTTGACTCAAGAACCAGCATCTCCTTCATATCTATGTGACCAAGCCTATCAAGCCACATCTCCGAATCTACAACTGAAGTAGATAACCCAGAAGGAGAATCAGTAAAACAAGTAGATAGATAAAGCGTACCTACTTTCTTACCTCTAGCTATAACAAGTGTACCCTTGGTAACCTTCCAAGAGTCCACTGTGAGAGTTACTGTGCAACCCTCTTCACCCAAAATTCTAACAGAAATCAGATTCCGCTTCAGAACTGGGACGTGCATGACCTCCTTTAACACCCATGTGTTACCTGTCTACAGTTTCAGCTTCACTTTGCCTTTGCCAACAATCTGACAAGACTTACCATCCCCTACACAAATTTCTCCAAAATCTCCCTGGACATACTCATGAAAAAATTCCCTATGTGGGGATGCATGAAAAGAGGCACCAGAATCTAATACCCAAGATTCTACTTTATCCAAAGAACATACCAGAGCATCCTGTGCAATGTAACCTGCAGCATCTGCTTCTTCTTCATGTTCTTCATGCTGATCTATCCCTGATCTGCAATCTCTCTTTAAGTGCCCTTGCTTTCCACATTTCCAGGAGGTTATTCTGCCATACCTGGACTTGGATCTCTTGCCCGTCTTCAACCTTGATCTCCCACGCTCTATCTTCTCTCTTGGCCTTCCTCTTCCTTCAACACTCAAAGCATCTCCAGATGATTCACCTGTGCTTTTCCTGCGTATCTCTTCGTTCAAGATCACACTCACAATATCATCCACTTTTAGGACTTTTGAAGGAGACACAGTATTAGAAACTGCCATTACCATACCTTCCCAACTTTTAGGTAATGAACACAAGATTAAGAGAGCTCTTATTTCATCATCAAATACAATATTGACTGAACTTAACTGGTTTACTAAACCATGGAAATCACTAAGATGGCTATGAACAGATCCACCTTCCAACATTTGCAAATTAAATAAACGCTTCATAAGAAATACCTTATTCGAAGCTGAGGGTTTTTCATATAAATTTGCCAAAGATTCCATCAACTCCACCGTTGTCTTACACTGTGATAAGCTGGAAATCACAGATGATGCAAGACTCAATCTAACAGATCCCAGAGCCTTCCGATCAAGAACCTCCCATTCTTCATCTTTCATATCCAAGGGTTTGCTAGCAACCCCACCCAACGGTAAGTACAAATCTTTCTGATACAGATAGTCCTCAATCTGCATCCTCCATAATTGGTAGTTCTTGCCATTAAACTTCTCCATTCGTAGTTGACTACTTTCTGTCATTGCTCAACTCCCACTCAAACAGAAACCCTGTGAGTAACCTGTAATCAAAACACACTACCCAAATCTACACCAATCTGTTAGTATCCCAACCAAAAGCTTTGATACCAATTGTTGGTATCAAGCTTAAGAACCTACAACCAAGGCTCTGATACCAGTTGTCAGGAATCTAGAACAACAAACATGCTCTGATGCCACTAGTTGGGATCTTGCTCCTCAGAAAAAGCACAGTATGATTACCAAGTATAAGCAATTGAATGTGCGGAAATAACCAGAAACACAAGTAACTAGAATTCACCAATAGCACAGAATATGAGAGACAATACACTATCTTGTATTAACACTAACAGAAAAGAATACAACAAAGAGCCGCCACACTCTTTCACCTTACAGAGATTCGCCACACCTCAAGTGTTCAGTAATTCTTCTCACACACACTCTCCTACACAAAAATGGTCCCAACAACCAACTCACACATAGAATTGGTGTTCACCTCACCAACCAGTCAGTAATAACCCTGCCGGTACATCAAGCACTCTATAGCACTTCAAGCTGATCTCTCATGAACCTGCAACTTGCAATTCAAAGACCAAACTTACATGTAGATCCCCAATGAGCTTGCAACAACCTGCAACTCATAGATCTTACAACTAGAAGGAACTCTTCCTTTCTATCTCATGCCTTATACAATACATGCCAATGGGTCTATAAATAGATCCCTAACTCAAACAATAACTTAGACTCTTAATTTAGACAATAGTCCTCGCAGCACAAGACTCTAACTGGTCTCAACATGCAAACTCTTCGTTCACTTAACTAACTGTCCGTGAAATGGGCAGTTCTGGAACACACAGGCGACCGACGTCGGTCCCTGCTTGTCTGGTTCTGCCGACGTCGGCCGACTTCCTGCCATCGCCGGTGGCCTTCTGCACTGGTCTCTGCCGACGTCGGTCCTGCTACCGACGCCAGTTCTTATAGAACTCAGTAACCATCTGTTCCTCAGTTTGCAAAGGTTGAAGCTTTTAGCTCCACAACCTAACAGTAATCAACAATAGATCTAATCAAATCAATAAGTAAACCAAAACTAAACTTAAGGTAATAGGGTACACATCCCTAATAATACCATGTACTAGGGACACATTCTACCCTAACAAAATTATATTCCAAAAATAAATGCACCAAACATGTAAGAGTAAAATTCAATGAAAGAAATAGTATCAAGGCTTGAGATATGCAATTGAATTATGAAGTATAAATTTGATGAAATATGTACATATCCATTTGACCTAAGAATTATCCAAGTCCCCTTTCCACCTCATTTTTAGGCACACAAATTTAATAAATATAAAGGGAAAGGAGACTCTCGAGAGCAAATTCAATATTTTTTAAAACTATGCCAAGAGGTAACCTATAACAATGTTTTTTGGTTCCACTTGTTTCTATGTAGTTTGGCTAGACAAGCTCTAGATTGGGTCCCCAAATTTCATAAATGATCAGTGATAGATCATAATGACTTATCATAGAAGTTTTTTAACTAATTATATTATAACATTGAGCATGAGTTAATAGTGGTTAACTTATGCAAAGTAAAGTAAAGGGGTTCTAGAAAGATTCATAAAATACTTACAACGATGGAGAGCATTATCTAGATGCTTTCAACATAACTTTATAGACTAAAAAACTAGTTTATATTTAAGAAAAAAACCTACACTTTGAAGTATCTCATAATTTTTGACTCACTTATGCCAACACATTTTGTTGGGTGTGGAGCCTGCTTGTCTTCTAGGATCAGAGGTTAAATTTTTTATATTTTTTCAGCCAAGTTTTGGATCCCATTCTTTGTATCCATGATGGTGATAGGGGTTATGAGGGGGTATTCACCACCCTTTTATGGTCTAGGGTGGATTACGCCCCCCCCCCCCAGTAGGGGGTTTGAGGGCTGTACACCCCGATGGGGGTTTGGGGACAATGCCCCCAAAGGGAAAATTTTATTAAAATTGCCTTGTAAAATTGTAATTTCATAGTCAATCTAGGCCATTGATTATAATTTTCCATATATGATGGTAGAGTTTATGTTTAGGTGTTTTTAAACCCTAAAATTTAATTGAAATATAGATGAGAGGTAAGAGAATATGATGGTACATGGAGAGGAGGCAGAGAAGGTAGAGAGGTGTAACAAGTTTTGTTATAGGATTTGTTTCTCACTTGTATTGATAGAAATAATAGATTGGACAACTTTGGTGGATGTAGCCCATCTTGGGTGAACCACATTAAATTTGGTGTCTCTTATTTTGTTCTTGTTTATGATTATTTTTTGTATGTTTGATTGATTCATTTCATAGTTTCTCTTGTATGCAATTTGGGGATAAATCTATGTTTTATTTTATCCTAACACATTCTAAGAGATCATTCAAAAATGTGTGCAAATTAAGAAGGAATTAATTTCCAAGGGTCTTGTAAATATTTATTCATAGAGTCAAACATATAATTAGACCCAACCACCTATTCAAACTACTACTATAGAAAAACCTAATGTTTTTAAAAAGAAAAAAAACATGGTGGGAATGGAGTGATAGAATCTAAACATGTGTAAATGATGCAGGCTCCATCGACTCCAAATGTAAAACCATCCCCACCTAATCCCTCAACCACTTTTTAAATGGACGCTCCACATAGGGAATTTAATAAGTATAGAACATTCAATAAACTAGGAGAGCCTATTGAGATAGTATTCTAGAAACTAGTGGCAACCAATTTGATTGTGTGGCCTATACTAAAACCATTTATAGAAGATAAACCTAATCTTGATTGGTATTTTTAAGATGATTTTTTTAATTTCCATCATGTTTTTAGACATACTATTTATTGATTCATACAATTAAGAAATCTTATTAAGTATTTTATTGAAAATGGTGAAATCAAAGTAAAATAAATATCACATAACACTAATCACAACATGGGCATCTACAAGGATCCATTTCCCAAACATAATCATTAACCATAGAGAAATAATAAAAATCAAGGTTAGGTCCAACATCAATAAGGACAAGGCTAGAAGCCTAATCAACATATTCATAATTTGGATCATAATACCCACACAAATAACTTAATTTACAATAACATGCCATATAATTATAATAACACTATGGGACATGTTTCTACAAATCACATAACCACCATTATGATCAAAACCCATGAACTATCCAACACTTATCAAAGTATTGGAACCCTTATTATAGGGCTAACACCCTCTTCTTTAAGTAATGCCACACTAGGTTCAAGTAATTCCATTGCATCTCAGTTTTTGTGGGTTACTATTTCTAGACCTCTACCATCTTCTTCTAATTATAATGACTTCTTGCAAACTCAAAATTGTGTGATCTCAACTAAACACTCTAAAGTCACCCTTCAATGCCCTTTTTCTTCTTCTTATAATTATAATGACTCATTAATGACTCAAAATTATGCAATTCTAACTAGATGTTCATGAGTTACACTCTAAGGCCTTCACCTTCTTCTAATTATAATGACTCCTCACTGACTCAAAATTTCACAATCACAATTGGAGACTTGTAATTTACCATCCAAGGTCCTTTGCCTTCTTCTAATTATCATGACTCCGTATCAAATCCATATTACACAATAACAAATAGATGATCTCAAGTCACCCTTTAAGGCCTTTTGCCTTCTTCCAACACTTGAGAAATCTCAATATTGTGCCTCCTGATCCAAATCTAGACACTATACTATCCAAGGCCAAACCATCTCGTTCATCTATTGATAATCCATATAGAATCCAAGACCAACTAAGCAAAACCCTTGTATAAATTTCTATCCTATAACTTTTATGTACATCATAAATCTATAAAATTATATTAAATGATTTCTTTCAATGGTCCATTATTACTAAATACATCAACCTTGGCCAATTTCATATACTTGTATCACATTTATCTATGAAGCAACAAAACATTGAGATATGTCTTCTCTTGGACCCACACACAATAACCCCCTATACATTGAGGTCATTATACAAAATCATAATATCAAGTGGGTCCTTATAAATAATGGTTTAGGGTTGAACATAGTGTCACTAAATTTTATATAATGATTGGTTTATACTACCAAGGACATCTAACCTAAGATAATCATGATTAAAGCATATTATAACATTAAAAGAGAGTCTTTTAGGACTATTTATTTGCCAATCATTGTTGGGTCTATATCCCATGATACTTTGTGCCATGTCATAGATGTTGATTTTACATATAATACATTTCTTAGTCATCCTTGGATCCATGAAGTATGAGTTATCCTGTCTACCTTAAAATAATACCTCAATTTCCCCCATGATGGAATTGAGGTTACCATTTTTGCCAATTTACAACCCTACCAATATTGGAAATAGCTAGAGGCTAAATTTCACAATTACAACTATTGCCTTGGTTCTAAATTTGTAGAGAAGAAGAAGAAATAAAAAAAATTGGAACCACCCAAGTCTAATTATATCAACCCAAGTGATCTTACTTCCACTTCATTTGATCCATTTCTCATAATATTTGTAAACCAGATCACTCTTGAGAATGCAGGCATTTCCATGTGCCATCTAGAAGATGCCTTTCATATTGAAAAATTAACCAAGTCTCCTAAGTTTTATGGCATACCTAAACATTCCCAAAGCCCTTGTAAGCCTAACATGATTTGTAAAAAGAAGAAAGACATGCAAAAACCACCAGTGGTATTTATACCATCAACTTCACCAAATCAAGATAAATAATCTGTTACTGAAAGAGATTGGATATATTTTTATGATATTACTAATTATTTTCATAATCATAAGTACCTTATCCCTAATTAGATTGTGGATAAATTGGATTATGCAGGAAAAGGCCTCGGGCCATAAAAGTAAGGTATCCTAGAACCATTATCCATTGGTAAACCTACTATGAGTCAAGGTCTTAGATTTAAACCATTTATGAGTGACCTCATGTATTTTGATAGTGATTCCTCTGAATTAATTTTTTATGAGACTCCTAAGAGTGATGTAGCATCACATTATAGATGTTATGATGAGCTAGCCAAAATTGACCTATTTGACTCTAATTTTATTATGACTATTATAGCTCATTATCCCCTTAACCTTTACCATCCTGACCTTATAGATTGGGACAAACAATTTTTTGTTATACCCCTCAATTTGTTTTATAATTATGATTTTATTTTCAATTACATGCACCTTAAATATGTATTTATAATTGGTGATTATAAGCAAGGATTTTACTTCTCTTTAGACTATGTTGTCTACTTAGGAGAGCAAGCAAAATTTTTTGGTCACGTAAAATATAAAACATTGATATATTTAGGTGAAAACCTTTTTAAAGTGCTTGTTGATTATGTAAAAATTAAATAAAAATATGATCCCTTGATGTAAAACCTATATCAAGTGCTCTTAGATGGGGAATTTTGATCATCTCCAAAGTAAGCATAGTTTCTACCAAGTCCTAGCTCTATAGCCATTGATAGTATCACATGTGAATAACATACAATCTTTGAGCATCTTAATCTATATTTTTTATAGATAGTTTCTAATTGGACATTACCTAAACCTATAGACTTTGATTATTCTCACTATTTAAAACATTGGGGCTCACAACCAAAAGTTGAAGCAAAAGAAGAGGACCAAAATCAAACACTGCCCATTATTTTAGAGGATGGTTCAACACTCCTCATAGAGAACATAATTAAAGTGAACATGAAAACTTATGAAGATCCTAATTTTATTTATCTAGGAGCATCCCTCACTAATGAAAAACATGACTACATTGTCACCATTCTAAGGGATTTTATTGATATATTTTCATGGGCTTATTCAAACATGCCAGGCCTAGACCCTAACTTAGCTATGCATCACCTTGTTTTACATCTATATGTCAAGCCATTCAAGAAAAAATGAGAAAAATGCATCCATGCAATGTTATTTTATTAAATAAGTAGTTGTATTCATCAGACCACTAGACTATTTCAAATGGATATCAAATAGAGTCCAAGTAAGAAAAAAACATATAACATACATGTTTGTATTGATTTTAAATATATCAGATCTTTGGCATCCATATTGTGGTCCTCATCACCACCTGAGGCATCACACATATCAACATCATGTCCATCTAGGTCAACCATCTCTATATCATCTCTAGGATCATGTTGTACTTGAGCATGCACTGCCTATAATGGAATATCATATGGAACTGATATAAGTGATAGTACCTGACCCTATCACTATGTTAGGGCATGCCCTTGGACTCTCCTAATCCTAACCCACCTCTAACATAAAATTAGTTACTTTGGAATTGATGTACTCAATCAAATTGGTTTAACCCTAACCCATCATGTTTCATATGCATCTGTAACCCCTTCATCATTAACCCCTCCTACATAGTCCCATAACACATGTAGAACCCTACCATAGTCTACAACTACCTCAGCCCTGAGTAATGGTGGTCCCCACTCCCTAATCTCCCTTGTCATATGTTAAAATTAGTGCTTATCCTTTGGGATATCTTGTTCTATGCCATATTACCACTAGACTTGATTCAACCTATACTACTCCACCACATAGTTATTATGACCTATAATATAGTAGGGGTGATCATATACCCAATCATAAATAAGTCCTCAATCCAAGTCCACTATGTCTCTATATAGGGGTGCCAAATAAACTCCCTATCCTCCATCTCATCTATAGCTCATTGATTGTAAGGCAAGTCCCCTAGATGACCCTATAAACCTAGCCTAGTCAAATGCTATACAAATGCCACTGGATCCTCTAGTCCCCTATGGTATCTAGGTCCCACTAGTTGATCAATAGTAATATGTTCTTAGGCCTAGACCTGAAGAAGTGTAATATGCTCAATAATGTGCCCTCTATGGTAGGCTATCATATGTAAGTATCTATAAAATTGAGCCAAGATGATCGACCCCCATGAAAACAAAGTTAATTTATCAAACATCTCCTAAATAAATTTAGTTAGCCCAAGTAGGTAGAATCATCTATTCTTGTCAAGAAACATGAGGCCACTAAAAAGATCCATCAATATCACCACCTCTAGAGGAACTATCCCTTATCTTACTCATATGCCTTCCTCTGGAGACCAAGCTAAGTTTTCTAGTGCATCTATATCAATATTATCATTTACAACCTCTAGGTTTATAATCACACCCAACAAATCCTTCATAACTTCCCATCAGCCCACCAACATCTAGGTGATCCTAAGGGCTCACAACGACACCTGTAACCTATGATGGACATCTTAAAATGTGACTATGGCCTCTTTGGTTGGTAAATGAAATTTTGAGGTCTTTTAGTGCTACCTCTCTGTAAGTGATGACAACTATGTTATATATACTTGAATAACTAGCAATCATGCTAGGTGATATAACTCCATGGCCTCTAGGACAACCAAGAGCTCATCTATCTAGATCCCTTATCATTAGATAACCTATGATCATCACTCCTATGATGTGATCATTATGACTCACTCACACAAGTCAAACACATGGAATAAGGTCAATTTTTTTTGCTAATCCAATCTATCTAGGTTATTCTAATTTTGAGGCCTAGACTAATCATTTACAAGACTCACTCTCTCTTATTCTAATTTTGGGCCTAGATTAATCTCCTATAGGCCTCATCCTTCCTTCTTCTAGTGAGCTTGTTGTTGTTTTAATTATTTCTCTATAATGTAGTCATTATCACCAATTTGTAGGGTGATCTCGTTAAAGCTAGAGAAATTTCCATTTGATTGGGTGAAATCATCATTTGACTAGTGATTTTTACCCAAAAATGATATTTCATTGATGAAATGGAAAAATGTATATTGAGACTCACAAACCTAATGAAATAATGGTGAATTCACTATTCTTGATGTCGATCCTACCATTATTGAGGGTGACCTAACTAATTATAATTTGGGCAACTGATAGAATAAATAAACTTCCTATTTCTTAATCCTAATAAATGCCATAAATTCAAAAATTGAATACCAAAAAAGGTACATATCGATGGTCTAGTCCTCACTGGCCTTTGATACTCTCTTAAGCACTCTCCAAAGTGATGGTGGTGTAGGATATTAGCCATATTTTTCATCTCTCTCATGCATAGATCATAGATATTTGAATCAATATAGCTAGGGTTAAAATGAACTATTTTTACCCCCAAGGGGTCAAAATGTAGTAATTTTTTCAATTTTTTCACCCCATGGGCCTATAGTTCCATTTTATTTCTCTAGCGATATTATTTTAGCCCCATTTCTTCATTTTCCTCCCACTTTCTTATAATTTCTCCATTTTTCATATTCTTTTACTAAAATTAACATTTTTATTATTTCTTCTAATCAAGGATGAACCTATCAAATATTTCAATTTTTTTCTTCCCCTTGAGGGGTATCACAAGCCACCCAAACTTAGTTTGGGGCATTTTCATAGGCTTCTCTGTGACTCATGCAAAATTTAGCAGAGAGCAAGAACAACATTATCTCTTTTAATTATAATGACAAATGTCTCAACATGACTTATAAAATAGGTGAAAATGTTGACATCCAATTCCTATCACTATTGTGCTAAAATTGTCAATCTAAACAATATTTTAGAACAATGCACAATCTAGACCAAAATCACTAAAACTCTCTAAATCACTTGAACTTGTCATGTATAGGTGCTGATTTATGATAATGTATCCCTGAATGGTGTAATGAATTTTTATGTGATTATTATCTTTTCTTATATCATTTCGAGTCAAATTATGACCACACAAAATGACATCTTATGTAAGTAAATTACATAGATTATTCGCAACAATAGAATTATATATGTCATATTTATGTGAAGATTGAACAAATAATCCACTTTGATGGGGTAACCTCCATATTAACTAAATAATAATAAAATTCACAATATGATGATAAAATACTAACCACTACCTCCTATGTATACTCTACTTAGTCATGGTTATTCCATAGGCTGAACATACTAAGAACATCAAGAAATGCAACAAGTTAATAGGAAGGTGTGTAAGCTAAAAGTTGGCCACACATATCCCTAGACATACTATAAGTTAATGGAATAACATTCCTCTCCCATTCAAAACAACATTGTCCTCAACATTGAATCAAACCAAAATGTTTTTGTAGGAACACTTCATCATCCCATGTTGCATCTTTAGAATACAGGTTCTTCCATTTGATCAAATATTGCTTAATGAATCTAGTCCATAGTTGCTTCATGCACATGTGAAGGATCTTCTCAGGCTATAAAATGACTCTACCTTCTTCATATAATTTAAGTAACTTAGTATGATTTGAAACCTTATGCCTAATTACTTTTGTCATGCAAGATACATGAAATGTCATATGTATGTGAGTGGTTGGGTGTAAGTATGGAATGTAATCCACACTACCAATTTTTTGCAAGATTTGGTAAGGTCCATAATACTTAGGTGAGATATTTTTATCCTTTTAATATTACTTTAGAGACATCTACTTATATGGTTGTAAATGCACATAGACCTAATCACCTATGTCAAAATATCACTCACTGCAGTGTTGATCTGCTTGATGCTTCATTCAATTTTGTGCCATTGATAAATTCTCTCTTAAACTAAATAACACCTATTGTTGATGGTGAATTTGTTCTTTAATAGCTCAAATCTTAGGATGCACTATCAAAACTGAAGTGATTTATGGGGGGTGACACCCATACAATGCCAAAAAGAGATACATCTTGGAAGAAGTGTGGAATGAATTGTTATACCTGTAATCATATAAAATGTCTAAATTGGTAGCTTGAATGTGGCTTGTGATACCCCATCCATAGGTCCTTTTTCATGCTCTTAAGACCCTTATAAACACCTTTTTTCTCATTTTCAGTCATTTAAAACCTTTTGAATGGCCATTCCACCTCAACCAAACAGTGTTCCCCATGATAACCTTATTCCCCTAGTCTCAATTTTCTATGACAAGAGTGTCCCATTTGGACTATAGCCCTCATAGATAAGTGTCCCATTTTTTATGGTCCTATCCATTTTCACTTTGATCCCCAATAGTCATTTTCATTTGGTCCTTATCCTTAATTATGTTAGCCTAACATGAATACATTTGACCCATGACTAATTGATCTCTACAAAATCCTACTCAAAGATCATTTACAAAGGAGGTGATAAAAATTACAAAGCAAGCAAGAATACAAACAAAGCACTAAGTCAAACCTCCTTATTCTTTACACACAATCACCCAACATAGTTAAAAACCTAATCAAATACTCATACTAGTCCCTAGCCATATCAAACACTATCAATTTGGTATTTACATCCATATCACACAATTGCACAAAGTACACTAGGTGGGAGAACTACATATGGCTTGATCCATCTTTAGAGAATTGGTATGTAAGTAGCATGCCCACACAAGTTTTGTGGATTGAAAATTTAGTACATCTTTCACACTAACTGATGAGCTCAAAATATGACTCATTATTTACATAATATTTCCTTTATTTCATCTCTCCAAGGATATAATCTTATGTAAATCATAAACTTTTAGCTGACTATAGCATGGAAAATAAATACTTTATCTCATTTATGTCAAACTAAAGATTGAATTACTACCTCATCATATATGCCTAACAAATAACATGTTTTAGTCTTTTGGTTTTGAATAATATACAAAAAGATGGTAAATGCAACATGATAAAGAATCTCTAGTTTTGATTCCATTTTTCCTAAGCTACATACCTACTCAGCTGATATTTACAGACTCAACCAGTCTTTATCTACGGACCCTGTAGACTTCCAGCCTTAGGTAATACTAAATAACTCATATTTACAGACTTTTCAAGTCCATTCTTATGGACTCTATAAATCCATATCTATGGACTCTGTAGGTCTTATGAACACTACAGGTCCAAAGCCTAAGATGTTATAAATTTGATAGAAGGATCAATAGTGAAGGATCATCATTCCAGTTGGAATCACATCAATGAAATATTTGCATCCTATTTTGAAGGATTCAATATTTATATATTTTGTATATATTTGGACCTTAAAACTATTATAGGGATAGTATAATTGTTTTGTGATTATATTTGGATTCTCTAGGATTATAATTAATCTGAATCTACTATCTTTGGGGAGAAACAAATTGATTAATAATTATATTTTTTTAGTATACTATCTTTAGTCTAGGGAATGAGTATAAATATTTATAATTTTATCTAAAGTAAAATAATGAAGATTGATATATTTTGAACTCCAATAATATTTTAAACTTTCTAGCTTTCATGAGTTAATGCAGAATTATTTCAATTTTTAGCATTGAGTAAACTTCATTTCTGACTCTATAAAGAGCAAGGGCCCACTCTCCTTAGAACCAGGAATTTATATATGATATTTATATTTATGTTAAATAAATTTTATATTATTAGATAATCAAAGTATATTCAATCATTGCATATCTTAGTCATTCATAAAATAGTAAATTCTGGGTTTACATTTTAATAATATTTCATTTTTCTAGCAAGTGTATTAAATATACATTTTTCAAAAAGTGTGAATTAGATTTACATTTATATTATTAGAAAGTTTGAATGAGATTTACATTTATAATTTCAAAAAATGTGAATTAAAATTTACAATTTCAAGCAAGTGTGAAAGTGTGTTTTAATTTCAAGCAAAGGATTGAATCAGTTAGTATTCTTTTATTTCGATAAGTGTGTGAAGTAATTAGTTTAGAAAAATTATTTCATTGGTAAAATTTATATTAAAATATTCAAAATCCCCCCTAGGACGAACTTATATAACTACTACCATAAACATTACTACAGATAGCTTTAGACATTGGCCTTGATTTGATAGGCATCAATCTGAAAGATTGATTAAATGAAGAGTTAAATGACACTCATCATTTTTTGGACCATTGATAGGGAATTAAGGTGTTAGTAAGGTAAAAATTATTCATATATAAAAAACACTAAAATCATAAAAGAGAAATCAATTTATATTTCTACCAAGAGACTAAAAAGGATTATTTGTTTTAAAATTTCCTCTAAAACTAACAGTAAAAAGTCCTTCAACATCTCTAGTTGAAATTCCTACCCCAAAATTTATATCACCATATTTAGTTGAGATTTTAGATCAAGCTATTGAATTACATCTTTAGGAGTCTCCTAAAATACTATTTGGGTCTAGAACCTTACCACAAGTACGTCTTATAAGAAGAGTACATCCAAATCATCCACTCATAGGGAGAGAATATCTTGAGGCTATAAAACATTTAGAAGAAGCATTTGAATGGCCCATAACTGAAAATGGTTTTGAAGAATTTTAACAACCCTCAAGAATCCATACCAATATTCATTGGATAACTAATCCTAGTATTGAAGTCACATCAGAAGAATAAGATATGGGTGACCAACAAGAATGATAGGTTGCACAACTAGGAAGGACTTTTTCCTTTCCAATTTTTGTAGATCCTAATGGTCAAATCAGCATAAAAAAACATTTATCTTGTAAATTTTCCCAACTTTTGGGGAAGATCTTGATTGGTTTTTATTTAAATTTAAAGTTCTCTATCAAACTTATGACTGCATATCAGATAATCCAAAACTAAAATTATTTCCATCAACACTCAAGGATGCAGCCATGAGATGGTTCATGGGTCTATCAGGCAACTCCATCCATACATGGGTAGATATGGAAACTAATTTTTTGAAAAATATCAAGATTATTGTAAGGTGAGAGAACAAAAGGAAGAATTCTTTAAAATTAAACAAAATGAATATGAATCTTTAGAGGATTATTTAGATATATTTTCATTCACACATAGAAAAAGTAGCTATCCATTTACTGAGGAAGTCCTAAAACTTGTTTTCCTCAAAGGATTAGATGAAGACATTCAAGATGCATTAAACTTAATGGGTAGGGGTGATATAAACAAACTAGCCTTTCATCAGATTTTAGAACTCTATAGTAATTATTCTTGAACAAAAATAGGAATGAGAAAAGGAAGGTTGGGAAAATCTAATGACTTGGGCAAGTTAATGGAAGAATTTGCTAATCTAAAAACTAATATTTTGGTCACACTAAATAGTACATTCGATGGTCTTCAAGCTAAAGCCAATGCAATAGAACCATTAGTCATTTACTATCCTAAGTGTAGATTAAAACATGCTATAAGGGTTTATCCTTTAGACAAAAAAAACATTTATTCTTGTGGAATTTGTGAGGGAATAGACCATGACACAAACCATTGTACTCTTTTTCCTACTGTAAAAAATTAGATAAAAGAAAATGATCAATCTATTAAAGAAGTTAATTATGTCCAAAGGTAGAATTTTCTTCCACAAAATTAGATTCAAGGATAGTTTAGTGCAATAAATTTATCCAATCCATGGATATACCCATGAAATGTTCCAACACCTCCACCAATGTGTGGTTAAAATCAAATGCCACTAACCTAGATGGCATGGCTTGGATAAGATTAGGTATCCCCTCAATCATGGATGTTTCCATAATAGCCATGGGTACCTTAACAACAATCATGGTTACCATAAAAAAATGCATCCACAATGAAATCCATAATGAACCCCTCATCAACAATATAATCAACTAAGAAGGCAACCCCAGAAGCAAACCATAATGCCACACCTTATCATTCAATAACCAAAATAAGTTAATCAACTCTCAATACCTACACAACCAATAGTAAATCCATAAAATAAACCAAAATTACCCATTTATGTCAATGACCAAGGAGAAACTATAAATGTAGGATCTATTGATTGTTCTAATATATAACTAATATCAAGGAAAACTATAAGAGAGCCTCCAATTCTCATTTTAGAGATACCCGATTAAAAAGACAAAACACAATTACCTGAACCAAACAATAAGGAGCCCAAAACTACTGAAGGTCCTAAAACATCCAAGGAAAATATCAATACACAAACAACCCCTTTTTATGAAAGATTGAAAGAGATTGAAATCAAACATGAATCAGACTTGATCCATTAATTTCAAAAATTAACATTGAGGTACCACTATTATAATATATTAGGGACATTCCTGAACTAAACATAATTATCAAGACTTTGTGTGTCAAAACACATGGAATGAAAAAATAGTACCCTAGAATCATACATGTTGATAATAAAGTTGTTGATTTATTAGTAGGAAAATTGTTAATACTTAAATATGTAGACCCAGGTACTCCAGTCATCATAGTTATAATAGGCGGAAAAGAAACTGCTAACATTCTAGTAGACTTAGGGGTAAAAATTAATGTCATGACTACTAATACTCTTCAAACACTATCCCTCATATAAATATAGCCTACATATACCATTCTCTAAATGGTAGACTAGTTTATAACCAAACCGAAAGGAACCATAGAATTTATTGTAGTACTTATTGAGTCTTCAGAATATTTGATTGATTTTGGTGTTATAACCTAAAACAAAGATTTTGGGATATCCTCTAATCCTAGGAAGACCATGGTTAGCTACTGTGGCAACATTGATTGATTGCAGGTCAAGAAATATGACCATTTCCAATGGTTTAAAATCCAAATGCATTTCCTTATATCCTTCTACAAAACCATCAGTAAATAACATAAAAAATATTTAGATAGACAAATCAGAAAATAAAACAAATGATATTTCATCATTATCCATGATCATAGTTAAACAACATCTAGAATAATTGAGTGAAGACATTATTCCAAAGTCTAAGGAATATGAGCATTTAGCAGAATCTACAAACTCTATGAATTTTGCCAGAATAAAATCTATGGACTCTATAGAAACTACTGACTTTACCATAATAAAATCTATAGTCTCCTCTAAGATATATTTCCTCAATCCTTCTATTACCACTTCATCATATGATCATAGGCCAAGTCAATCAAGCATATGGAACTAGGTAAAAGAACAAAAAACACAATTTTTTAATGTATTTAATTTCCCATTAGCAAGAGCTCTTCCTCTTGGAGAAGTATTTGTCAAAAATATGGAATTTTTTATATGATACTCCCTTATCCATGTCCTTTGAATTCACTAATAAGTGAATTTAATTAGGTAGAATCAAATCACCTAGACATAAAACCTCTTGTGTTAGTACTTGGAATAACTTTGAATATCAACAACTAGTTAACCAATGATGAGGAACTAAAACTTTTTGAAGTCCTAGAATGATAAAATAAGGATTTTTCTTGGGATTATAGTCATATGAAAGGAATTAACCTTAGTATATGTAAACATTAAATTTACATAGAATCTGTCAAACTAATGAGACAACCATAAAGGAGAATAAATCTAGCATTGAAAGATATAGTGAAAATAGAAATTCAAAAATTATTAAATGTGGGATTCATTTACCCCATCTCAGATAGTTAGTGGTTTCATCATTAGTGATTATTCCAAAAAATAATGGGAAGTGGAGAGTATGTGTGGATTATAGGGAACTAAACAAGGCAACCTTGAGAGAGTATTTTCCCTTGCCTTTCATTTATCAAGTTCTTGATAACTTAGTAGGAAAGAAAATAATTTCTTTTCTGGATGGATTTAGTGAATATAACCAAATCATAGTTGCAGTTGAGGATCAGGACAAAACCACATTCACCTTCCCTTGAGGAATCTTTGCCTACTGAGTGCTTCCATTTGGCCTTTGTAATGCTCCACCAACCTTTCAAAGAGTAGTTTTGGTAATATTTGACCTCACAAATGATTGTGTACAAGTCTACATAGATGATTTCATTATCCATGGAGAAACCTATCAGGAAACCCTTACCAATTTGGAAAGAGTTTTAACAAGACGTGAGGAACATCAATTATCATTAAGCCATCAAAAATACTTGTTAATAATGGACCAGGGAATAATGCTAGGACATCACATTTCAAAAAAAGGTATTTAGGTAGACTCAAAGAAAATTGAGATCATTCCAAACTTGCCTATTCCACATACACAAATATAAGTAAAGAGTTTCTTAGGTCATGTTGGTTATTATAGATGCTTCATAGATAACTTCAATAAAATAGTTTCTCTAATGTTTGCACTTCTTATAAAGGATAGTGAGTTTATATGGAATGATGATTATCAACAAGCCTTTGAAACCATCAAGGCTAAAATTAGTACTACTATAGTATTGAGAGGTCAATATCAGACACAACATTTTCACATATACATAAATGATTCCAACACAGTAATGGGTGTAGTCCTAGGATAGAAAGATGAAAATGATTATATGTATGCCATTTATTACAATAGCAAAAACATGACTCCTACTGAAAGAAATTACACTACAACTAAAAAAGAATTCCTTGCTATAGTCTATGAAACAAATAAATTTAGACATTAAATAACAAGATACAAAGTGTTTATCTACATAGATCATTCAACCATTAAGGTATCTTACCAACAAACCAATAGTGGGAGGTAGCATTGTCAGATGGTTGTTACTCCTATAGGAATTTGATATTACTATTATAGATAAACTAGGAAAGTTTAATGTGGTTACTAATTTCTTATCCAAAGTCAACATTTTAGGAGAATAATAACTAGTAGAGGATGATTTTTTAGACAAACAAGTATTTTCCATTTTAACAAATTCTCCATGGTTTGTTGATATTGCCAATTATCTTGCTACAGGGAAGTTTCCTCTACATTTTTCACAAAAAAGAAAGAAAATAGTTAATTAGAGAAAGTTCTTCTTTTAAATGGATTAATGTAATATTATTTAAACTTAGACATAATCATGTGTTTCATAAGTGTGTGACAAATAATGAAGCATATGATATCATGAGAGCTTATCATGATTAACCAGGATGAGGACATTACTCAAGACATAAAAAATAACATAAAATCCTTGGATTAGGTTATTATTGGCCTCATCTTTATAGACAAATGAAGAAGTATATCAGAGATTTTGATGAATGTCAGAGGATTAGGTAGCTCACTCTTTTAGTCGAGATGCCTCTCCATCCTCAACTAGTTCTAGAACCATTTTAGAAATGGGGATTTGATTTTATTGGACCTATAGATCCTCCTTCTAGAGGAAAAGAATATATGTTAGTCTATATAGACTATGTCACCAAATGGGTCAAAGTAGAAGCTATAACTCATGCTCAGGAAGAAGCTATGGTAGATTTCCTGTACTTCAAGATTATGCAAAGATTTGGTGCTCTAAAATAAATAGTTTCATCTCAAGTACCTTAGTTCATGTAAAAAATGATAGAATACTTCATGAAAGTGTATCAAACTTAGCATATAAATTATTCTCCATACCATCCACAAGCCAATGGATAGGTTGAAGATAAAAATAGAGAATTAGAGATTATTTTAACATAAAAATTTAGTACCAGTCGAAAGGATTGGGCAGATAAGGTACCAGAGGAAGTTTGGGCTTATAATACTACTTGGAAAACAACTACTAGCTTCTCACCATATGAGTTGGTTTATGGTAAAAAAACCTATATTTTCTATTGAATTTGAATTACAAACATCAAAGATAGCATTAGAATTGGGAATTGAATTAGATACAACACAAAAGGAGAGACTCATCCAACTCAATCAACTTGATGAAATGAGAATGGAAGCATTATAGAAAGCCAAATTGGTGTAGAATCAAAGGAAAATTTGGCATGATTTACATATCAAACAATGAAAGTTTCAAAAAGGAGATTGGGGACTATTGTTTGACTCTAAATTTCAATAGTTTAAAGGAAAATTATAGATAAGGTGGCTTGGACCCTATCAAATAGAAGAAGTTTTTGAAAATGGTTCATTAAAATTAATGCCCATTGATGATAATAGGACTTTTTTGGTCAATGGTCATTCATTGAAATTGTATCAAAAACCTCTCAATAAAGAGGACTTTGTACAGAATATGGGACACCAAGTATATTTCATGGAGGAAATTGTTTCTTCCAAGGAATTGGTACCATAATGATTTCAAAAAAAAATCAATAGTGAAAATCCTGTGTAGGGATGCTATTGACTATGCATGGTTGGAAAACTAGCTTGTTGGCTAGCCATACATTGAATAAAGGGCCTTGGTCAGAAAACTAGTAATGGCTAACCAAGGGAAAAAAAAACTATTCTTAATTGATTTCCATATGCAATAAAATTCAACTATTGATTCCTTTGAAATATTCTAATTAATTCATGCTACTCTACTTGTGCAGGACAAATGGCAGAGAAAGAACTCATTCTAAGGTATGAATAAGTGAGTGATATGTTTTATTGATCCATGTCTAGTAAATTAAATGTTTTCTTTGATTTAAATAATATTGATCCTACAGAGATGGGAGATAAGATTAGATAATTATAAATTCCTTCAATAAAGGAATAAAATAGTGGACAAATAAGAAAAAAGGGGATCAACAAGACATGTGTCATTTTGAACAATTGCATGCATCATTGTCGTTATGATGAAATATCATGACAATATCCATAGAAATTTTCTAAATAAAAGGTGTTTTAATAATTAATTAATTAAATTTAAAAATTCTTTTGTGGTGGTATAACTAATTTCCCCTTCTACATGAGCCATTAAATGCCACCATGCAAAACCATCATTCCAATGGCCACATTTATAATTATTTCACCTCAATAGTCAGAAGTTTCACTCCATATACATCAAGTGAAGCCAAAATTTATGTAAAGTAATGATTATATTTCCATCAATGTGTGGTAAATTAACTCCATATGTGCCTATCAATATTACTAGTCCATATAAAGTGCATAAAAAACCTTATTTTACAAATTTCCTAGAAAAATTAGTGTAAACCCTAGTTTTAGTTTGATAAGTTCTATTATAATTCATATTAATTTGTTCGTTATTCATCCAAGGAAGAATGGGGCAAACGACATGATCAAATCCAAATACACCAAGCAAATTTCTTAGTGATAGTGCTTCTGTAGTAGCATTTGAGGTTAATGGTTGGCTTCCCTTTATTTAAAAATTCTAGGGATTTTATGAAAAACCTTACCCCTGATAAGAGAATTTTTAAAAATCTTTACACCTAATTTTTCCATTGTTGAAGGCATATTCATTCCAATTTCTAGTCAAGTTGTCATTGAAATCATAGAAATCCTAGATACAAGAATGAAAGTAATGTGGAGAGTTTTATTCAATGATCTTATTGATAAAATAAATGGAAATAAAAGAATTAGAAATACATGTTTATTTAATTTAAAAGGAAAGGCTATATGTATATGTAGAGATTCACTTCCAGAGCCATGGCAGTCTGTAGCATTTTCGGTCATCAAATACATAACTTGTGAAGGCCAATGTAGCTTTTTGGGTGGAAAAGTTATGAAAATATTGATACATATGAAACATGGGAGACAAAACCCCTAGTGTAAAATTAACCTCCCATATTACCTATATGGTGGTCTTCAAGTTATGAAAACCACTCCTAATGTTTCCCTTAGGCATCATGGCCTTATTCACCTTATTATTCAATATCATTTCTTGCAGCAAGGGAAGGAAGTTTGGGAAGCCTAGAAAAATAGTGTTATTCAAACAATTCTAGCCCTACATATATAAGAATAAGTTTAGACTTCAAGTTCAACTCAATCACAAATACCATCTAATATAACTACTTCATCCACTAAGAAAATAAAGCATAAGCAAACATAGCATGTGACTTCAAAATAAACTCCTCATCCTTCTTCAAGAAGGATTATTAGATCTCAAGCTACTCAAAACTCCATTATTTTAAAGGACCCACAAGAACCTCAATCACTAGTTGAATAATCAGTTCCTTTTCCAAAAACAAAGAGATTAAAAAGAAGGGATTCCACTCCAATAGGGCATGAGAAAGCTAGAGATTTAACTATTGCAGTAAATGAACCATCAAGTGTAGCTCAAAGAATCAAAAGAAGAATAAGAAATTTGATCTTGAAGAAAGATGAACAAGAGGTAGTAGATACTTTGGGTAGTCTTAGATAGCTATCCCAACCTTTAGATTAGCATAACATTGAAGAACAAGGAACTTATGAAACAACTCCTATGGAAAAACATGTTGCCAATCCGGTTATTCAGCCACTTGATGATTCAAGAATCCCCCAATCACCACAATAGAAATAAAAGTTGAAAAGGATAATATTATAGAGGAAAAAAATGTTTAAATTGAAGTTCCAGTAGACAAAGGGAAATTTCCATGCACATTTGGAAATGAAGAACCATCTAGTCCAAAGGACCCTGTGATGTAGCTAACACTAGAACTTTTGAAGGATCAAGCACTAATAAAATAATAAGTAATAGACATTGCTGATTTAGTCAAAAAACTTCACAATAAAGATCGACTAAATTCAATGTTAGTGCAAAAATTAGAATAAATATCTTTGGATCATGATTCAGAAGTTAATAAATTGAAAAAAATCATAGAACAAAAGGAAAAAGAAGAGATTAAATAATAGATATCTGTAGAGAGTCTTAAGAAAGAGAATAGAATATTGCAGTAGTTATTAAACTTTCCTAAGAAATTTCCTACTACTTCTCCTCAAAAGGACAGTCAATCCACTGCCACCTCTAAAATGTTTATGAATCAAGGAAGTCAAACAAGCCATCCATTTATTCCTCCATTAGATAAGTTACATCAAGCACAAGAAGATTATCAGATAATCAAACAAAAGAATAAGGTTTCAGTTATTGTTAATGAGAATTTGTGAAATGAGAAACAAATATTAGAGTCCAGAACCCAAACTCTAGAAGAATATTTGAAAAATACTTGCAAATTAGATGAAAATCTATTATCTTTTAGAATTCATTCCCTTGCATATAGTTTTTTTCTCTTTAAACAGTTCTATATTTGGTAGCTCCTTAGAATCTCTTGTCATCTTCCATATAAAATTCTAGATCTTTCTACATTTTTGGAAATATTTTATAGTGTTGACCCTAACAATCAATATCTCCTTTGTGAATTCTATTTGCATGACTTAATAATTGGAGACCATGATCATAACAAATTCTTAATTAATATTCATGTGGGATAAGTTCAATTACGAGCACTCCATTTTACTTTTAAAAACTAGTTAGCATGGAAAAGTAAATTTGAATATTATTCAACACATGCTAAAACAATAGGGTTATGTATAAGATGAAGCTTTTCCATTCCTAGTCTAATAAAATGGAATTATAAAAAATGCTTTACAGAATGATGATGCCAAAAATCATTATTTGGAAGCCTTATAAAATTGAACCATCTCATTTGATCTTTTCATAAGATATAATTTTGATTCAGTTGTTACAATAAGTAATAAGATATGGGATTTGTTACCAGACTCTCTTAAGAGATGTGAAGTTATATCTCCTAACAATGTAAGATGGAGCAGAAGAAGAACTAAAGTAGTTATTGAGGAAATTATGGAATTACTAAATCACAACAAAGATAAAATATGGATTGGAATGAGATATAGACCCCCTTTATTAGTTATACTAATTCCAAGATGGAAAAACTGGGTACCATGATCTAATGAACAATTTGATGTTTGGAAAGATCTAACTCTAACCCATAGAGGATTCACCAGTAATGTAGATTATCATATAAAATATGAATTTGATTGTTATGATCTCAACCAAAGTCTAGAAGATAGAAACAGAGCTTATGGAGATAGATGAAGTTTTATAAAAGGGACTTGAAAAAGGTAAAGCCTAGGGGAGATTATGAGCTCAAAATATGGCTCATTATTTACATAGTATTTCCTTTATTTCATCTCTCTAAGGATATAATCTTATGTAAATCATAAAATTTTAGTTGAATATAGCATGGAAAATAAATGCTTTATCTCATTTATGTAAAACTAAATATTGAATTACTACCTTCTCATTTATGCCTAAAAAAACATGTTTTAGTGTTTTGGTTTTGAAGAATTTATAGAAAAGATGGCAAATGATTCATGATAAAGAATTTCCAATTTTGATTCTAGTTTTCCTAAGCTACAGACCTACTCAGCTAATATCTACAGACTCAACTAGTCTTTATCTATGGACCCTATAGACTTCTAGCCTTGGGTAATACTAAATAACTCATATCTATGAACTCTTGAGGTCTATTTCTATGGACTCTATACATCCATATCTACATATTTTATAGGTCCATTCCTATGAACTCTATAGGTCTAAAGCCCAAGATGCTAGAGATTTGATAGAAGGATCAGTAGTGAAGGAAATCATTCCATCTAGAGTCACATCAATGAAATATTTGCCTCCTATTTTCAAAGATTCAATCTTGATATATTTTTTATATATTTAGACCTTAAAACTATTATAGGGATAGTATAACTGTTTTGTGATAATAGTTGGATTCTCTAGGATTATAATCAATCTAAATCTCCTATCTTTGGGGAGTAATAATTTGATTAATAATTCTCTTTTTTAGTATACTATCCTTAGTCTAGGTAATGAGTATAAAAATGCATAATTTCAACTGCAGTAAAATAATGAAGATAGATATATTTTAAACTCTAAGAACATTGTAAACTTTCTAGATTTCATGAGTGAATGTAGAATTATTCTAGTTTTCAGTACTGAGTAAAATTCATTCCTGACTCTAAGAAGAGAAAGGCCCCACTCTCCTTGGAACAAAGAATTTATAAATGGTATTTATATTTATGTTAAATCAATTTTCCATTATCATATAATCAAAGTATCTTCAATCATTGCATATCTTAGTTGTTCATAAAACAATAAATTCTAGGTTTACATTTCAATAGTATTTCATTTTTCCAGCAAGTGTATTAAATCTTCATTTTTCAACAAGTGTGAATTAGATTTATATTTATAGGTTTAGTAAGTGTGAATTATATTTAAATTTATAGTTTCAACAATTGTGAATTAGAATTTACAATTTCAAGCAAGTGTGAAAGTGTGTTTTAATTTTAAGCAAAGGATTGAATTAGTTAGTAGTCTTTTCTTTTAGTAAGTGTGTGAAATAATTAGTTTAAAAGAATTATTTAATTGGTAAAAGCTAGATTAGAATCATAAAAATCCCTCCAAGACCAACATATAGATCTACTACCATAAACCTTATTACAAATAGCTTTAGACATTGACCCTAGTTTGATAGACATCAATCTAAAAGATTAATTAAATGAAGAGTTAAACGATACTAATCACTAACCTACCTGCCCCCCCCCCCTTCTCAAGTGACTCAAATGTCATTTTATCAAGCATGATTTAGGGCTATGGTTTAAAGACAAAATTAGCTTCATAGCAAGTTTTATTAATAACCAGTGCTCAATTTTTCATAGGCATACTCATACAGGCATAATGTAACTACCAAAAAAGTTTTAGATCTTTGTGATCAGTTTGGACAATACTAGTAGAAATGGACAATAATGTTGGACACCAAAGCATCCACTTTTTAGTGCTCTTGTATTTTCACCCAACAAAATCTAGATTTAGGTTTACAATGCCTTCCTAGTCCTACATAGCCATTTTCAACATTTATTTTTAGCTATCTCAATATATTTTCTATCTAAGTTATATTTATTGCTATTTTTAGAAAGGTGAAAAAGACAAATAGTTACATGAATTATGACTGTATTTACTACTCTATTCTTTACTAATTAATTAATCCAAACCCTTAACTAAAACAACAATAAAAATCCATTATTCCTAAATAATTTAAATAATTTGGTGAACCCAACTTACATTATTTGCACACAAAAACCTTAGAAGCCCTAGGGAAAATTCTTTGCTGATTTTAGCATTACTTTTCTTATTTTTCCTACATATATAA
The DNA here is from genome assembly GCA_037957365.1 of Torreya grandis. Taxonomy (NCBI): domain Eukaryota; kingdom Viridiplantae; phylum Streptophyta; class Pinopsida; order Cupressales; family Taxaceae; genus Torreya; species Torreya grandis. The sequence continues at coordinate 136,916 of JARHVA010007942.1, read as the reverse complement.
ATCAAAATTTCATATTTAATTTTCAAAATTCATGATAGTAATTTTAAAAATCATTTCTTTTAAACCCTAGTACAATATACTAGGTCCCTATGCTTTTGAGGTATCACCTTACATGTTAGTGATCTTCATATCTTTTTAATGCATATTCTAGTTTGTTTTTTTAGTACTTTACATTTATTTTATTCAGCACTTTCCTTCCATTGTGTTTTTATTATTACATATTATTTTAAAAATTTAGTCCACTTTCACTTTATTTTCCCACTTTAATAATGGCCTAATATATTGGTTTTGATGAAACTAATAAGAGGGAACTTCAAGACCTTTTAACCAAAAATATTGATATGCAAGATGATATACAAGAAGAACAATGAAAATTAAATAATGGTCAATCCTCTCAAACCATAGAACAACCAATTACAAATGACATTATAGGGGAAACTATGTCTCAATAACCCCCTATAGTAGCCCAAACTTCCTATGTGGCACCACCAATTACAGCTAGTACATCTTTACCCCCTGATGTGGCTACCCTTGAGTAAGAGATCAAATATTTTCAATCCAAGGTGCTACATCTTAAGAAAGGTGTCTCTAAACCAACATAGGCTTTGGACTATTTTTCTCTACTTCATACACCATTGCCACACCATATTGCTTCTATGCCCTTAACACCAAGTTTTTTTCAACCCAAGCTCACTCTATATGATGGTAAGGGTGATCTAAACACACACTTGAGATATTTTCATGTAGCATGCTTGGACTATGTGCCAAATGACTGGTTATTAACCAAGTTATTTCCACAAACTTTAAAGGATTATGCTCTATAGTGGTTCTATAGTCTATCAAATTAGTTAGTCAAATCATTCAATCCTTTAGCTAACATGTTCCTAGCTCATTTCAGCATTAACATATGTAACAAGGTTTCTTATGCCCGAATTTCATAGAAAAAATAGAGGTCATATGAACATCTCATAGATTATGTTCTTAGATATAAGACTATCTTGGCTAAAATGACTATCCCCATGGTCAATCAAGAATTATAAGATCTCTTCAAATAGAGTCTTCTTCCAGCTTCACATGATTCAATAATGTTCAAAAAGTTTTTTTCCTTCACTAAATTATGTCATACACTAAAGGAAAGGGAAGTCAATTTACTTTCAATGGGCAAACTCAAGTACACAAGCATATCAAAAACAACAAACAAGAGTAACATTAAAGTCCCATACAAAGTAAAGGTTAATGATAGCAAAATTCAAAATCAACCTATAGCTAATGTAGCTTTAGAACCCCCTCAACAAGTGGTTTTATTAGTGCCTCCTCAGTGAGCCTTTACCAATCTACTAGTATCTCTAGCTAGAGTCTTACAATAGCGATTGGAAAGTAATGTCCTATCTCTCCCCCCTATTTGGGAATTTGATATGAAAAATCCTCTTCCATGTGGATATTATTAGAATGCATTCTATGATTTTCATAAGGCACCAAGTCACACAATCAACAGATGCATTAGTTTATGACATAAGATATCGGACTTGATAGATGGTAACCTTATTTATCTTGGCACTCTAGTTGAGCCTCCTTAGGAAAAGAAAACATAGGACAAGGATCTAATATTTTTCTTAAATCCTTTCCCATAACATTCTAAATAGTAGACAAAGGGCACATCAGGTGTTCACCATCCATATCATGCACACCCTCCACCATTTACATACTAGGCACCTTTAGTTGAGTCACATCCTTTGAGTAACATGATTGGTTTGTATAATTGTAGAGTTCTAGCTAGAACTTAAATATTTTTCTCAAAGCAAGAGATAATTGAGGATGATTCAGATTACTATGTACTCTTTATCAAAGCCTACATTGATCACCATCCCATTCATAGTGTTCTCATAGACAATGGATCTAGTGTGAATATGTATATTATGACATTACTTCAACATTTGCAATATTTAGAGAAAGATATCACTCCAATGGACACATTTGTCAATGGATTCAGTAGACACATATAAAGTTCATTGGGTGAGATTGTACTTCTTCTACAGGTTGGTCTAGCACATGTGGCCACACCGTTTACTATTATTCCCAATGTAGGACTCTTTCACATGTTTCTTTGTTGACCATAGATATATAAGCTTTATGCAGTACCTTCTACAGTTCATAGATGTGTGAAATAAATTCATGCTAATTAGATTGTTATAGTTGGTGGAGTTTCATATGAGTTACCACTCCCTACTTCAGAGCCATCTCATACTCTATAGTTACTAGTTTCATCTCCTCCACCAGTTACAATTTTTCCTCTAGTTGATATTAAAACATAGTTAAGGCCTCCCTCACTAGCACAGAGCATTCATACACTTCCACTAAGGCCTCTCTTAGAGTGACCACTACATCAGCAATAATTTTAGGACTCTAGATAGTTTCTAGCTATATTATTCACACCTAAAGTAGTATTATTGAGGTCTCATACTTCTACAAATAGAGAACCATTTTAGAGAGATTATTCTACAACTAGATGGATCCCTAAGAGCCCCATAATTGCATTCATTTCTCATAGTTACAAGCGGACCCCATAATTGGTTTCCATTACAGAGATTTTAGATCACTTATAGTGTACATAGCTTTTAGAGTCACAATTTCAGCCCTTCCATTATGCTTCATGATTATACATGATCCCTCTCCTTGATGTAGTACACCATGATATGGAGTCTATTATGAAAATCATTAGTTCGTATCATTTCTTCTCAGCCTTTCTTGTAAATAATTTCTCAACTTACTTGTACATAGTTTTTTTTTCACTTTCTTGTACATAGTTTCCTTATGATTACTTGTAAAAATCTTAATCTAAAATAGAAAAAATAATATAATATTTCAAAATATAAAAACATTCAAATAACTCAAGTTACCAAAAACTTTTCAATTATATGCATTATCCTTGCTTTACATTTCTACTACCATGCTAGACTTACATTTTTGTTGTTTTATGCTATTGTTTGTCAATTTATCTACATTACCATGCTTCACTTGATCTTCTTTGAGTGTGTGTAATGACAACTAGATCCTTGATTGCTTCACTATACCCATTGAGGGGGCATCCTACTTCTACATTAGAGACATACATTAATATATCTACCCACCAAGGGTATCTTCTACATGACTACACCATCTAAGTTATGTCATTCTTACACCACACACTCTAGTTATCATGTTGATGTAAATTACTTACTAGCCTACACAAATTATTCTATCTACACTCACTAGTATATAGCACTTGTGTATTTCCTAGCATCTACCTAGCCTTGTACTACATGTTTTACATACTTTAATTTATTTATTTAATCAGTTAGATGCAATAGTATTTCCAACATTTACATGCCTTCCTTTCTTGATTTGAGTATTTAGATGTGATTACATTTCTCAATTCCTATTTTTTTACTTGTGTGTGCCTAAGGACATTTTCCAATGCCCTTTGCTTGTATTATTATATGTGTATGTGTGAATTTTAAAATACCTTGTATGCTTATTTTTCCTAGTTTGAGTGACATGTGCCTATGTCCCTTGCATGCTTAGCCCCTTGGCCTCTTTTGTATGCTTCTTGATTCTTGCCTTGTGTGTTTGTTTGATTTTTTGGTTCTTAGTTTTTTGTATTGCCATGATCCACATAATGCATATTCTTACCTTAGTAGATGCCATGATGGACATCATGCTCCATCCCTCCTTGAAAAGTAACTAGATTTCATATTTTAGCTCAATATACTTCACATGTTATTACATTGTTACATCTATCTAGGCATAACCCTATTGATCTAACAATCTCCAATACAAACTATGTTATATCTTGAGACATATTTTGGATTATCATTATTATATCATATATTTCATATCATAACACACTTGTAGGGCTCTTTATTTTGAGGGAAATCATTGTAGGGTCTTCATTTGTACCCTCAAAAGAGGGGGAAATAAATATGGGTCTTATTATAGAGATGAAAGTGCTCTACCAATCAAAATTAGTTCTTAGAACACTCAAAACAACAATTAAAATTCATAACACACATAATAGATCAAAAAAATAATGATGAACATAGAACAATCATCAAAAATAGTAAAGGACAAGAGAACCCCATTCAAACTAAGTTCCATATAACAAAGTTTCCACTTTTTGGTGCTCCTATCCAAATAGACAAAAACCCAATTTTTTTAGAAACAGATAAAAATGTAAGGTCAATTACAGTTTTGTTAGCTATAATGTAGTTTAGATTAGGCAGTTTTAGTACAATTTTACTTAGGTTATCTTGAAATAGGGGCATCATGCACAACATGATGGATCTCACTTCTAGTTTTAGATTAGGTAGTTGGTACAACTTCTAGATCAAAATCCATGTTATAGACACCAGTGATTCGGGGTAATGTGCATGACACATTTTCCTTCTTTTCTTTCTAGTTCATTATATTACCTAGGTATTCTCAGTAGTTAAATGCCTTATTCCATCTACAAGTGGTTCACATCATTTTGGAGTGGCTTTCATATAAGCCTAGTTCTCAATTTTAGAGTGGATTTCATACAAACCTAATCTCCACCTTTTAGAGTGCCCAAGATTGACCTAGTTATCAATACACATTCAGCTATCCATTCCACATTATCATATTATAAAGCATTCATGGGATTCATGAGCTATCTCATATAACACACATTCATACCAATATTAGTTCATAGTTCACATTTAGTGGGCAATGATGGAGCCAAAAGACTAGCTAGCCTTTATATTATTAAGCCACCTACTTAGAGGGATTAGACACATAGTCCAAACATCAATTAACACACACATGATCACATAGATTCACTACATAGTATGTTATGATGGAGCCAAAGGGATAAAATTTGTATTCTTGAGTCATAATTGAGGAATTGAGTACTCATCTACATTCATGATATTACTCTTGGTGCAGCACATACCCAACATCACTCAACATCATAACAAGTTTTGTATTGGTTCACATACTTGATGAGGTGTATTCATTCCTTTCTCTTCTTCTCTCTCTTTTATCCAACCTTTATACTTTCTTACTTTATAAATATAATGTCAAGTAATAATTAATCTAATCCTTATCTTCTCTTGCATATTTACGCTTCATGATGTGCTCTCTCTACACACATTCAACATCACACATCTTCATAGGCTTCATCTTTGTAGGCAAGTTCATGTATGCTTTCTATTTTTCCTTTATTCTAGTCTTTCATTTTATTGCATCACTAGAATAAATGGGGGAAAATGTAAACATATAAAATGTTCAAATTGGTAATTTGATTGTGGCTTACAACACCCCATATATAGGTCCTTTTTACATGCTATTGAGACCCTTTTAGACACCTTTTTGCTCATTATCAGTCATTTGAAACCTTTTAAATGGTCATTCCACCTCATCCAGATAGTATTCCCCATGCCAATCATGTTCCCCTAGGTCCTGATCATATAGGATAGGAGCACCCCATTTAGACTATAGTGCTCTATAGAGAAGTGTTCTATTTTTAGTAGTCATATCCATTTTCACTTTGAGCCCCAATGGTCATTTTCATTTAGTCCTTATCCTTAATTAGTTCAGCCTAACATGAATGCATCTAGCCCATGAAAAATTATTCCCTATAAAATCCCACTCAAAGCTCATTTACAAAAGAGGTGACAAAACTTACAAATCAAGAAAGAATACAAACAAAGCACTAAGGCAAAATTCCCTATTATTTGCACATAGTCACCCAACACAACTACAAACCTACAAAAATACTCATACCAGTCCCTAGCCACCTCAAAAACTATCAATTTGGCATTTGCATCCACATCACACTATTACATAAAGCACACTATGTGGGAGAACTACATATGGCTTGATCCCTCTTTAGAGTAATTGTATGTAGGCAGTGTGCCCACACAAGGGGTGTGGATTGTACATTTAGGACATATTTCACACTAACCCCCCTCTTTCTCAAGTGACTCAAATTTAATTTTATCAAGAATGATAAGGGTTAGGATTTGAAGACAAAATCAGTGCCACAACGAGTTCTATCAATAACCAATGCTTGTTTTTTTATAGGCATGCCCATATAAGCACAATGTAACTACCCAAAAAGTTTTAGGTCTTTATGATCAGTTTGGACAATAGTGGCAAGAATGGATAATAGGACTAGACACTAAGCATCCACTTTTTAGCACTCTTGCCCTTTAACCTAATGAAAACTAGATTCAGGTTTACAACACCTTCTTAGTTCTACAGATCCATTTTTAACCTCTATATTAGCTATCTCAATCTATTTTTCATCTAATTTATATTTCTTCTTATTTATTGTCATTTTTAGAAAGGTGAAAAAGACAAATAGTTACATGAATTAGGATTGTATTTATTATTATATTTTATACTAATTTATTAATCCAAACCCTTAACTAGAATAGGAATAAAAATCCATTATTCCCAAATAAGTTAAATCAATACCACCATTTAGCTAGTGGCAACCAATGAACCCATTTGTCATGTTTGTTATAAATAAAACAACTAAGATACCCTTCAAGATATTTGTTAAATGCTTCTATTTTTTATCATATTTATAATGATAGGATGAACTATGAGACAATTGGGTACCCAAACATGCAAATAATTTAGTCCAAAAATTACTAGTAAATATGGGATCTCGGTCACTTACAATGATCTTTGGAGTGCCTTATAATTTTTGAATTATATTAAGAAAAGTAGAATTTAATATATAGGTAACAAATGGTTGTGATAAGGAGAAAAATTGAGCATACTTGGTGAGTTTATCCACAACTACCATGATAACATTTTTACCCTCAGACTTTGGTAACCATGTAATGAAATCCATGGAAACCTCTTCCCAAAATTGGTTAGGGATGAATAAATGTTGCAAAATACATGGGGTCTTAATGGTTTCACCTTAATTTTTTTGGCATACCATGCATTTAGCCACATATTTCTCAACATCCCCTTTGAATCCTTCCCAAAAGAAATATTTCTTTATTTTATAATATGTTTTCAAAAATCTTGAGTGACCTCCAAGTGGAGAGGCATGAATTTCCTGAAGAATTTTATGTTTGAGGAGAGAATGCTTACAAAGGTATAATATATCTTTATACTATAATGTATTCTCCTTCCATGTAATTTTTTTAGATTCATTAGAACCTTGATGAAGATTATGAATCAAATCCTAGGCAGCATTGGCATTCTCCCATTATAATCTTTCTTCTTCTAGCCAATCTCACTGCCACATAGTTATAGCACATAACAATGCCTCAACTGATTCATCCAATTAAGAAAGCACATCTACCACCACATTCTCTTTTGATTTATTATACACTATTTCAAAATCATAACCTAACATTTTAGTCACCCATTTTTGTTGATCTTTTTAGGATAAACATTATTCCAAAAAATATTTGAGGCTATCATGATCAGTCTTTACTTAAAAGTGATGATCCATCAGATAAGGTCTCATTACTTAACTACATCAGAATAGCCATCATCTCTTTCTTATATATTGGTTTGAGCCTATTTTTTCCCTTAAGTTTCTAAATTTCAAATTACATTGGTCTTCCTTCTTGCATGAGTACATCCCCCATGCCATATCCTAATGCATCACACTCCACCATAAAAGTTTTTGCAAAATTAGGAGTAGCCAAAATTGGAGTTGTGCACATATCCATTTTCAACTATTCAAATGCCTTGGTAGATAAATCATTCCATTGGAAGGAGTATTATTCAACATAGAGGTGAGTGGGAATACAATGATACCATAATTTTTGACAAACCTATGATAGTAACCAGTTAGCCCCATAAATCCATGGAGGTTCTTAAGGTTTTGGGGAACCTGCCACTCTATCATCACTTGGATTTTATTAGGATCAAATTTTACTCCATGTGAAATAATATGATCAAAGTAATCCACCCCTTAGACACCAAAAACACATCTAGAAGGTTTGGCATAAAGTTGATGTTGTTCCAAAATTGAAATCACCTATTTCACATGCTTCAAATGGTCTTCCCAATTTTTTTTGTAGATGAGGATATCATTAAAAAAACACTAATACAAACTTTCTCAAAAATATCCAAATAAAATATTATTCATCAAACTCTAAAATGTAGATGGTGCATTTGTGAAGCCAAAAGGCATGACCATAAATTAATAATGGCCTTCATGAGTTCTAAAAGTTGTTTTAGGTATGTCCTCATTGTAGATGCAAATCTAATGATATCCAGAGTGAATATCTAACTTGGTAAAATAAATAGCACCATGCAATTCATATAGTAAATCATTAATTAATGAAATAATAAAATTATTTTTTATGGTGTACTTGTTGAGTTAACTATAGTCTAGACACATCCTCCAAATTGAATCCTTCTTCTGCATCTTGACCACTAGGTAGAAATATTCACTTTAACAGTGTCAGATGATTCCTACCTCCAACATCTCTTGTACCATATTTTCAATTTTACTCTTTTGGGCATAAGGATACTTTTAGGGTCTAATATTTGGTGGTGTACTTCTTTTAATGATTATGATGGCATGATCATGTGAAAGACTTGGAGGAATTCCTTTTGGCATGTCACCAAAAATAACATAATGGTTATCCAACAACTTTTGCAAATTAGGTTGTGTAGACTCCTTGTTGGTTGAGCCTATATGGAAAATAAACATGCCATAAAACCTTTTACACCTTTTATATGAAGTTTCATCATCTAGTGGGAACTAACCAATTTTGTAGATTTAGATTGTAAGCCATGTAGTTAAAAATTCTTTCCTTCTAAATGGAACCTCATGAATAGTTCCTAGAAATTCATCTCAATAGTACCAAAGTGGTGAGCCACTACACTTCCACATTAATGTTATATCCTCTTAAGAATAACAAACATAAGTTAATATAACAAATAGTCTCCCATCGTAAGATTAATACTATGACATTTTACAAAATAGTTGACAATATCACCATTTGTAATCATAACATGAAAGTCTAGAGTTGGGTAAATGAAATAATTCAAATGAGAAACCAAATTACTATTGATGAAATTATGTGTACTCTAAGAGTTAATAAACATCATCACCTTCTATTTCTTTAGGAACCCTACCACCTTAAGATTTTGAGGATTACTAATACTTGAAAGTGAATGAAAGGAAATGGTAGGTTGAGAATCTTTAGATTCATCCTCAAGTTCTTATAACCCTTCTCTTAAAGCATCCCCATCTTCATCCTCATCATTATCATTATCAATGTAAAATAAATTATTTTTAGCACATCTATACCCTTTTCTCCATTTTATAGCATAGCTAAAACACAAACCTTTTACATGTTTTTCTTTCACTTATTGAGGTGTCAATCTAGTAGACTAAGAAATTGATGGTGCTAGTAAGGTGCGTTCACAAACATTGGTGAAAATTATTCATCTAATCACTCTTTTTCATCAACCATGTGTTCCCTTGGTATGGCCTTAGATAAAATACTAGGATGAAACATACAAACCTCCAATTAGATGTTATCTTTGAGGCCACTTAAAAATAGGTTAGTTAGAGTTTCCTCAGTGATGTCTACCACATATAAGGAGAGATTCTAAAATTGATTAATGTAGTCTTTGATAGTGCCACTTTGGCATAACATGGCTACCTAATTGAAGTAGTTTTAAGAGAGACTTTTATGATAGTGCAGTTATAACTCCTTATAAAATACCGACCATGAAACTGGGACACCTTTCTTTTTTTTATCACACAATCAATAATACCAATGATAACCACTTTTTACAAAAATGGAGTCTAACGTAAATCAAATAAATTTTTAATTTGAGTGATCTAAGTGATTGTATCATTACTATCAAACTTGTGTAGGTCCACTTTTGGCAACATCAACTTAGGGCCAAAATTGGTGTTGGTATTTTTTGGAGTAGGAGAACCAAACTAAAGTGGTAGAGGATTATTTTTGAGTAGCTGAGTAGATAAGTTGGAAAAATTACCTAGATATTTATTGTAATTGATCATGGATGCTATCCAAGTCCCCTATCAAACATGTAATGTACCCTTAAGATGTATCAAAATTATCTTTTTTCACCATGCCCTACAATTCTAACTTAAGTTGTTGAATTACCTCTAAAATAAATGGATCTAAAGTTTCAGATTCCATATTCTCCTTGTGAGGAGATTTTGGATTTTATTTCATTTTCTTGTGTCTATGAGTATTTGGACTAGCCATGCATAAACCCTAAGAGGGTTTCAACCCCAAACAAGTTTAACTAGTGGAATACATAGTTGTGAATGTCTCACTAAGATGAATATAACTATTGTTATTATACATAAGGGTGAAACATTTTGACACAAAAAAGTGTACCAGTAGAATATACTATTGCGATCATCTCATAGAGACAAATATAATGAATGCTAATTTGCATAAGGTAAAAAAATTTAGAGACCTTTTTTAAAAACCTAGAAAAAATGTTTTTTTCTTTTTTTGTGAAAACCTGTATGAATAAAATTATGTTGATGAAAAAAATCAATTCCTTCTAGATCACAAGTTATGTTTTTTTGGCCTTTTACTGCTTAAGATGCTAGATTTGAAGAAAAAAATGTGTCATAAAAACTTGCCCAAATTGAAGCTTTGATACCACTTGTAAGGAAATTACTTGGATGATTCATAACAGTAGAATTATATATGCTAGAATTAAGAGAATAATGAATAGATCCACAAAAACAATTGATGAAAGAGTAGAATACTTGAATATTATGATTGAGCCACTTCGAGGGGGCAACCTCCATGATAATGAAATAAGAACATAATTCACAATATGATGATAAAAGGCTAACCACTACCTCCTATATATACTATACTTATCTATGGTTATTCCATAGAACATCTATACTAAGAACATTGAGAAATGTAACAAGTTAATATGAATGTGTGTAAGCCACAAGTTGAACATACATATCCCTAAATACACTATAGGTTAAGGGCATATCATTTTAGACCATTAAATTCTTGTAATTTAGTAGTACACATCACATACATGTGTTATTTTTCATCCATAATACCCTAATTTGGGTATTACCCTGTATGTAATTGACACATTCTTTTGATTATACTCTAGTCAAATTACAACTTAGTAAAATGACATTTTTGACTAGGTTTATTAAGCATGCAATAGGTTTCCAAAAATTTAATCAAAGTCACTTAAGAAAATTAATCCAAATTATAATCTTAAGTGTAAATTACATGAAATTATTGAATACCTATTTATTGGAAATTCAAAAATGTAAATTTTCAAAATATCAGAAAAATATCTGAGTTTGCACCCTTTCTTGCTTATGTGCAACCTCTTTTCCTGTACAACCTATGCTTTCCCATGTACAACCTATTTATTATGAAACCCCATTCCAATTTATTAACCTAAAAAATTGAATCCATTTGAGGCATCACATCTATTTTTTGATTCAAGAGTTTTAAATCAATCTATTCCATATTTAAAATCTATAAATAAGAGAGCTAAGACCATCAATTTTAAGCTTGAGTTGTGTAAACTTACTATTTATAATTATATTTAAAAATATTCATTTATTCACCCAATTGGACCAAATCAAATATCTTAAGCCATTGGTAAACTATGAGATGTAGGAGGCTCATGACACACCTCATTGATGAAGATGTAAAGCACCAAATTCAGGGAAAAGCATGCATCTTGACTAATTTTGAGGGAGAATAGCTACTTGGAAGGTATAACATCATATTTATTTCATAATTAATTATTTTAAGTGATTATAACTTCCCCTTTAGGGATTGAGATTGATAATTTAGGTCTTTATGCTTATTTTGGAAATTTCTTGACTAATAGATGATCTAACTTTGTCTTGTAATCCTATTCTACATGACTTATGTTGGAATTATTTTGATCTCTAAACATTGTACTAAACTTTAAAAAGTGTCTTTTTTCATTTCATTTTGTGTCCTATTAGGACACATAGTATATGAGGATGGGATCTTGGTAGCACAAGCTAAAATTATAGTAATTATGGGTATGTTATCTCCCATAGGTTATATAAAGGCCTGATGATTATTGTGGAATAAAAACTATTTTATGAAATTCATAAAAGGATATGTATCCATATATTACCCAATGGATAATTTATTTCAAAATGATACAAGGTTTGAATATAAAAATGAGTGCCAATCATTTTTCATAGATCTAAAGTAGAGATTGCTCATAACACCAATTTTGGTTTTTCCTTATGGGATAAAAAAATTCATGTGCATTTATATGCTACAAGAATAGGATAAGGATTTGTTCTTTCACATCTATGAGATGAAGGACTAGACCTTCCAATTCACTTTGAAAGTCAAAAACTATCAGTTGCAAAGATAAACTATACCAAGACATAATGAGAAGCTTTGACTATGGTGTTTGCACTTGAAAATTTTAGACATTAACTTTCATAAATTTAATTTGAATTTTTCATGGATAATAAAGAATTATGATATTTGATAAATAATCCTATGTTAGGGAGCAAAATATCTCACTGGTTGATGTTATTTCAAGAACTTCAGTTTAGAATCAATGTCAAGCTAAGAAGGAAAAATATGTGTCTAGACCATCTAATATAGATATGAAATAGAGAATACCCATAAGAACTACAAGATGAACCACCAGATACAAATTTGTTTCACGTCTTTTTTATTCTTGAGAACATGAAAGATAATACATATTTTCTTTAGTAGCATATTTTTTTTGTACACTATGTAGAAAGAGATAAAAATAAGGTGATTACTAGAGCTACCCCATTCAACATCATTAACATATTTTTGTATAATATGTGGAAAGATGATGGGCTACTTAGGTTGGATTTAGATCATGAGCAATCATAACTTATTAAGGAAGTTCATTAAGGAATTATAGGTGGACATTTTTCTGAAGAATTGACTATAATAAAGATCCTATAAAATGATTTATGGTGGGCTATTTTGTTTCAAGATGCACAATAGGTTACAAACCACTGTAATAAATACCAAAAAATGGGAAAGCCTAATCAAAGAGATAATATTTTATTAAACCTTGTGCTTACAAAATAGTCATTTGAGCAATAGGGAATTGACTTTATAGGGCCAATCAATTAACCCAGTAAGCAAAATAATACAAGATCATTGAGATATACTACTTGATTAAATGGGTCGATGATGTGTGACTTCAAGTTAAAGTGTTAAAGAGGAAACCAATTTCCTATATAAAAAAATTATAACCATATTTGGGTGTCCAATTAAATTTTTTAGTGATGGAAGTACGTGCTTCATAAATAATAGTATCAATAATCTCATTAAATAATTCATGATATCACACCACAAAAGTACATATTATCATCCACAAGCAAATGGACAAGTGGAGGTATCCAACAAATTCCTTGGTAAGATGTTTTCCAAAATATGCAACATCTAAAGAGATGATTGGGAGGATTATATTTATGCAATCCTATGGGCATACAAGATAAGTTACATGTGTTTGATATGTTTCATGCCATTTCAAATTATTTATGAATTTGAAGTAGTAATGCCTATGGAATACAATGTTCTTAGTATGCACATTACAATAATAATGATATTATGGGATCAATATTTTAAATGTAGGCATGGTTGATGTATTTAACCAAAATGGAAGAAAATATGAAAAAATCACAATGGACCCAAAAATTTAATAAGCTAAGTCAAAAAGTGTGGCATGATCATAATCTATGATCTAGAGAATTTTATCCAAAATAAATAGTATTACTCTATGATAATATATTTAGATGATTTTTAGAAAAGTTACACATTAGAATGAAGGGATAGTATATCATCCATGATGTTTCATAGGAAGGAATAATTATCTTAAAATATATTCAGAGAAGCATTCTCCCAAGATATGTAAATGGTTGTAGTCTTAAGTCTTACTGTCAATAAATCTCTACCAGTTATCACAAAAGAATCAGAGAGAGTGATGAGTATCACCATGTAGTTTAATATTTTTTATTAATTTATTTTCTTATTTTTTTGTTATAGTTTTATGTGTGTTTTTACAGTGTGATTTTTATATTATAAGAAATCATAACTAACTTTGAAAATTTAAAGCCATAGAGTGTGATATGTGAACAATTTTATCCTAAAAGAAAGACAATATGCACTGGGTATATGGGGATCATCAATTAATTTTGAGAATGATGCACTAAAAAACCATGTACATAGAAAGGATTATCAACTATGATTTAGGGTTGTTAATGATGACACACTTCAAAGATTGCATTTTCCCAAAGTAGATTGAATATCAGAATGAAAGGATGTACAACAAAGGGAAGTTGATAAAGATAATACAATGTGTCAAATCAAAAACTACTATCATATCAATCAATGTTATTAGACACATAATAATAACCATCACATCACCAATAACTGGTTGACATTAAATCACTAGGAAAAATCATGCACAACCAGCTCAACACATTTAAACCATTTTGATAGATGGATTTGATTAATAAAAGCTATATCACAAGGGGAAAAATAATAAAAGGACATTACACACCCTTTTTAATAAGATATCTCTATGATTTGAGCCTAATTCAGTCAATTATGCATAGATTCCTTGATAGTGGCACTCAATGAGAGAAAATTTTCAAGCAAGTCTACACCAAGAACCATTGATCCATCATAAATTTTAATCCCTATAACAAATGCATAGAATTAATAAATGGTGATTGGGATTTCACATTGACAAACTAGATACCATGGTCTAGATGCCATATATTTCATTAGTTCCATAAAGGCCAATATCTTTAATCATGACTAATCTAAAAAAGCACAAGTAAGAACCCTATCACTCCAACACCTTCTGGGAAAATATGATATAAAGACTCATCAATAGTCTTACTTTTGGGTAGATGGATGAGGTGATGCTCACATTACTCAATAGATATAATGAGGGTGCAATTCATATTTTATAGGATGTAACCATCTTCATCAATGTTGCAACTATGGTGCAAGTAATAAGACTCCCAACTCAGGTCAAATATCTTCTACCTTACAAAACTAAGTCTCCACTAATTAATTTAGATAAAATAAGTATACTAGGGTATCCAAGGGGATCCCTATAGACATGGTGGATGACATATCAATACACATTATTTTTTAGTGTATAATAAAGTGGTTCTATTAGACCACTAAGAGGGCATGTTAGGCAATAAAAGGGGTCATTGATATTGTCTACCGAATGATTTAGATGCATGAGAACTTTAATTATCCTGAATGTTTTACCTCCAATCTCATGATTAACATTAAAAATGTTCTCTCTAGAACATTCTAAGGTGTTATGATATCAGTTCTTGGTCCTCCTTTTTTTATCTAGTATAATTCATGAAAGGGTCTGGTCAACCTAGATGAAAACTTTTGGCATGTGACTACATTCACCAACCTTATCTAGACCAAGACTAAGAAATACTATAATCAATTATTAATATTTAACCAATGGTGGGTTTAGATTCAATCACTTATCATTTCACATCTTAAGGTACCCAAGTACATTCCACAATATCTAGGTTAGCTTTCGTCTATTATAAATATGCATAATTGGATTCATATCAAAGTCTATGAATTTTAAAAAGCAACATTATCCCCACTAGACTTTTTCATCAACATATTTGATACTATAGGTGAAGTCTTGCAATAGAAATCCCTAGTTTATAGATCAATAAAACCACTATGATCTATACCTCTAGTCATAAAACAACCTTTGCCTACATATGCCCAAGCTCATTCATAGGCCCTATCATGAATAGAATTAAATTCATCACAAGATAATAAGGGTAAGCAAAATTCACAATCATAACATGATTCACCACCACCACTAAATCAGATGACACACATCACTAAATCTTAGTTGGATAACAAGAATGTCCCAAAAATCATTATAGAATGTGATCTTATAGTGTTAGGCATAGATAAATAGGAAGTCTTACAATCATTACTCACATACATAGGTAGTGAGTTCTATGATTAATAAAAGTAGAAATAATTATTTTTGGTAAGCAGTACACACCTACAAAGTCCATAACTGAGTGTGACAAGACTTATGGGTTGACATCAGTTGACCACCTCCTTTGATAATAGTAGATACTATTGCATAGGAGGCAACACAAAAACATTTTTAAGTTGATATTATTCACATAGATCTAGATATAGGTTCTTCCACTATGAAAAAACATCACTATCTATTATAGGAAAGCACACCACTAGCTCTACTACACAGGCCAAGGACCCATTCTATGTTTAGGGTGTCTCCATCAATCTATAAACATATGATTGATTTTACAGATCCAGTGGTAGAGGTATAAATATAGCAGGCCTAAGGACATAAGTATAAACCTCAAGATATGGTTTGGTCTTATAATAGAGTGAATGAGAATCTCATGTCTCCATAGTATTTTAGGCATAAGGCACCAACATGAAGAAGTGTTTTGATAAAATCAAACTCATCATCTTATTTGAAGTCATCTCTTGATTCATCAACTCCTATGTAGTATCTAGAAGAGGTAACTCCACCATAGCCTAAGTAACTGATCAACCAAATAGATATTATAACACAAGAACAACCTACCATAACACATCAATAAGAAGAAAATTTAGAGTAGGAGACTACAAGAAAGGCTCAAAATGTAGAGATAAATCAGAAAAATTAAAATGATAACAATGGAAGAAACAAGCATAAGTGGAAAAACATAAGGAAAAGGTTGAATAAGATGAGGCAAAAAATAAAAAAGATAAAGAGGTAGAGGTAAATAATAAATAAGAAGCTATGAGGAAATAAAAATAAGAAGTGCAGGTAGTGAAATAAGCATTATGCATTCAAGAGGATAAAATAAAGAATTAGGTTCAAGAACAAGAGGCTAAAGCTAACACTAAGGCAGATTCCAAATATAAAGTGGAGGTAGACTCCAAACCTAACATAGAGGTACAATCCAAATCTAAGGCATCATTTTAGCATAGGGATAAACATGAGAATGTAGATCAAAATAAAATCAATGCCATTATGATGTTGGAGATCCCTAAGACCCAATAGCCTACTTTGACATCACAGGGTTCATATTTTGATCAAAGAAGTATGTAGGAGGAGGCATCATAACATAGACCACAAATATATATCCAATGGTTATGGGATATACCAACACCCTCCACGTGTTGCACAAAAAAGTATCTACCTATAACAAAAATCAATAAATCACATGTGGCATCTGCATCTTCAAATTTTTCCTTGGATACAACCATGTAAGAGCCATCACTAAATGTGTTTTAGTTACCTCTATCTAAGTAAATTGAAGGAGTAATTGCCTTTCAATAATTTATCATGCAAAAGGTGTCAACCTTGGATTAGGAGGTACCATATATTAGTGATAAAAATGTAGATCTCAACATCTTCCTCACCAAAGGTCATCATTTGATTAATACTATATGTCTTACCTTTGTCACTAAAGTTTTAGGTGACTAAGTCATGTTAGAGGAAAATCAACTCATATACCTTCTCTCTCAACTCACAAAATATTAGTGTGTTGCACATAATCTAAAAACACTTCGCATGCAAGGAAATAATCCCAAGGATAAGATAGATGTTATTTTTGAGCCCCTAGAGGAACATGAATAAGTGCTTAACATTTTTGTGCACCAAGCTCACAACATAGCTTAGGCCATGTTATACTAAAATTAATAGTTGTCTAATACATTGAAGGATGTCACACTAGACTTCACAAAGGTGGATAAATCCAAAAATAAAATGAATGACCATTTTTATACCTTAGATGAATTAGACATAACACTCAAGCAATCACTTAAATTTAGAGATAGAGTTATGATGAAGATGTAGACTTAGTAGAAAGAAATGTTATGTAATACCTTTATCAATGTTCAAATGAGGAGGCACACATATAGTATGGATGAGTCAATCCATGACATTCAAGTGAAATTATATAATACACAAGTGATGTTCCTAGTGCCAAAAGATGAGGACATCCAAATTTTGGTTGAGTGTTAAGTGTCATTATGCACTAGAATCAACATGCTTACAGAAGATATCATAGAGTGGACATTATTTAAAAGTACACATTTCATTTGGATAGATATATCATAGACATCATCCAATAACCTCATTTTTTCCTTCAAATCAGATATAATAGGAACTCTATTAGTGGAATTTTTTTTTCAGCTTTGTAGCCTAGTCCTCAGTTTCATCTACACCATCCACCAATAGATTCAGCAATAATACTTTCTTCTTTAAAGATGCAAGTGGAACCAACTACATAACCTAATATAGTTAAAACACACATTCCATGATACCATAATTAGTATAGGTAATGTGAACACTTTAGTTTCATAATTTTGATTCATTTTATAGTAGGAAGGATTTGAACATTAAGAATGGGGCTAGGTTAGTTGAAAACCTAGAAAGGGTAGATACCTAGTTATGCTAATCTATTGGAAACTTCAAATGGTGTTACATTATTATGATACCTAGTTTAAAACTTGAAAGGGTGGATAAGTATGGCTCAAAGGGTGAAAAATGTTAAATTATACCTTGATCAATTATCCTAACTTTTGATTCTAGCCTAGTTCCTCAGAGTATGCATAATTTTTAGATTCCACATAGGGGACATTTCTTGTAACTTTGTTTGGGATGAGTAAACTATTTAATTATAAGAAAGTGTTGGTATTAAATAGGGATATAAAATTACAATAGTATAACTGATAGACACGTGTCTAAATCATAATATTTTGTCTTTTGTATCTATTTTTTATCTATTTATCACTAGAAAGCATGTCAAGGGTCTTCAGAATGTAAAGAGTATTTCATATATATAATGAATGATGGAATATGAAGAGGCATATCCTTTTAAAGACTTATATATATTGTTCAATTGTATTTTTAAATGGTTTTAGTGTGATAAAGATCTATATTAATTTCTAAAATGGTTTCTCTTGAAATATCTTTTATTGTTGTTCTGTGCACAATGAATGCTCTATTTTTTTACATCTATTAATCATACATAGATTATACTAAATGTTTTATATGTATTAAATATGTGTTTCATGCATAATTTTTTTGAAATTAACTAAGTAATAACTTGGGTTGGTTGAATTTGTTGTCTATTGTATATTTTTGTTGCACTTTATAGAGTTATCCCTATATAGAATATCATGTTTTGATACATTATCTAGGAACCTCTTATAACAGTTGTATATAATATCATCATCCTACTATATTAAGTCAAATTAATATACCCCAAATTAACATTTGATTCAAATTATTCCATGTCTAAGAAAAACTCTGAAAAGAAACAATATACTCCTCTCAATGTGTCTTTTCAAGTTATCTTTCATCAATTAGCTATCGCCAACATGATCTCCTACCCACACACAAGGCCTTTTGATCTGACTTAACCTAAGCCGTCTTATTTTAGATATTTACATTTCTATCAATAGCATAGAACCCAAGGGCATTCTATTAATATATGCCACAATTTAAAAAATTGTGTCCAAGATTTAATTGACCATAATGACATCTAAATCAAGAAAAAAATTTATTAATACACATCCTAGAGTAAGCAAGAAAGGATATGTCAAGATTTAATTCATGATCATGATTAAACCCTTACATTTTTAACCCAAGGCTAAGACAATGAACCTATATTAAAAAAATAAAAAGCCATCATTCACCAACCATCCACCTTCTATCCATTACATTAGAAACCTCATTTCTAGAAATCCCTTCATCCCAAAACCTCTATCACTAAGGAAAAAGTGAATAATGTACTTGTAGATAGTGTTGTCCAAAATTCCCTCCTTGTGGATACAATCAAATCATCATCTATTAGCAACATTGTAACATCAATATCTAAATTAGCATTAGAATCAACATCAGAGTCAACATTATTAAAAGCATCAAATCTATCATTAGCATCTAAATCCATATCATATTCCACATCAGAATCATTATCCCTTATAAATGTCAAAGATCACATTGAAAATAACCTATTTTAAGAAGTCTATATTTGTATATTAAATTCAAATGTACACCAATAAAAAGTCATGTATCTTGATCTATGTTAAGATGATGAAGTCATAACAATAACTATGGGACTTAAAGATAAATTCTTAACTAATAATTATGATAATGTAGTAGACACCACCTTGGATGATTTTCTTATGAATCAATGTAATAACCTTAGTGATCTTTTCATTAATTTTGAGGAGGTTTTATTTGACATTGAAATTGGGTCTCCTAATAACCTCTATGAGGATCATGTTTCCCATTATCAATTCATTAATACTAACAATCCATCCCCTTCACCTTAAAACATCACTAATCCTTTTATTTTCATCAACCATCACCTCATCACTATCCTCAATGGAAACATGTATAAATATACATTGCTAAAATCCTCCCAAGGAAACATGTCACATGTTTAATCTATAATGATCCATGATGATAATTAAGTAATCAAGTATACAATAAATTTATCTTTGACCTAGAAATAAATCAAAATCAAAATAAGTCAAAAACTCAACCTAGTCAAAAAGCATCTTTCCCTAGTGAAAACCAACTTAAGGCACTAGGGGACCATCACATTCAAAATCAATTTCCTCTAGTAAAATATTCTCTAAGGAGCTAAGAATTCAAAGTCAAATCAAGTCAAAAAGACTCCATAGAACCAATTTTCAAACAAATCAACATCAAGAGAAATATGCTAATAAACTTTAAAATATTTAGATCAAAGAGTGAAATAATAAAAAATATTACATCCCTTAATATCTCCTATCATATGGCATAAAACATGAATGGAGCATCTAGAATATCCAACAGTGTGTACAACTATCAATTCCAATCCTCAATCATCCATCATGCCTCCACATCATATACAACCCCATCAAATCCAAGTCTTAATCCAATACATATCATATGTCATATTCTTGGGAAAATATATCTTGTAGAGGCTATAAAAACACTTAGTTGAGATGTTTAAAGGGTTTTTAATTAAGAATCAACAAATATCACCATGGCATTAGTTAATCCAACACCGACAACTTGGCCCTAACAACACATCTATTTATAAATGATATCAGCTAAAGATCAGGAAAAAATCAATATCCATACATCTCATATACATAAAATAAATCAAGATGCTACAAAAAAATTAAAAAAATAAAAATAAAATAAATAAATAATTAAATAAATAAAACATTCATTCATCCAATGGTGAAAACTAATTTATGGGCACCTTGGGAAAGTACCATGATGAAAACTAGTTTCTAGATTCATGTGTAAATAATCCATTGTCCCCCTGTACCTTGACACTTTGGGGAAAATACACTTTGACCTTACATTAATATCATAACATCCATTTTTAACCCCATCTATGTCACATTCCTCAACTTTCAACCATCTTTCTCTATCGTATCCATTTTCCCATCATCCCTACCCATCCTATGTATTATGTGCTATTATATTTTCCATCTTATTGTCTCCATCATTTTATTCATGCATATACCTTAGTAAATGATTGGGTGAAGTCTTAATATGTGTTTTGGAAACATCTTGGGCATATCCTCTAAGTTATACTTTGACAACATGACATTTGGTTCCGTTGCGATTTAGTCCACAAAGATTCATGGTCCATTCTTCATCATCCTCATCCCATTTAAGCATCACCCAAATTATTTTATCATTAAAAATGCCATCATTATCCCTCACCCCCCACCACCACCCCCTTTTGTATGTATATTCCAAAATATCCTAAAATCAAACTATCCCAAAAATACAAAAAATCATACCCAATCATCTTCTCCTAAGCATTATGAAAAATACATATCCTAATCTAAATTCACATCATAACAATCACTTTGCCATTAATGTACAATTTTAAACATCCTAAGACTTCAACTCATTTCCTAGCACTCATCATGATCCTATAATCTTATTTAGTGGTAAAATCATAGTCATCCCTTTTGCATAAGTTAACCTCATTATCAGATCACATTATGAACCCCATCATCTTCAATCCATCTAAACTTGATCAAATCTTGTCTAATCTCTTATTTGAGCAAGTCTTTTCAAAATCAACATTTATTAGGATCAATCATGACCTAGTCAAGCTTATTCAAACCATATATTTTATATTTTTAATCGATCACTCATCAAAATCAATCAAGTCTAAATTAAAATCTGTAATCTCATCATCTATGTCAACAAGTCAAACTTAGGGTTACATTGCCCTACCTTGTATCAGCATCAACTAGCTCCCTCCCTAAATTGAAATTTACTTAAGAACACCTTGTCTAGATCTTGTTACCCCTCATATTTCAAGTTAGAACTATGATCAAATTAAGCTTATCTGTCCTTATACAAAAAATCATTGCAATCATTCATCAAATTTAAATCTCATGGAAAACACAATCACATCTAATCATTACCTAAATACTCATCATGTAGAGATTTATTAGGACAATAGAAAAGACATTGATCACATAATCTATCTATAGATACTTTTGTGTTTTACTTATATGATCTTTGATGATGTTTGACTCATGTGAATATATTTTATCATTTATACATTCATGTATAATCATATTTACATGTGTTTGTCTGCATCTATGTCATTGATTAGGAATTTTTTGAATATCTTTGTGCATATTTTATCTTATTATATTGTCTTTATAATTTTTATAATAGCATATAGAAAACATGCCATCTTAGTTCCTTATACCAATGGCACATTACGTTACATGTTAATTATACACTTTGTTTTTAATCTTTGTATTTTTTTTACATTAGTCCAATATACACTTTGGAAAAACATCATCATGATTGCATATATATCATGGTGCATACCACCTAGTGTTATGCTAAAAATAATTACAATAACATATATCTCAAGACCATGTTAGCATAAATCATTGCTTATGTCTATCAAAACATCTAATTCACATCACTAAACATATCATATATCCCAATAATCTACCTAATAAACTCAATCTAAGTCAACCATATATCTATTACAATCATCTATCCAATCATCTATCCTTCCTATAATCATATCTACCCCACATGACATACCCTTTCTAGGAATTTGGATGATTATACTTAGTGTATCTTGATCATTTTCTCATTTGGTATGTTTTTGAGACTAAAACTTGTTTGTTTGTGTATAATCCATGTCAAAACCAATTTTCTCTATATGTCATTATTTTGTCTAAAGAGGCATTATGCTGGACATTTTACACCACACTTGTGCCTTGAAATTTTTGCTAAACTTGTTTGTGTGTGTGTGTCATTTGAGTTGTAGAGGGCAGTGTTATATTTCCCAGATCATGTCAAGCCATTTTTCCTTTTGAGTCTTTGAAACATACTATTGACCAGATTATTCGAGTATTCTTACATCACTAGGCTGCTCAATTTGTTTCAAGACTCTTTTACCATTATATCAAAACCATTTATTTCAAACCATTTTGTAAATACCATTTCGACCATTGTCTTGTGCCATCATGTTGTCCAATATCGTCTAAATTGTTTGGTCAAATCCTAGTTTTCAACATTGAGTTTTCAATTAACTTTATCATGTTTAGATCCAAACATTGATTGATTTCTATTTAGGCCTTAATTTGTGGGACTGATACATAGATCTTTCTCTTTTGGGTTGCATAACTTCAGTTAATCGATTACCCAAATTTGAAAACTATTGATGGTTTATTTGTTTAAAGCTTATCCTCATCATTATTTGTACCTTTATTTGGGAGAACATAGCCTTTTTAAAAGTGCCTTTTGTCTTATGCCTTCTAACAATTGATCATGTTTATATTTGATTTTATGTGTCAGGTCTATGTCAAAACTATTTCCAAACATGTTAGATTAAATCAAATCACATTAGCCTTTGTTTCAACTCTAGATTTTGACATCATTTGGTCAAAAGTCCTAGCACATGCATGCTTATTTGAGCCTAGCTTTTGAATCTGCATTTGGACAAAAGACCTAGTAACTTAACTTTTCCCTTTCCTAGTTTAGATCTTGTTTGGAACACTTTGACTTAGACCTTTGACATGCCAATTTTTATTCAAACGCTTGACCTTTTGTATGTGTAACATTTGAAATTAGACTATTTTATGCCAATTCTTAGCAAAAATCATTTTAGAGATACAGCTCCACTTTCAAACCACATTGGAGATACAGCTCTACCCCTTCGACCAAGTTAGACCAAGTTTGAACCATTTGTCATTTGGACATAGTTTTTTAGAGTTTGTAGAACTCTAAGTCTTTTTGTTCTCAGAGATTTCATCATTTACATAGATATGTCTCACTACACTTGTGGTGGAGTCACTTACAATCCAAATTATGATAGAATGGCTACACAAAATGACTTTCATGGCTTTTTTCAAGACCCCAATGATGTTAATATGGTTTGTGAGATAGATTTTTATCCACCTCATATTAATCACTCATGAGAAGAAAGTCACAAAGCAAATTACGATCCAACTTGAGACTTTGATTGGTATGAAGAGGCTTGTGAAGAGGACTTTGAAGACCCAACTATAGATAATATTATTTGAGATATAAATCCATACCCTCTTTATAATAATAAGTACATATAACACAACCAAGAACCAACTTATGATCCAACTCATGACTGGGATGATATGGTTTATGAGGAAGACTTTGATGCTTTTTCTTATGCAAGAAATCAAGTTTCATGATGTCCTTTTATTATCCGATCATCAACTACCCCTAGCCCTCCTTTGGATTGTGTGAGCAATCAAGATCCATAATACATGTTCATCATTCTAGGACCTAGTCTTTTGACTTTTGTAATAAATCAAGCCCCAAAATACCTTATCATTACCATCTCAAGACTTTGTCGTTTAGGTTGTGTGAGTAATCATGTTACTCAATGCCTTACCATTATCCAATCACAAGTCATTCCTCATCTAGTGCCGATCCCAACTAAACCTTAACCAATCCAATCATTTGAAGACCAAGCTATGTTAGAAATTGGTATTTTCCAACTCATTGGAAACCAAGGCCAAGAGAACCAACCAATCCAAGATTTTTCTATTGAATCAACCATTTGTGATAAGTTAGCCTATGATGAATTGCCTAGTGATCCTATACTAGTTGTCAAGGAGTCTCACTATGATGAGCTAGTCTTTACTGAGTCACTTCTTAATGATTATAACTACCTTTGGGCAAATCATTACCTTGATCATATGCCTATTTTTCAAGAGCAATCCTATTGAAAAACTAGTCTCTGAGGAGTTATCTCTTGACATTTTTCCCATTATAGAGGAGAATCACTTTGATAAAATAGTCTTTGTGGAGACCATCATGCCATGATAGGTCATTACTTGTCCAAAACCAAATATTCAATAAAAAATAATTATAACAGAGTACCCATCAGATGAAGAATCAAAGTTAGAGGCAAGTTTTATTCTTGAACCGACATCATATTTAACATCAGAATCAAAATCAACATCAGTTGCAACATTGGATTTAGAGTCCCTTGGGTCAAGATCAGATTTAGAAGAAGAATATGTTCATGGTTGTTATAAAATTGGTTACACATGCCTTACATATCATTTGAATACATTTTTTATCCTTTTATGATTTTTGAGGATGAGTACTTCATATTTGACACAAGTTATCCTAGTATCTTCTATAAGGATTATGCAACATCTCCCCATTCCATTACCATTTCACAAACCATTACCATAAACCAAGATAACCATATTATTGGCATTCCATCTCCCATAAGTGTCGATTGGGATCAATAGAATCACACTTTGTTGAATTGCATACATGGTGACATAGTAGTTAAAGAAGAGTAAGGAGGCCAAGACCACATTTATATAGCAGAAAGACACTCTCCTAATGAGACCTTTTCAGAGGTGCTAAGGGATAATCCAAGTTAGAACTTAGCATCTTCTAGTGAGACTTTTTTTGATGCGCTAGAAGAAAATCAAAGTCAAAATCCAATGTTCATTATTGAAACCTTCTTAAAGGTGATATGGGACAATTAAGACAATTTCATTGGAAAAAATATTTTTGAGGCACCAATAGCTGAGCATAAAAGTTATTCACTTCTTGATGAAGACAAAATCAAAAATCAAATCAAAATAACTTCCTATCTATAACTTAATCAAATGGTAACTACTCTCAAGATCAAAAAATAGAAAAATTTGGTGGTCCTATTGAGATAACAAGTCTTCATCCCCACCACAACCAAAATTATGTTGAATTTAGCATTAACAACATTACGTGTGACTGAAAGTCTTGATCTTCATTTGTTCCTCCACCATTCCACATTCTATTATCATTTGCCATTCCATTTCACAATCAAACCTACCATCCATTGTTTGTCCTTATTTACCATCCATGGCCACACTTTCCTTTACAAAGGATATAAAGAAGCCTTGTTTTGATGCTTGAAGGAATCAGAATCAATGACCAATGAAGATCACAAAAGCATTCTAAGTAACCAAATCTATAGGCCATTCTTGACAGAGTAATTATTCAGATGAGGTGTGGGCTAGCAATTAACATGATCAAGTATTATATTTATTTCATTTGTTGATTAGGATTTGCATCTCCCCATCAACGAGAACAATAGAATAAAAAACCACACCTAGGCCAAAAACATGTACCATATCATTTCACACTGCCATTGTTATTACATATCCTTTTTCCATTATTATATATTCTATCCATTTAACCCCATCACTTGAGGGTAGCCCTCTTACAATTTTATCCAATCTATCTATACCATCATTATCCTTAGCAATACCATACCATCCTATCATCCCATTCCTATTTATACCAAAGCCTATTTTTAGTCATTCTACCCAATCCTATTATGATCTTGGTTCATTTGGTTCTTATCATACCTTTTGTGAGAGGATTCCAATCAAGTTTAAAAAATCAATCAAATCCATGTTTATAATGATAGTTTATTAAATTAGTGTGATAATTGATTTGGAAAGATATCTTTCATCTTATATCCATGTTTGTTTATGTGAGCTTGATTATAAGCACCTATGGGCAAATCAGTGTCTCACTAGTCTTGCTACTAATTATAATTGTCTATGGGAAAATTAATATCATTAACCTATGCCATTGTATCCTAGTTATAAGTGCCTATGGGAAAACTAGGGGTAACACTTGTTTATCATGCATTATTGCATCACCTTGCCATTACTATTTCGTTTGATTGGCCATTTTCTAGATTTGAAAACTTGTTGGGACCTAGTTAGTTTTTCCCCACCTTTTATGTGGATGGAGTTACTATGACTTGAGGTCATTTCAGTACTATGTGGGTTATGCTCAATTCATGTTGAGGTCACCTCAGTCCCCCTTTCCATACACTCTCACCATTTTATGAGCAACCTAAGCCAAATGATCTAGCCATTTTGTGAGAAGATATCTTGTCATTCTCTAATGAGTTAAGATACATAAAAATTCTAAAAACATTCATAACATTTCAAAAATCCAAAAATATTTGTCATGTCTAAGCCTAGTCAGTTATCCTTGATCTAGTTACTGAGGCATTATCATTGTTAGGATGCTTTCTTTTGCTTCTATTTTCAATATTTCTATTTGTTTGTTTATTTTAGTTGTTTTTTTTTTGGTTTGTTTGCTTACCTATTTGTTTGCTTTTTACACTGTTTCTTCGACTCAGCCTATATGTGTTCATTGGGTGATTCCTTACACACATTATTCTTGAGCCTATCCATATTTATGCGTCAACATTTTAATCATGGTTTCTATCATTGGTGCATTGTTTTCAAGTGTTTATTGGATATCGGGAGTCAGTCCTTATGCATATTTTAGGATAGTCTTCATGGTGTTCTATCATAAAGCCTACAATCACATTCTACAACAAAAATAAGAATCATGAAGGTTTAAAATCAATGGAGCCATAGAAGTTTCTCCTTGGCACCTTGGCAAATCCTTCCATCCCACCCTTGATTAATATTAACTCATTTAACCATTCTAGTTATATCATTACTAATCAAGACAAGCATCTCCTCATTGGCAAGTAAAACTGAATCATTTCTAATGATCAATCTTATTCTTCTATCCATCTCTTTCATCATTTTGTGCCCACTCATATTTAATCTATATTTTTGGTTATATCATTGAGTTATGCTTGCTAATAATCCCTAATTGGGGCACAATCATCTTTAGCCAATCTAGGTCTCTTAATGATTATAATCGCCTATGGGCAAATCATTATTTTGACTTTTAATCCTGATTATAACCACCTCTGGGCAAATCAGTATCCTTTTTACATCAATGCACACAAGCATTTTATCATTTGGATTAATCTCAACCATGGATTAATTTCATCTTTCTTCCTATTTCTTTTCAAGGGATCATCCATCAACCAATGTGACGACCACTCCCTCAAGGGGCATCATCATAGGTTTCCCAAAACCATTTGGAGCTTTGGTCTTTAGTCATCATCTTCTTTTTGGCATACATACCATTTCTCATTATTTAAGAAGATGTTATTGTGATTATAGCTTTCAATGCCTTTCTAAATAGGGGCAAATTGTAGACACCTAAAACTAGCCACCGATAACCTCCAATCGGGCTTTTAGCTAGTTTCCATCTAAAATGCACAATTTGGCCTAAAAACACTAAAATGTGCAAAATGATGTGAAAATGACATATTCAAGTGCTTATTTTGGCTAAGGTATCCTAAATGGGGTAATTCAATTTAAGGGACATCAAACTTTGATTAATTCATTTTGAGTCAAAATTCCAAATTTGCACTTACATGCTCTAAACTGATCTTTCCTATCAAATATTTTACACAAAACTCGTGACTTTGTTACTTATTGTTGGCAACATTATAAATGGGAATACACATCTAACATGGACTTCTAATTCAAATCCAATAAAATTTAAGACCAATAACATGGCATTCTGATCAATTTGGGTAATTTGTGCACAAAGTGCTTAATCATGCCTAAGAGCTAATTAATCCAAATCAAGGCCTAATAAAAAATTCCATGGAAACTTGTTGAATAATTTGTTTTGAAAATAAATATTGAATATCTACATCATCAAGTGACCTCATTTCTTGGGAAGACATCCTTAGGCCATAAATGCCATAAATAACAAGATTCATGCCCTCCATGCCTCACCAATGCCTTCCATGATGCCCTCCATGCCTCTTAATTTACCCTTATTCCAATTCCATGATGAGAATAATTACAAACTTAATTCCAAAAATTGAATTAATCCTCAACTACACATCTCAATCTTGATATGGATGGTTGAGGTTGATTTTAATCAAATCTAAAAATATATAAATAGGAGACCTCACAACATCATTTCT